>KE372946.1:865516-886477 GCA_000418225.1 Zizania latifolia | reverse complement strand
GCGTGTGATATAAAAGTTTGGAAACCCGTTAGGGCAGGGAGCGAGGGGAAGAAAATTAAGGATCGATCGTCCCGACAGTCACAAATGCGGCAGGCCGTGGGTGCAGTGGCAGTCACAACTTAACTGCGGCACATCTACATGATGGCAACCGCACTGTTCATTTCGTTCACTTGCTTCAATTCGATCCGCCCTAACGATCCATGCAGATCGATGATGCATCGTGAGCAGCATGCACATGCACCAAAGCTAGCAGAGAGAGAGAAAGAGAGAGATCGAACTGCTAGCAACTGCACACACTAGTGTGCATGCATGTATAGACCGTCCTCATGTAGTATTCGATAACTGTTTTAGATTGTTAGTTGCCTTTATAGACAATGGGGTGGTTTGCCGAGTACATACACGGCGTCACGAAATATCGTTAGGAACAGGCCATAAAAGGTTATTAGTGATGAGAAAATAATCTCTTAAATAGATTTTCTGTTATGCGATGCTCGTAATTGTCCCCCTTTCTGTTAAGTGAAGTGAGGCGAGGTCGCGGGACGCGCCTGGCGCTCTCCTCTATCTTATAAGTCCTTAAAGAAAACGAGATAGTAAAAACCAAAATAGACTAAATATAGCCTGAACAATCCTAAAAATCTTTACCGTCGTCACTAAAACTATGTTACTAAAAATCTTTTTTTATGATAGTGTATATTTGTTCGTGCCAGGCTTGGGTGCTAACTATGCTATGAGCTTAAAAAAGCTATTGTTATAGTATTTTAAGGAAAAAATGAAACATTTATAAGATTTATATATCTAGCATACCATATAACACTACGAGAAACGGTATAATCGTCAAGTGCATGTTTCTTTGCTGAGTGCTCGATAAAAAACACTCGGTGAATCCCCATTCACTGACAGCGGGTTCGCCGAGTGTTTTTCGCCTAGTCTGACACTCGGCGAACCCTTCGCCGAGTATATAATGGGCTTCGCCAAGTGGGCAAACCACATGTTTCCCGTAGTGCAAATTTAAACTCAAATTCAATTCACATATTCTAGGGCATAAAACTAGAATTAAAATAAAGAGTACTTCTGCAGTGATGGCCGGAAGTATCGATCGGGACTCCGAGAGGTGGCGTTAAATCTTACTATCAGAGGTGATAAAAATTACAATATTACCTATCAATTAAAGTTCCAAAAATGTTCTAATAGAAAATACTCCAACAGATGAAATTGTTTGACAACACTTTGTATTAATGGAGTGTTAAAATACAGTGCTTTTATATTCTTTTCATTGATTTGGAGCACATATATACTGGTTTAGAAATAATAACGCATTGAAGAATCATGCGAAACCTAAATAGTTATGCATGTATTGATATGTTGATGGAGTAATGCATAGATCAAAATTAAATTTTTTCTTTTTCGTTAGACACAGATCAAAACCGGACGAAAGGAGTATATGCGTATATATATACCGCTAGATATAGGTAAACTGTTTACGCTTCTCATATATTGATTTATTCAAGTTCATTTCAAATTCCAATGTTAGGGCATAAGTGCACTATTTCGACAATTATTTTAGCCCTTCGAGGTATAATAAAGAGATCATGGAGTTATCTCCTCGCGTTAATTATGATATATTAAAAGGTATATGTAGGTATTAAGACTCATAAAAAATACATCTAGATCTTAAAGACGTTCGTCGATCCCAACCGTGGGAGTACATCCAATAATTTGTGAACAAATTGATACAGAAATAAGGAAATAAATAAATATATAGAGCAAGCCTCTCCAACGAGCATTTGGCTGATGATCGAAGCCTATATATGCAATTTAAAGATATTTAATCAGGAAATGATCAATGTCATATGTACGTACACGTCGGTACCGATCATCGATCAGTCACACCGTACATTAATAATCCAGTCATGTCATGTTTGTGTACGACAAGTCGACAATTGCTTGGTCGAGAAATCTTTTCATCAGTTTTCATCGCAATTATCTGCTAGCTAGCTGTACGCATCTACTTCTAGTCAGTAGATGCTTGATTAATTATAATACAGGTGTACTACAAATACATAGTCTACTATTCATTGTCACTTGCACCTTTCCTTGTCTTCTGAAATCTTTCTGATCATATCGACCACTTATAAATGCTACTCTACATCTGTTTAATTTATATTATAAGTTATTTAATTTTTTAAAACCAAAATTTTCCAACTTTAACTAAATTTAAATAAAAGCATATTAACATATATAATATCAAATAAATACAATAATAAGATATTTTATGGTTGATTTAATGAAACTAATTTAATATTATAATTGTTGATATCTTTTTTATAAAATTGATCAAAATAGAGAAGTTTATTTTATCAAAAAATTTAATTACTTATAATATGTAAAAGAGTGAATATATTACTATCTCTGTCTCAAAATATAGTGCCTTTTAGATTTTTAAATTTGTTCTAAATGTAGCAACCTAGTACTAGTAAAATATTACTTTTAATTTTAAAATATTTATACTACTCTTAGATTTTATTACTCATTACTCTACCTAACTACTTTCGAGTCCATACTCACATACTCCGAGAAGAATATTATAGTATTTTTATATATCTTCTTAATACGTGTGTCTAAGTATAAAAGTCCTTACATTTTGGGACGAAGGGAATATTATTTTATATCAAACAAAATCATATGATTTGAGAGCCAAAAATCATCCGCCTTAATTCAGAGCTGTTGCATAGACAATCTAGACGACTGCGTGACTAGTGGCTGAGATTGTAAGCGATAGTGGTCAAGAAGCTTTTGACAATAGAGCAGTAAGTAACAGATCAAGCCGCAGTAAAAGTGAAGTGAGGAATTCATTGTCCAAGATGTTAGACGCGCGTGAGATGGTCACACACAAGCAATAAAGCCAGGGTGACCAATAAAACTTTTATCAGTATTGTTGTCCGAACAGGCCACGTGGCATTTATCAACAAGGCACGAGATGGCACGGTTTGTTTGTTTGGGCACACCCATTAGACATGACTTAGATCTCGTTTGGATGGACTAAAACTAATAGTTATTAGTCAGCTCGTTTGGATGGACTAAAACTAGTTAGCTAACTAATAGTTAGAGTTAATTATTAGCTAGCTAATAGTTAGTTGGGTAAAAATTAGTACATGTCTGTTTGGATATTTTAAACTTATAGATGGATAAAGCTAATTTTGCCCATGCTACAGTATACTAAGGGACAAAATAGTCCAATGATTCATATTAGCTCAAATTGGTTTATTTTTATGGACTAATGGGCTAACTATTAGTTAGTCAAAAAGCTAATAGTTAGTTCACCAATTAGTTACACTGTTTGGATGAACTAAAGCTAATTTTTACTGACTGTTAGTCTATGGAATCCAATAAGTAGCTTAGCAAACGGACTGTACTGTGCCGGTTTACATATCATGTTGTGCCAGTCCACATACACGGTGAAAGTCTAAGCATGATCTAAGAGGCCAACGGATTATGTCGTACTAGAACAAACAGAGAGTAACATGTGGGTTATGAGCAGCCAGGCAGCTTGTTAGCCCATAAATTTGTTTTTTTCAATAATAGCAATAAAAATAAATTAACTAGGCCTTAGGAAGAAAGGAAAGCAAAGAGAAAATAGAAGAAAAATAAAGAAAATATGTTGATCTATGGCATGTCATCGTACCGGCCCACGTCACGATGTTCGCCTAAGCACAACCTATCTAGTCCTGGTGGGCTGATATAACCCATTACTTCTTTGTCAATGCCATATTGGACAGTGTTATGTCTGGACTTGGTATGACTAGACTGGGCCCACACCTCTCTTTGTCTCTGTCAGCCATGTTTGGGCAGTTTACCGCTTTTCCTCGATCACGATACTTTTTTTCAGAAAGACCATAGACAGTATGCGATAAAGAAACATGGATGCATACACTGATGCATTCACGTATAAGCGTATATATGTACACCTGTGCGCTTGGCACAGAGTAGCAGAGACACTGCTGCCTGTTGCCTTGTGGCAGGACTGCAGGAGTAAAGGGCAAAGCTAGATCCCAGACGTTAACACAGGGAGATAATCATTCGTCCCATAACATTACAATTTAGAATCAGATTTGATATTTTATAGCACAACGAATCTATACAATAAATTGTAAATCCAGATTCGTTGTACTATAAAATATTAAATTCAATCTAGGTTATAATATTATAAGGCCAAAGGAATAAAAAGTACCAGCCAGCTGTAGGACTACTTGAAATGATTCTGTAATCCATTGCTTTATGATTGCAGCTCCCTCGTCTGGTTCCCTAGCTACTCACCGCTCAAATTTAGGGATGCAACTTGAGTGGATATTTAGTTTCACCGACCGGGCCGTTCGATTCTCTGGTCAGCCAGATTATTTGTCAGTGCTATCACGTGACACTTATTTCAAATTTCTAAATGGTGGATTTTCTCTAAAAAAATATTTTTATGTAAAAATATATAAAAAAAATTATTTTAAAATCATTTATAAACTTTTATCATTAAATTTATCCGTTTAAAATTTAAATTATGTTGTTAAAGAGCCATATCGTTAAAATTCAATCCGGTACTAGCATTATCTCTATCTGACTCAGACCACATATATGCTCCAACTCCGAGAAATAAAAAACATACGGATGATACTAAATGACTTAATTATCTTTGAATATAGAAAAGTAGGCAGGTTGTCTCGTACAAGCATGAAGAGATTATAAAGTAACCTTTCTCTTAAATTTCCATCCTAGAAATTAGGCTACATACCCTCTGAGATTTGAGGTTTGAGAGCTTGTTGGTAAGATGCTTGGTAGGGTATTAAAGGGACGACCATCTCCTCGCCCATGCCCACGATATGAGGACGAGGAGTTCAAACCTACTTTTATCATCTTGGTAGATTATACAGATTTTGGGATATAACCATACACATTTATGAATGTCTCCCACAGTTGGTAGACTTGTGGTTATGTGTGGCTATATCTCACAATCAACATAATCAACTAGGGTAAGGTTTGGGAGCCACCATCTTTCCAAAATGAACACATCTCCTACTCTCCATACAAAGCCTACTTTAATCATCATGGTAGATTGTGTGATATATCTATGCATATCCATGAAAGTCCCACATTTGAGACACATATGGATGTATACGCATATATCTCACAATCGACGCAATTAGTTACGTAAGATGCTTATGTAGAGCTTGTTGCTAAGATGCTAGTAACTTATGAATTTTAGTTCTTTTTAGCCCCTTTAGTAATGGTTGATCTCTTCAATCGATACTAAAGGTTTCTCACGCGGTGTTTTAGCTTCCGCGCCTGCCATTTTGTGTGTCTCTTTAGTACCAGTTGATATTACTAAAGGTCTTTCGGCTTCTACAGTCGATGTTTTGTCCGTCTCTTTAGTATTGGTTGATATTATCAACCAGCACTAAAGGGGAGAGTATTAAAAGGGGATGCCCTATCGTTGTCAGTGTGCCATCTCTCTTGCTCTCGATACAAATCTTCCATCTCTCTACCCGCACCCAGCGCCTCCATGCTTTGCCTAGCGCCCCAGCCTTCTCTAACTAGTAAGTAACTAGTAAATGAATGTTTTCACTTTGATTCTCTAAGCAATATATGCGTTATTTTTTTGCACTTTGAAGAATTAATGGACCACTACGACAAAGGATCTGCCATACATGGGAGGCCTCCTTACGACAAAGATGTGTCTCATCCACCGTCTGATGCAAGCTCAAATAACAAAAGCTCCGTTCAGTTTGTGCAGCAGCAGCCATTGGTATCCTCAGCATGTGTCATCCAGAACAACGAGGATTCGGAGGTGGCCAAGGCGATGGCAAAAGATGACGAGGGAGACATCAGTACTTGTACTGCCATTTGTAATGCCATCGATTTCATTATGGCTAAGTATTCAGAGGAGGACGACAAGGAGGAGGAGGACGATGACGGCAACGACGAGGCTGAGAAGGATGACAATGAGTAAAACTATATGTATTTAAAGTATCTTTAATGTAGTCTTCGAGTAGCATTGTTGTATATATGCGTCTTAAGTTTTTATCATGATTACGTAATTGATTACCGACATTTACTATCATCGTATTAAAATCAGTTTTAACAAAGTCTAATTAAAAAACAACTCACCAAAAAAACATATAATGAAAAACAATGGTAATGAATAAATAAGATAGAAGCAATGGAAATAAATAAAAAAGTGCCTTTTGTACCGGTTGATATATCTAACTGATACTAAGGTAAGCCTTTTAGTACTGGTTGGAATCTCCAACCGATACTAATGGCGTGCATTAGTATCGGTTGACAAACTAGAACTAATGTGCAACTCTTTTAGTCTCAGATAAATAATATTGGTTCTAAAATCAGGATAAAAGGGGGTTTTCAACCGGTATTAATGGTATGTCCAATACTAGTGAGCTAGAGCACACACAAGCAAAAAACCATTGTCCGTCACAAATGTTGTAGTTATTAGTGATGTATATTTATTCATCACTAGTTCACTATCATTAGTGACATGATAAGAGTGAAGTGTTATATCCATCACTAATGGTCTTTATGGCCTAATATTAGTAAAGGTCCTTTAGGAGGTAGTGGTTTTTGCCCAATAACCATCTGATCCAAAACTTTGTAAATTAAAGCAACACATAAGAGATAACACCTTCTTTGAAAAGTTCATGGAAATATAAAGAATTGAACTTATTCATAGAAAAATAATATAAAATTTACATATATCAAAAAAGCTCTAAGTAGGTATTCGGGTGTCTCACGTTTGATTTCAACGTGGAGAAAATAACAGATGCGCACGATATATATATATATATATATATGATACATGACGAGTGATATGCATCCTTACCATCTCCAAACTACATCTGCTGCATGTCACCATTCTTTTTTTAGAGTGTGCACAATAGTACATCTCACTAACAGAAAAGAAAATATTATAAAGTAATAAGTAAGCGTTGATAAAGAGCATTGACTGCATAATGTTTTTATTTGTTAGGTGAAGTTTTTTATAAAACTAAAAGGCTACAAATTAAATCTTTTAAATTGAATGCATCCCTCCCCTTTTCTTCTTTTTTTTTGTGCGTGTGTGCACATCTCACTGACACAAAAAGATTGGCATGATGATGGCCTTATGATATGGGCATTGTTGGCGCATGGCCACACTCCTTAGATTTGTCACAAAATCAATAGGGCCCAGGGTCGACCAGTTGACTGTGCATGCAACCACCCCTTGGTCTCTTCCTTTCCCCTGCACTCCCATCTTTGTGCTAGCTACGACCTCGCTCCCGGATCAACACCATGCATAGAAAACTTTTCTGAATGCTGCCATCCAGGATGTGGTTTCGATACGAGTTATTCCAATTTCCATCCTTATCATTGGATGTACAGTCATATCAGCCGACACAAGATGCCGTTTTCCTTTCGCATTTCAATCATTAGTTTTGTACATGTAAATAGATCCTCCTAAGTGTTACACACCATTACTGCAGACTAACATCTGAACCCTACAGTAAGTAGAGCTCACATGCCAGTCCACAATACTTTAGCTGCATTACTGTAGAGAGATCCCGCCTGATTATATATGTGTGTGTTTATGTATGTATGTGTATATATATATATATATATATATATGCAATTTCTGATGTTTGGTGTGGCATGTACTACCTTGGTGGAAATTGCATTTTAAGGGTTTGGGTATAAAATATTTTAGCACGTGATGATATCTATTTGTTAAGGAGTCTATTTTTTTTATATCGTCTGATTGAGTTTGAGCTGGTTTTAATAGTAATGCGACGTCTACATACTACAATGGTTATAAATATCCAGCATAAAAATTAGCTAGCTCAAAGGACCTCTCCATAGCAGGACCAAGAGGTCTAAATTGAGTATAAATAGACGATAATTGTGAGAATTTTCATTATTTTTAAAACCTTTTTTAAATTGAAGAATTAAAAATATCTCTCAAAGAAATATTTTGGTTCGTGCCATCCGAGGTGACACGTAAGTGTAGTACTAGTGTTTATGGTACGGCAATAATAATTGGACATGCCATTATATGGGTGGTGCGGCTAAATTTTTAATGAATATTTAATAATTTAACACTCAAAATAAATAGTTATTTAATTACATTATCACAAGTGATAATGACATAACCACGACTGTAAACCAAAATATTAAAAAATCGAAGCCACTTATTTTTAGTGTCAAATAATCAAATCTCATATTCTTGCCACCCCACGTTTTTTAACGGTTGTGATAGCATTTTTCTGTTATGCCAATTAGGATAGATGGCGTGGCCAAAAGTTTAGATGCAGAAATAATTAGTTTTTGAAACATTTATTTGTAAACTATTTTTGAAAAAAATGAAAATAAGAATGTGCTATTTTATTTTTTTCCTACCGGCCTATTCAGAACGCAGGCATTTCAATCATTTCCTAGATTGAAATTCGATCAACGAATTAACTCCAGTAGGTACGGTTAAGGGAAGAAGCCATGCAAATATTTTTATTTTTTTCGATTTCAAGGAAGACGCACAGTCACACGACATTGTTGTCTTTTAATTCCACCGCGAGTTCACGGAAAACAAATGTTTCCCCACCAAGGAGCAAGACGCCGGCAGGGCCGCTGGTATCAAATTAATAGAGAAGAAATAGTCACCTAAGCTGAATCCAAGAGTACTCTCAAAAGAAAAAAGAGTTGAATCCAAGAAAGTTGAACTTGGGTATACACATCAATAAGTCGTTAACAATCAGCTGACGCCATGCGGGGGAAGTGGTAAATTGAGTCAGATCCAGACTATAATAGACGAGCATTACATTACAGATCGTTTAGCATAGTTTTCACTACCGAAACAGCTCTTTATCGAGTGTTCAGCTTTTTGCCGAGCGTATTTTTTCGGGTACTTGACAAAGAGCTAGGGTTATTCACTGAGTGTTGGCCAAATACACCTGACAAACAAAAAACACTTGGTGAATAGCAAAACATACACTCGGCGAAGTTTGACAATCGGCAAAAAATAAAAAAAATCGATACAAACGGAAGTCGCGACGACATGTTTGAGTGGGCAAATTTGTTGGGAGTTGATCAAACTGAGGCTTTGTTTGGCACAGCTCTAGATTCAAAATTTGTTAGAGTTGATCCAACCTAGCTCCAATAAATCATGAATCTAGGGTTGTGGATGGATTGAGGGTATTTAGGTAAGTAATCTAATTTTTATTTTGGACTAAAAATAAAAGTTTAAACCCTAAATCTAGCATGAAACTCAAAATTGAAGCTGTACCTAACAATGATGGAAATATGCCCAAAAGAATTCTAGGAGAACCGGAAATTCTGGCTTGAGGCCGGAAGTTCCGGGTTCTAGAGCAACCGGAAGTTCCGGTATGACCGGAAATTACGGGTCAGCCCCAGTTTCAGTTTCTAGAGGAACCGGAAGTTCCGGTTGAACTGAAAGTTTCGGACCTGCCTGAGACATGTATTCTGGATGAACCGGAAGTTCCAGGTGAGATCCGGAAGTTCCGGGTCAAAATAAATTTAATACAGAATGTTATTTTCGGAAGTTCCGGTTGGACCGGAAGTTCCGGGTCTGAAAGTTCCAGTTAGATCAGAAGTTCCGGACAAAAATAAATTCGATACAGAATATTATTTTTGGAAGTTCCGGTTAGACCGAAAGTTCTGGGCCAGATGAACAGATTAGATATGTTAGGCTTTAATACTGATTAAAGGCCCATGAGAGAGCACTATATAAAGAGAGGAGGGCTAGGACGAAAAGGCTATTGTTGCTTCGACCTAACCCTAGCCGCCACCACTCTTGGCTACACCGGTTGTGGCCATCACTCTCCTAATCTCCCGTGTGATACTAGCATACCGACGTGAGGTGACCCCGTCTCTATACGTGTGGATACCGTGGAGGCATCGCTGCAACTGCAGTGTTGATCTTCTCCTATGGAGATCGCCGAACTACGTCGTCTTCATCGCCGACGACTGGACGGAGCTGGGCGGAGTTGATCGAGGACGTGCTTCACCAACTCTTCTTCCACTGCACTAGCACGTCTTGCGTTAGAGGTAACGATCCATGATCTCATTACACGCATGGTTCCTAAGCGAACTAGGTAAAAATTTTGAATTTACTGCTAGCGTAGCCTCCCCATTCCCCAATAGTGATATTAGAGCCTACGTACGTAGTGTTCGATCTGGATCGATCACATATAGGTGATATGTGTGCTGGAAATATATTCGATCTATTCTTTTTGCGTCGGATTTTTGAAAGTTCCAGGTGTGACCCGGAAGTTCCGGGCAGAAATAATTTTTATACAGAATGTTATTTTCGGAAGTTCCGGGTCCGGAAGTTCTGGTTAGACCGGAAGTTCCAGACAGAAATAAATTCGTACATAAGGTTATTTTTGGAAGTTCCGGGTGTGACCCGAAAGTTTTGGGCCAAAATAAATTCGATTTAGAAGGTTGATTTCGGAAGTTCCGGCCCTGAGTCGGAAGTTCTGGGCCCTTCGACCGGAAGTTCCGGGCATTTGAGCCAAAAGTTTCGGGTCTTTTCAGTCACGCATAGATTCTACACCTAACTCGTTCTTACAGAGAATGTTGTGACTGGTATGGCCTTACATTGTATGAGATGCATGTATGTAATTTTCATGGCCTGCGTGTCATGGTTAATTACAGCCCAAGGCTATTCAAATGTTGTACGACTTGCGCGTCGACATGTGATGCTTCTCCTCATGTAATTAGTATAGTGCCATTAGATATAATAGACTGATACAAGTTCATGGAGGCTTAAAGCGTGATGACCCGAAGGACAGGAACCATGGAAATAGAGATCGCCATGTGAAAAGGAACATACTATGTCACAGTTAATATGATTGCCTGTGATGTTTATTTATATTTCTGTCATACTATTTTTTCATGTTTTCATGTGCGGCGGGCATCGTTACCATGTTAGAATAGTTTTCCTCAGAAAATTAAGAACTTTGATGCCCTTTCCAATAGCTGCACCTACAAAGGTTTTTGATCATTGTATGGTGGGTCTACAAAAGCAGGGTGCCATCTTTTATCTTAACCAGTTAGGGTGGATGTCGGATAACCACATGCATAGTATTGGTTTGCTTAACAAAGCTATCAAAACGGTTTTACGCTTTGGGGCATGGAGTTGGACGTCGAGGCATAGGATGTCACCCTAATGAACAATAGTCACATAGGATGTGATTAGCAAGTTGTTGCTTACCTATGTCACTAATCTTTTTCAGTGATGCCAAAGCTCACTAAGAGTTAATTAAATATAGATCTTGTCCCACAATGTGTCGTTAGAGGGAAATCGATTATTTTACACATAGTGGAGCATCTTTTATTTGATAGAAGATTCACATAGCATAGTGCTGAACCTTGCATTTTTGTTGTAGATCATGGCACCTACTGCTAAGAATACTTTCACTTTTAATTTGCGATCAATTCTTGAAAAGAAGAAGCATTCTGGAACAAACTTTATTGACTGGTATAGAAACTTGAGAATTATTCTCAAACAAGAGAAAAAAGAATATATTCTAGAGGAGCCCCATCCTGATAAACCAAAAGATGATGCATCTGCCGCGGATCGGTGGGCTTATGAGAAGCACGCCAACGATTCAATTGATGTCAGCTGTCTCATGCTTGCCTGTATGTCCTTTGAGCTTCAGAAGCAATATGAGGACAGGGATGCCTACGATATGATCGTGGGACTCAAAGGCATGTTTGAGAACTAAGCACGGACTGAGAGGTACAACATCTCAATGTTTTTGTTTACGTGTAGGTTGGCGGAAGGCAGCCCAGTCAGTCCTCATGTAATCAAAATGATTGGTTACATTGAGAGCTTGAAAAAACATGGTTTTTCCCTTAACCAAGATTTGGCCACGGATGTGATTCTCCAGTCGCTCCCTATGAGCTTCGAGCCGTTCATTTTGAATTTTCATATGAACAGCATAGAGAAAAACATGGCTGAATTGCATGGGATACTAAAGACTGCTGAGGATAGCATTAAAAAGAATTCTAGTCATATGATGATGGTTCAAAAGGATAGCAGGAAGAGAAAACGCAAGGGAAAGGCTAAAGCTTCAGATGTGATCTCGAGCTTTAAGTCTAAACCAGCTGAAAAGTCCAAGACTGGCCCTGCTACTTCTGACACTTGCCACCACTGCCATAAGACTGGTCATTGGCGGAGAAATTGCAAGTTGTACATGGAAGAACTCAAGAAAAAGAAGAGAAGTGTGACTTTTACTTCATGTATAAATGTTATTGAAATTAATCTTACTACTCGTCCAAGTAATTCATGGGTATTTGATACCGGATCAATGATTCATACTTGCAAATCGTTGCAGGGACTGAATAGGACAAGGAAGTGTGCAAGAGGCGAATTGGATGTCCGCGTCGGCAATGGTGCAAAAGTTGCGGTGTTGGCCGTCGGCGTTTATTCTTTGTCGCTACCCTCAGGATTAGTTTTGGAATTGAATAATTGTTATTTCATTCCTGCCTTGGGCAGAAACATTATCTCTTCTTCATGTTTAGAGGAAGACGGTTTTGAATTCATAATAAAGAATAAGTGTTGTTCGATATTTTCGGATGGTATGCTCTATGTCATTTGTCCATTATTGAATGGCTTATATATTCTGAATCTTGAGGATACACGTGTTTATAACGTTAATACCAAGAAGCCCTGACTTAATGATTTAAATCGTACCTATGTATAGCACTGTCGTTTGGGTCATATAAATGAGAAGCGTATGCAGAAACTCCATAAAGATGGGCTTCTGAAGTCATTTGATTTTGAATCATTTGATACATGCGAGTCTTGTTTGCTTGGTAAAATGACTAAGACGTCTTTCACTAGTCAAAGTGAGAGGGCAAATGAATTGTTGGCCATTGTACATACTGATGTATATGGACCAATGAGTTCTACAGCCAAAGGTGGTTTTCAGTACTTCATTACTTTTACCGATGACTTTAGTAGATTTGGTTACATATATCTAATGAGACATAAGTCGGAATCCTTTGAAAAGTTCAAGGAGTTCTAGAATGAGGTACAAAATCATACAGGCAAGACAATTAAATTTCTGCGATCGGATCGTGGAGGTGAATATTTGAGTCATGAGTTTAATGATCATCTGAAGCATTGTAGAATTGTTCCACAGTTGACTCCACCAGGCACGCCCCAATGGAATGGGGTGTTCGAGCGGAGGAACTGAACCTTGTTAGACATGGTCCGGTCAATGATGAGTCAATCTGATCTTCCATTGTCCTTTTTGGGATTCGCTCTAGAAACTGCTGCTTTCACCTTAAACAAGGTTTCATCTAAATCTGTAGAGAGGACACCATATGAGATATGGACTGGGAAGCGCCTCGGGTTGTATTTTCTAAAGATATGGTGTTGTGAGACCTATGTAAAACGTTTGACGTCTGATAAGCTCACTCCCAAATCTGATAAATGCTTCTTTGTATTGTATCCTAGGGAAACCAAAGGATATTACTTCTATAACCGAGAAGACGGCAAAGTGTTTGTCATCCGGAATGATGTTTTTCTTGAGAAAGAGTTTCTCTCGAAAGGGGTTAGTGGAAGCACGGTGTGACTCGAAGAGGTTCGAGAGCCACTAGAAAGTGTTTCAACTCCTATTGAACCGCAACTCGATGTGCAAGATGTTGCAGAACCTGTTGTCGAGACACCAACCCCATGGGGGTCGAAAAGGTTGAGTCGTGCGCCCGAGCAGTTTACATTTTTAACCACTGGACAGTGTGACATATTATTGTTGGACAATAATGAACCTAAGACCTATTCGGAAGCGGTGATGGGACCAGACTCTGAGAAATGACTTAGAGCCATAAGATCCGAGTTAGAATCCATACGAGAGAATCAAGTTTGAAACTTGGTCGATCCACCTGATGGTGTAAAAACTATTGAGTGTAAATGGATATTTAAGAAAAAGATAGACGTTGATGGAAATGGTCACATCTATAAAGCACGATGGTGGCGAAAGGTTTTAGGCAGATTCAAGGTGTTGATTATGATGAAACATTTTCGCTCGTCGCAATGCTAAAGTCTATCCGGATCATCCTAGCAATTGCCGCATATTATGACTATGAGATATGGCAAATGGATGTCAAAACGGCTTTCCTTAACGGAAAGCTAAGTGAGGATGTGTACATGATACAGCCTAAAGGTTTTGACGATCCAAAGAATGTTGGAAAAATTTGCAATCTACAAAGGTCCATTTATGAGCTGAAGCAAGCTTCTCGGAGTTAGAATCTTTGTTTTGATGAAGTAATTAAAGGGTTTGGTTTCATCAAGAATGAAGAAGAGCCTTATATTTACAAAAAGGCTAGTGAGAGCGCACTTGTATTTCTGGTCTTATATATAGATGACATATTATTGATCGAAAATGATATTCCAATGCTTGATGCTGTTAAATCTTCGTTGAGGAAAATTTCTCAATAAAAGATCTCGGAGAGGCAGCATATATTTTGGGCATAAAGATCTATAGAGATAGGTCGAGAAGGCTAATTAGATTAAGCCAAAGCATGTACATTGATAAGATATTGAAACGGTTCAATATGCAGAATTCCAAGAAAGGTTTACTGCCAATGTCACATGGTGTTACGCTCAGCAAGAGTCAGTGTCCTACGACACCTGATGAGTTGGAGAAGATGAGTGCGATCCAGTATGCCTCCGTAATCGGGTCCATCATGTATGCTATACTTTGTACACACCTAGATGTTTCTTATGCTCTAAGTGTTACGAGTAGATACCAATCAAACCCAGGTGAAAGTCACTAGGCAATAGTAAAGAGTATCCTTAAGTACTTGAGAAAAACTAAGGATATGCTTCTAGTCTGTGGAGGTGAGGAGGAGCTTGTTGTAAATGGTTACACCGATGCTAGCTTCCAAACCGATAAGGACGATTCATGATCGCAGTCTGGATTTATGTTTTGCCTCAATGGAGACGCAATGAGTTGGAAAAGTTCCAAGCAAGAAATGGTTGCAGATTCAACAACAGAGGCCGAGTACATAGCAGCTTCTGAAGCTGCGAAGGAGGCTGTTTGGATTAGAAAGTTTGTTTCTGAACTAGGTGTTGTCTCTAGTGTGTCCAGTCCAGTGGACCTCTATTGTGATAATAGTGGTGCCATTACGCAAGCCAAGGAGCCTAGGTCACACCAGAAGTCCAAGCATATGCTACGACGCTATCACCTCATCCGTGGGATCATAGATAAAGGTGATGTAAAGATATGCAAGGTGCACACGGATTCGAACATTATCGATCAGTTGACGAAACCTCTCTCGCAGCCCAAGCATGAGGCGCACTTGAGCTCTATGGGTATTAGATACTTACGAGATAGAGCTCTAGTGTTTGTGAGAGAAGGTGTCCGGTCTATACTAATGTGCTTTGGATAATTGGTTATCTTGTTCCTTGAATAAATCTCTTTTACATTGAACAGCAAGTATGTGATTTGTTTGTAAAACTCTTTGTTTTATAATGATGTTATTCTAAAACGATCCCTAATCTCATATCGTCATGTGGGACAATGATGATTTATAGATTAGCACATATGTCTAATTGATGATCATGTTTTATGGATCATAGACATAGAGATGTCAAATCAGTGATGTGGACTCATGTTACTGAACATAGAGTTAGATAGACCCATTTTAAGATACTGTTGTGATTGTTATTTTAAATGTATCATCAGTTGTCATTTCAAATGGTGTACCTGCAGAATCCTTTAACCTGAGATCGTCATTGATTCCAGAATGTGTAGTAACGCACTTAGGGGCTTCCAAACATTATTCCGTAACTGGATAGTTATAAATGTTGCTTTCGGGTGTGTTATGAAACATGTCGTGGGATGTGAGCGGTGAAAATAGAATTTACCCCTCCTAAATAACGGGAGAGACGTCTCTGGGCCCCTCGAGGTAGTCGGATTAGAAAGTGCATGGCCATGCCACTATGATTAAAGAGTTAATCATGATTTAATCCACTACTTGATTGAGTGAAATGTCGAGCTATCACAAGGGTGACACGAATCTCGCCTTGAGCTTGACTGATGTCGTGTGGTAAAGGAATTGGTGCGTGAGTATATCAAGGTTCAGAAAATATGATTTTGATTTTGTATGCTTTCGGGGGTCAATATATTTTGTTAGGTACCGTTATTGATTTACGATCCGAAAAGGGTTTCCGGGTAGCGGCCGTTTGCATATGAACCTATCGGGTCAAACGCTTAAGGGGATGGGATTTAAAGCTTATAAGAATTGGCTCTTGTGCAAGTGGGAGATTGATGAAAATATGCACAAGAGAATTTTGGAGGAACCGGAAGTTCTGGCTTGAGACTGGAAGTTTCAGGTTCTGGAGCAACTGGAAGTTCCGGTATAACCAGAAGTCCGGGCCAGCCCCAGTTTTGGTTTCTGGAGGAACCAGAAGTTTTGGTTGGACTAGAAGTTTCGGACCAGCCTGACAGATGTATTCTGGACGAACCGAAAGTTTCGGGTGAGACCCAGAATTTTCGGGTCGAAATAAATTCAATACATAATGTTATTTTTGGAAGTTCCGGTTAGACCAGAAGTTTCGGGTCCAGAAGTTCCGGTTAGACCGGAAGTTCTGGGCAGAAATAAATTCGATATAGAATGTTATTTTCAGAAGTTCCGGTTAGACCGGATGTTCCAGGCCAGACGAACAGATTATATCTGTTGGGCTTTAATACTGATTAAAAGGCCATGAGAGGGCACTATATAAAGAGAGGAGGGGTTCGGACGAAAAGGCTGCTGTTGCTTCGACCTAACCCTAGCCGCCACCTCTCCTAGCTACATCGGTTGTGGCCGTCTCTCCCCTAATCTCTCACGTGGTACTAGCATACCAGCGTGAGGTGATCCTGTCCCTGTATGTGTAGATACCGTGGATGCACCACTGTGACTGCGGTGCTGATCTTCTCCTGTGGAGATCGCCGAACTACGTCGTCTTCATCGCCGACGACTGGACGGAGTTGATTGAGGACATGCTTCACCAACTCTTCTTCCGCTGCATTAGCGCGTCTCGCGTTAGAGATAACGATCCATGATCTCATTACAAGCATTGTTCCTGGACGAACTGGATAGAAATTTTGAATTTACTGCTAGCGTAGCCTCTCCATTCCCCAACAAATAGATCATTAGTTTAAAAAAAATATTGGATTTGAAGCTATAGACAGTTGAGCATTCTGTATTTTTATTTTAGATTAAAATTAAAATTAAACCACTTTATTTTATTGTATTATACAAACTCTAAATCCAAAATAATTTTTGAAGCTACAATTGTAGTAAAAATTCTCTGCTACATATAAATTTTTTAGACATGCATAGATCAATTAACTCGCTAGCCAAATGCCCCGTAGCCTCGATCTGATTGAGTTTATTGTGGTACCGACCGTGTGAGCTTGCTACATCCATATATACCGTAATTATCTTCTAAAGCTATGTCTATTTCTATACCACGACACTATTGTCGAAACAACACCTTATATATTGGATCTACTTATTTAATGTATTCTCTCGCATATTTTGTTCGTTCTCTTCTATTCTCTTTAATTATTTGCCAACTCAGCATAAATTCTATGTGGAACCCTATTAATACGCATTGTCCATGTTGGAGAAAGGGGAATGCCCTTACATGCTAAGGACCATAGTACTTGCTCTTTAATTATTTGCCAACCTAGAAAAAACTCAGAATTCATGAAAAAATTATTGGGCTTGCGATGTATGCAGGCCTTGCATGCTCACTATCGCCTAGCAAGCCGAGCTGTCTCAATGTCCTCTGAAACCGTACTCTTTTGTAGCCTTTTTAATATAATTTTAAAAATAGCCCAGTAAAATCTTATTTATAAATCTAACATTTTTGCCGACATTATCCTCATTGGCTTGGTAGAAAAATACCGTATTTAAATAAACTATTTTTAAATTTTAAAAAATATAAAATGATAAAAATTATCGGAAACCACATATCGAAGAGTATAAATTCTCTTGGTCTTTTATAGGTTTGTAGTATCAAATGTAAGTTCTGTAGTTCGAGGGATGAACATTATTTTGGTTGTATTCGGGAGGTAATTAAATTGCACAATTTATTTTTTACTGATTATGAGCATTTTTCTGACAAATCCTGCATTCAACCGATTCTCACATGTATTCTTTGTAATTTGTGAAATCAACAATCAATGAACAGTTGAACACCACACGTGTAAGCTGCATATAAATGTCTTTGTGCCATACTGTGCTGTATTAATTTTGAAATCCATAGTAAAAAAGCGGCTGTGGAGAATGTAGTTGAAGGTTAAGGCAATAGTCACTTGGATTAGATTAGCACCAAAGGTACGTATATATACACATGCACAGGAGAGTCCTAATCCTACTCTGGCTCGTAGAAACAGATACCAGTAGGACAAGGGGACTCTAACGTGTAAGAAACTCAAACTCTATTCTAACACCAAGGGGTGGCAAAATACCAGACAGTTCCGGGGACCCGCCCTTATGGGTCCGGGGCTAGGTCTGATTTTTAACCCATGGATCCCTCGGGTCAGGGTCAGGGTCCCGCATAATATCGGGTTTATGTTCGGATCTAGGTTTATTTTCTGACCCACTGGTACTCACGGGTCCTCGGCCCAATTAAAAACAGCCCAATATCAGCAAGAAATCTAGCAGGCCAGCAGTTCAATTCTCCACTGCAGTGACTCCACAGGCCCAATCTCCATAAATAACGCACTGCCCATTGCCCAATAACGCACTACCCATTGCCCAATAACGCACTACCGCACACTCCTGTGCGATGGGCGACGCTGCCATCGCTGCGGCACCGAGATGCTGGCCGACCGACGTAGCTGTGGCCTTCAGATCCGGCGCCTTCGCTGCCTGCTTCTCCCCAGGCGGAGGTGGCCGACCCCAGGAGCCGCGCCACCAGCCCCACGAAAGGCGTCGTAGTGCCAGCCAGTATCGTCGGATCTAAGGTCTACTCGGGCGCTGTCAGCTAGATCTGACGCCTCTTCAACCCCCCGCCACCACTAACCACCCCTCTGACGCTGCAGACCACCCATCCGCTGCCACTGACCGATCCCCTGTCGCTCTCAGCCACCGCCACCCACCCTCACTCACCCTAGCCGCCGCCCCGCCGCTTCTGCTGCCCGTTCGCCCCAAGCCCATCAAGTTTGTGGGGGACCCACCGGATTTGCAGGGACTCGACGGGTCCGAGTTCGGGTCGAGATTTCAACTTACGAGGAGATGCGGGTTAAGTCCAAGCGAAGATAGGTTCGAGTATGGTATTGATCAACCTAACCCGACTCATTGTCACCCCTACTAACACCCCCCGCAGTCATGTCGAGAGAAGGACGCATGTTGAGACTAAATCAAAACTCTGTAAACACAGAAGTGGGTAGACCCTTTGTGAAAACATCTGCGTACTGCGTGGTTGTAGGAACATGCAAAACACGAATTTCACCCAGAGCCACACGCCCGCAAACAAAATGTAGATCAATCTTAACATGTTTGGTCCATTAATGCTGGACTGGATTAGAGGAGAGGTAGACAGCAGAGATATTATCACAGTAGACCACGATGGCACGCTCAATCGGAGAGCCAAGTTCAATAAGAAGTTGGCGCAACCAAATAGCTTCAGCGACCCTATTGGCAACAGCCCGATACTCGGCTTCTGCACTTGAACGAGAAACAGTGTGTTGCCGTTTGGAAGACCATGAAACAAGATTGTCACCAAGAAACATACCATACCCTGAAGTAGATTTGTGTGTGTCAGGACAAACAGCCCAGTCTGTGTCGGTGTAAACTGTCATCTTAAGAGGCGAAGTTCGATGAAGAACCAATCCATAATCAAGCGTGCCTTGAAGATAGCGAAGAATACACTTAATCAAAGCTAGATGAGACTCCCGAGGATCATACATAAAGAGGCATACTTGTTGAACAGCGTAAGCAATATCGAGTCAAGTAAATGTTAAATATTGAATAGCACCAGCAATACTACGGTAATCCGTAGGATCAGCAACAGGAGGGCCTTCCCTAGAGAGCTTACAGTTTGTATCGATTGGAGTACTGCAGGGCTTACAAGATGACATACAAGCGTGATCAAGGATTTCCATTGCATAATGTCGTTGAGAAAGATGCAGGGTGTCAGACTGGCGATGAACAGAGATGCCAAGAAAATGATGTAATGGCCCAAGATCTTTCATGGCAAATTCTAGCTGTAAAGCATTAATGACTGGAGAGAGAAGCTCCGTGGAAGAAGCGGTTAAGACGATATCATCAACATACAGAAGCAAGTAAACCATGTCTTGATTACACCAAAAAATAAATAATGAAGTATCGGACTTAGCCTCAATGAAACCCAAAGAAGAGAGATGTGAGGAAAATCGACTGTACCTTGCTCGGGGGGCCTGCTTAAGTCCATAGAGAGATTTATTTAGGTGACATACATAATCAGGATGAGCAGGATCAGCAAAACCTGATGGTTGAGCACTATAAACAGTCTCGGAGAGAGTTCCATGGAGAAAAGCATTTTTGACATCCGATTGATGAATAGGCCAGCCACGAGAAGCAGAAGCGGAGGCAGGCACCAAAGCTAGTCTGGCGTGCGCCGCGGCTGGCCGAGCGGGCGACGCAGTAGGCTGGGCGGGCATTGCGGCTGGCCTAGCGGACATCGTGGCTAGCCGGGCAGGCGCCAAAGCTAGAATTTTTTTTAAATAATACATTTTTTTAAACAAATTTCAAATTTGGTACACGGAATTGAAAAATTGCAGAACTGATCTTCTGTCGGAATTTGAAGTACCGATCTAGACCGATTGGCCTAGATCGGCCAATCGGCCTAGATCAGACGGTGGTGGGGTCTTGTTGGCACATGAAGTGCCGATCTAGGGCGGGTGGCCCTAGATCGGCACTTCATGTGCC
>KE372946.1:839944-851510 GCA_000418225.1 Zizania latifolia | reverse complement strand
AACTTTATTTGATATATTTGTATGGTACTTAAAGTCTTAAACTAATCTACGTATTATGTTGTATGTAAGTCATAAACTATATTTGAGATATAAAGTTATGAACTTATTTATATATATATCATATTTAATTCTGTTAGTTAGTTTGTTAAATAAAATATTATATAAAATAAATTTATATTATTTATTAAAACTCCGGAACGGTACACCGGTATTGACCGGTACCGAAATATTCCATTCCTATAGCCAAACCGGAATAGGCTCCAGAATGGTATTGACAAGCTTGCTTTATAATGCTAATTTTATTAGGACATGCCAATATACTAAATGGGTGTCAAACATAGTCCTAGTCTAGATTAGGTGCGATGAGGTGACTATTGTGGCTCATATACTCATCCTCATCAACCTGATATCTTGAAGGCCCTGCGTGCACCATGTTCACAGCAAAGGGGTGCCCATCGATCTTCATCGGCTTTTTGGAGTCATCAAATTTGGTCCTACCCTATTCTACTGCCGATTGAATTTGCTGCCAAAGTAGTTTACATTTATTGGTGTGATGGGAAATAGAATTGTGCAACTTGCAAAGTATTTCTTCTTCTTCTTCAGTTCATCAACTAGCGGGATCACATGGTTTTGAGGAAGTTGGATTTGTTTCTCTTAGAGAAACAAGTCAAAAATCTTGTGGACCTTATTGATATCAAAATTTTACTTTTGATTCTTCTCTGTATTCTTTATCCACGGGCAGGCCACAATATTCTTGTTTTTGGCCCACTCTGCTAGGCTGATCTCAACATCAGAGTCTTCCTCCTCTAACTCCGATGGATATATTTGCACTTGGGTAACCTTTCGCTGGAATTTTACCTTTCTGGCTTCCTGGAATCAGCTTTCATAAGCCGATATATTTTCACCAGATGCGCCAAGCTTTTGAACTCCTACGAAGAAAACCTTTCCATGATTAGAGGCAGGAGTCCCTGAAAGGCCAACTCGGCTAATTGCCCATCAGTGAGATTGAGACTATAGCATCGGCTTTGTACGTCCTAGAATCTATGCACAAACTCTGGGACTAATTCATCTATCCGTTGCCGCACTGCCGTGAGATCCGTAAGCCTCTTTTCATGGATCATGATAAAGAAATACTTGTAAAATTATTTCTCCAGATTGGCCCATCCTATGACCGAGTTTAGTGGGAGGGAAGAAAACCGAGTGAAGGCCGATTTGGATAGCGACAGCAGTAAAAACCTGACTCTCAGAGCTTCTTCCACCGATGCCTCACCACACTAGGCCAGAAAATGGCTGATATGCTTGACTGTGGATACGTTGTCTTGACCTGAAAATTTCGAGGAATCTAGTACGTTGTACCAATGAGGTAACGACACCCTATCGAACCACTCAATGTATGGGCGCCGATACATAAAAGTTTGTTCTTTTGGCCTTAAGCCGAATTGTTCTCTCATCACCTCGGCTATTCTAGCCATCCAATCATCCTCCCGTGGGACCTCCACGGGGTACTACTGCATTGGTGATGGCATGAATCCTTGCAGCTGATATTATCTCTTTAGTTGGTTTCAGTCAAATCTATCACGTTGGTTCTACTGCCCTCCGTAGTCGGAGGTCTAGTGATAGCTAGGGGGTGTCACATTTTGTTGCCCCCAAAGTGTATATGTGGGGGATGGATTAGACTGGGAACTATATTCCTCTCTAGTCCGTAGCACACTTGAGGTACTTCTGACGTCACCGGCACTTGTTAGAGATCAGACTAAACCGATACAGCCTAACTTAGAATAGGGATTTGCCAGAAATCTATATTACCTCTACTCCTAAATTTGGCAATGCGTTGAAGTTGAATTGATCGTCTGATGATTTCTAGGGTCCTCGGACGTACATATTTATACCCTGGCTGCCGCACAAATCTTACCCGATTGTGAGTAAACTTCTAGATTCTACCTTCTAAAGATAAAAAGTAAAAACCTATCTGATGCCTAATTATACGATATGATTACAAAAATAAACAAATATTCTATACAATGTCGAGCTACGCTTCGTTAGAATCCCTTCATTAGAATCCCTTCAGATCTGGCTTTAATCCAACATCTCTCCATCGCTTAGTCGAATCCGATGGTTACTAATTTCTAGCATTGACAAGTACATAATTTTTCTACCCATGTTTGTAATCTAGGTACAATAATATTTGGTGGTCCCCTAACAGACATTGAAATTTTCTAAGGTCAATTTTACAATCAAAGTCATTCTCTATATCACACAACATCTATTTTAGATTAGCGTCCTCTACAACATTGGCCATTGTAGTATCAGTAAAGGATTCATATTGGGTGAAGTCTGTAATGCTATTTTCATCATGTTCTTCTTCATCATATTCTAGTATAACCCTTTATCTCCGTGCTTGGTGCAATAAATATAATAGGCTTGAATCCCCTTCCGAGCAAGTGGATGTGAGGGTACGTGTCTTAGAGTAGTCCTCATTCTTGTAGTCTTTGCAACGACAACATATGAATCAGATGTTTGGACCTCAGACGCTTCGATAAAAGCACACACATCATTAATGAAATCGATGGATCATTGGTCCGCATCATACATCCAGTGTCGGTTCATCTAGATTAAATTATGTGAAACATATATAATATAAAGATTAGCTAACTATTCTTGAAAAATATATCATAAAGCGCACATGTACTTATTAAGGAAAAACATGTTAAGGTTTGTGAAGCCTAATTTATTTATTTATGCATTAATACATCTTTAAATTAACTAACTTAATTTATAAAAAGTATATTTTAGTTCAATAATTATAGCTATTACATATTGGTTGAAAGAAAAAGTGAACTAGTCACAGGATGATTTTGCACCAGAATTACACATGTACTAATTATTTAAGATTTATAAATAAGTAAAACCTTAAATAATTCATGATGTAGTTTTCTTAACTAATGTATATATTACCCTCATTAAGAAAATTTGTATTAAGTATAGTTATATTAAGAAAATTTCTTCATCCTCAACAAAAAATTAGAGCTCAAATTAATGGACATAAAATTTATCTTCATGGTGCACACAAAACCATAATTTCTCCATCTAGAGAAAAAGGAGACAATCCTATCTATAATTAGAAGAGAATAAAGTTGCTAACTTTGAATCACTTGTAAGAGTGAAATCTCTAAAAATCATACAAAATCTAAGCAACACAGCTCATCTCTGTTCATCGGCTAATTGCACGGGTTGCTGGTGGAGCTAGCAAGGCGACTTTTTATATTATTCATGGATTTTAGTACTGGGTTAAAAGACCACCCGATATTAAAATTATTAGTGTCGATTGGGATCCCCACCCAGTATTAATGTCTAGGCTTTTAGTATCAGTTTAGAATCCCAATTCGTACCTATAAGTTTAATCTAAGATGGTCTTTTGATCCGGTACTAAAATTATTTAATACTATCGGTTATATAAGTCAATGACTTTTTGTCTTTTTTTTTTCATTGCAGATAACTTTTATATCAACTTATAATGGATATAAAAGAAAAAGAATCAGATAAAAGCATATTTCTTAGTAGTGATCCGACGTCAAATGCCTATTCTCCTAAAAAATATATCCAAAGAAAAAGCAACGATACTACTCCATTTTGCCACCTAACCCAGGAAAAAACGAAAAACTAAGCAGAGGAGTAGAGGACCTTAAAAAATAATAATGACAAGCATATCAATAAATGTATTATTATTACAGTATCCGTTTAATACATTTCATGTCTACTAGGCAAAAGTGTAAAATACTTCGTACAAAACGCTAATAAGAAACTAAAGGTTCCTTCAAAATATAAGAATTTTACAAAAAAAAAATACATAGATTAGCTTATTTCTTTTAAAATTTCCGCAAAATTCGTCCATCAAAAGCCTTGGCGTCAGATCCGTCGACGCACGTCACCTAACTTGGTAGCCGCACATAGTAACTGACAGGTGGGCCACCTGATACACCAGTGACCCACGTGGCAGCGGTCCCGGTCATAAGGGACACGTGTCACGAAACCCCTCTTAAATCTAGTGAGGTGCGTCGACGCCAGCAACACATCCCTCCTATCCCCATCCACGTTCCTCTCGCCGCCGACGAGCTCCGTTGGCTCCCTGCCCAGGCATGGACGAATCCGACGCGGTGGGCCCCAAGCGGCCCAACGGCGATCCCTCCGGCGGCCGCTCAGTGGTGGTGTCGTCAGGCGAGGAAGACACGCTCCCCGTCGTGCTCCGCAGCTTCGTCGACGGCGTCTGCTCTCCCGGCGCCGGAGGGGAGCCGCTGCTGAGCCGTCTCAAGGCGGCGTCCTGCGAGAGCGCGCCACGCCTGCGCGAGGCATCCAGGAACTCGGCGCGCGACCTGCTCGAGTGGACCAGGAGGGGCAGCGGCCTCCGCGCCATCCTCGTCATCTCGGTGAGCCCCCGCGTGCCCCCCTCCTGGATCGATCTAGTAGAGAAAAAAAATCCTGCTTTTCTCACTAAGGGCTTGTTTGGGAGGTGGGGGAGAAAAACCTAGCGAAGTAATCTCTAGGGGGGTTTGGAGGTGAAATGCATCCTCCTCCACTTCCCCTATGTGAAATTACCGACCGGAAAGATTTTCATGCCACCATTTGGGAATTGATAGAATTGTAGCTAAATTTAAAATTTAGGGTCTAATTTTGAAAGTTATATTTGTTTTGTTCTTTTTGCAGTTTTGGTTACATGACCATTATAAATAGAAATATAAAAGTTTCACCTAAAATTATTTTTCATTACAAAATAGTCACACTTTTCCGGTTTAGAAAAATAAAAACCCATACAGAGCAAAAGGATAATTTGGGAAACAACTATAAAAAATCGAGAAAATAATTACAAAAAATAAAAATAATCAGAAATAAAAAATTCTGAATCAACATCACAAATCATGTAAGATTCATGTAGATTAGCTAAAACATGCACTGACATTCAAATGCAACAGTCTTCATTTTCAGATGCCACAGGTTTTGCTAAAACAGGAGAAACAAAATCAAATACATGTATGTTCGGACTTTTTTAATAAAACTTATTGACAAAAAATATGATATGAAACTACATACAGCCTAAAAAATAGTCAAAATAATGACTTTTAAACAAAACAATCAGTACAAATCAAATGAACTAATAGAAGGGCAGGAAAAGTACAATTATTATTTGAATTGGTCTTCAAAATTAAATAAAAAGGTTCACTCTATCCACTTACTGGTTTGTGAAGAATATAAGATAGCTTGTACGTGGGAAGTAGTGGTATTGTCTTGTTCACTTTCTCCTACTTCAATTCTGAAAACATGAAAAAATCTAGCTTGTCAAGTACTTTGCAGCAACACTAGTTCATCTCCTGAGCAACTAAATCTAGGTCTCTACAATAGATTCACATCTCAGTATTGCAGAACAATTAGCCAATTATTTGTTTCTGAACTGACCAAACTTCCAACAAGTTCAGTAATGCACAAATCCCAGGAGTTGCCAATAAGCATTAAATTTCATGCAATGCACCATAGCTGGAAGCCACCAGATACTACCAGAGGGACAAATACTAGCACAGACACATACAGTAAGAAGAACAATGCTGTTTAGAGACAAATCCTAATCACAACAAAATGGGAGGAACCGGGAGAGCGGGGGAGAAGATCTCCCTCCCCTCTGGCCTTGCCCTTGGTTTTACCAGGATGCAGATGGGGCACTCCTCAAGATCGGCAGTGGCGACCCTCACATAGTAGGGCACAAGCTTGGCCTCAAGGATCAGGTTGCACAGCTTCTTCTGGTCAAGTGCTGAGTGCAGGGCTTGACCAGGAGTAGAAGAAGAGGATGAGCTGAGGAGTGCTGAGTGGGGAAAGTAGATGAGAAGGGAGGCGTGAGACCTCGAGGAGGAGGAAACCCTACGGCCCTGCAGTGCAGCAGGCCCTTGCTGCGGCGGCCACTCGTGAGAGGGGAGCAGGTCACAGGAAACATGACGCGAATCAGTGGGGGGAGAAATTCCCGACCTCATGAGACGAGAATTCTGTCACGGGGAAGCAGCGTGGATTGGGCCAGGATTTTTGCATCTCATGGGCTGCCAAACGTGCAGGTAATTTGTCCCATGGAATATTTCCCCGTGGGCTTCACGCCCAGGAAATAGGCTGGAATCCTCCCAGGATCTAGGGTTGCCAAACAAGGCCTAAGTGGGAACCGTTTGACATAATTGCATTTGTGTTGACTAATCTCTGTAGAGATGCTCCCCTAGTTAGGGATTTGCATGTTCTTAAAAGGAGGCCTTTCTCCTTTGTTAACTAGAGATGCGTTAGCTGAAACATGCTGGACAGCATTGCGGACCTGACCTATTTCCACGTGCCAGTTCTAATGACCACAATGTTCACAAAATTCTTTCTTTAGGTCTTAATCTTTACAATATTCTGTCATCTGTAGTCTAGGAAGGATGGGCTGGATTAAACGCTTGATAGATTATGGTTACTAGGTGTAATTCTTTTCATTCTCCAAAGAAGGACATGTGTTTCTCTTCTCCTCTATTTACAGTTAGATTCACTGGATGGCAGGACTAGCATGCAGCTTCAGCATAAAGTATCTGATTTCTGTTGGATGGATAAGCGATCTAATTTCAAATGGATGTACTCTTGAGACATGTTGATTCAATGGTCGATAATCTGTTGATAATGCTTCTTTTGTAATCAGTAAGAAGGGGGATAATATGGTGCAAAATTAAATCGCTGTGGGATGTGAGCATGAACTCAGTTATTGTATACATCATTTCCTTGTATAATTGGATGATCTTGTTCTTTTGCCATTTAGTTTAGGAATACATGAAATGAAATTTCATTTTGAATTAAATGCCCTCATTCATCTGTTCCTGGTACGGCAGGTTGGAACAATCATGCTTATAGCATTGACTGGCCTTCTAATTTTCATGTTCTTCCTGCTGGTTGTGACCACCAATGCCATCGTTGTCTCAGTCCTGATGTCATTGGCAGCTGCTGGAGGATTCTTGGCTATGTTCTTTGCTTGCTTGGTTACAGTGTATATCGGAGTGGTATCAGTTGCTGTTTTCGTCATATCCGCCACAGTTGTGTCAGCAATTGTCGGGGTCATGATTGCTACTGGTACAAGTTATCCCTCTCTCTCTTTCACTCACTCACTCACTATAAAATCCCTTGGAAGTGTTGATGCTTATAAACAAGTTTTAGGAAGCATTAGTTAATCTATAATCACACTGCTTCTTCTGTTAGTATGTTAATGGCCACCCATAATATCATGTTTAGTAATATTAACACAAACAGCCTTTGTTGCCCACATCAGCTTAACAAATCTGGTTGGCATGTTTATTAATACTATCCATATACTTCTGTCATTCTTAACTATCCTATCATGATAAATCAAGTGAAATAAGTATTGAAAATATTATGCGTTTTCAGTTCATTTAGTCATTTCATAATGAACTATTACATTACATGGTAGACACACTGCCAAGAGAACAGCTAGTCAGTGAATCCTTCTTTAGGGGAAAGATAAGACTAGACACAATAATAAGATTGCTTATTCTTTTCCAAATGTGCAAGTGGATACTCCTGCAATAATGCACACCTCCCTTAAGAAAGCTTGTTTAACAAATTGAAGGATAAGCTAGCCTAACAATCTGCTGAAACAAGGGAACTGTTATTAGGACGACACAGCTGACGAGACACAGTCTTGTGCACATAACATAATATTAACACAATATTCTTGCATGTGCTGACTTGAATAGTGCCCCCTGGTACTCCTATTAGCTTCACAGTATTCTTGTTTAGAGGAACCAGATGTTATTTACCAACTGGTTAACTTTTTGCGTTAATTTATAATTGTGGAGCAAGTTTTGTTGACTTTGTGTTTTTGAATGGTATAATACTGGAAGCCAAAAGGTGAACTGTATAATATGCGATGTAATTTGGTAAATCGATAATGCACTAGATTATGTGCTCTTTGACTTTGTGTTTTTAATTAACAATGATATCACTTTAAGGTTCAAGAGAATTGCTTCCTTTTAGATCCCCTTACAATGTGTACAGAGTGAGTTCTATGTGTGTAGGGGCAGATTGGAATTTTTCTACTTGAGTAAATCTCAGGGGTTCATAGCAGAACTGCAGTACTAGAAAGCTACGGATGGAACCATGAAACATTGAATCTTATATAATAGAAACAAAATATGTAGCATGAAGAGATCAAGTGACATCCATTAATAGTGATGAACAGTTCTGGTTTTAAGAGTCAAGTCCTATACAACACTTTACCAAAAGCAATGCATTGTTGGCCAGTAGTGTCTAATATGTGGACAAATCCTTCCTAATGTTTTGGAATGGTAGTCATCAATCACTGCAGCACTATATTGTGCCTTTTCTGTTCTGAAGAATAAGTGAAATTACTGATTGACATAGGGGGAATAAATGATGTCACTTGATGGTGAATGGCGAACTGAATGCTTTAGAAATTTATGAAGTTGTGATGCTTCAGATCTAGAAATGTGTCGCCCAACTAGAAACTGTTGTTTTCGACAATGTAGCTCCTGTGCAACGAGGCTTCTTCAGATATGTCTTATGCCAGAGCAACACATGTAAATGTTCACATGTACTTACGGGTTAAAAACATCCTGCTGCAGGTTGGGTTGGATTCTTTTGGATGATTTGGTTTGCTACAAGGAAGAGCATAGGCCTTACAAATCCCTCAATCGGCATGACAAATTCGGCTATCCAGTCATATTCTGCTTCTCGCCATGTGAAACAGAAGCCTATTGACTGAGGCAAGATGTGATTCAATTCCAGGTGTCGCTGCCATATCATCCATCCCGGAGTTATGTGCTGCTGGAAGCTTGCTCTATGTGAATTAAGGTTTGTCTAGTTTTCAAGAGTGTATACAACATGCTTGTTGCAGAGTACAGCTATGTCTCTCTGTATATTGGCCCCTTTTTGTGTGAGCTATCATCTCCGAAGCCTCTCTAGTTTGTACGATCTGGTAGCCAATATTGGACGTCTAGTATGAAATAAGATGTGCTGCAATGCACATGTTCACCACTACTATCTTGACCACGGCAGAATTACCATAGCAGGCTGCAGGAGTGGACTGAATAACCATCACTACTACATCCAAGGGAAAACAATGCAGTACCAACCATTAAATAAAGAAACACCAGCAACCAATTAATGTACCATATATCACGGGATAAATTGCATCACATTATCATCAATTCACACATGTCAGATTTGTATAAGCATACAAGAATGTTTCCAAATTGAAAATTGTACTTGAGGAGTCAGCAGAAGATCCCATAATTTGTAGTGATAAATTGTGGTATCTCTACGACCTTCACACTCCAGAGATACCGAATTTTGCACTCGAAAATACGAAAACCTTTTGGTATACCGTAAAAACTCTCTTCCGAATTTGTTGTTCTTGCTGAGACAGATCTGCACGCTCCTGCCAAAATGCGCACAAACCACTACATAAAGCATACCACTCTAGCAATAATTTTTTACATGAAAATACCAATCCAAAAAACCTCATATACATACTTCTAGCATATCCTGGACTCCCTCGCTAAATTAACATATAGTATTTGCCAATCCTATAATCGTTACATAAACCAAACTTTCACCAATGTACATATAAAATTTACCCTCGTTGTACATACTTCGTAATAACAAAACGCAACTATCACACATACACATACACTACCCACAATCGTCAATGTTTCAATACATATACCGCATGATATTTTTGACCAAAACTTCAAATGTGCATACTAGCTTCCTCTACTCTAATATTCATCAGATCACAAGAAAGCTACAGATGTAACCATGAAACAAAATATGTAGCGTGAAGAGATCAAATGGCATCCATTAATAGAGATTGCAAGTTTTGGTTTCAAGAATCAACTCTCATACAACACTTTGCCAAAAGCATTAATGCATTGTTGACCAACAGTGCAGAATATGCTACCAAATCCTCCCTAACTTTTGAATGGGCAGTTGTCAATCACCACGGCACTATCTCGCGCCTTTTTCTTCTGGAGAATAAGAGAAAAGACCGATTGAGATAAGGGGGAATAAAGTGGTAACTTTGGCAAAATAGCTATGTTGATGGTGAATGGCTGAACTGAATGCTCTAGAAGTTTATGAAGAGATTATGATGCTTCAGATCTAGAAATGTGTCACCCAACAAGAAACTGTTGTTTTCGACAAAACAGCTTCTCTGCAACGAGGCTTTTTCAGATCTGTCTTATGCCGGAGCAACACCTGTAAATGTTCACATGTACTTACGTGTTAAAGACATCCTGCTGCAGGTTGGGTTAGATTCTTTTGGATGATTTGGTTTGCTACTAGGAAGAGCATGGGCCTTACAAATCCCTCAATTGGCATGACAAATTCGGCTATCTAGTCAGTAGTCATATTCTGCTTCTTGCCATGTGAGGCAGAAGCCTAGTCATAGTTCCAAGTGAGAACATGCTTGTAGCAGAGTTCGCCTCGGAGTTCTATGCTGTTGGAAGCTCGCTCTACGTGAATTACGGTTTGCTGTCTAGTTTTCCAGAGTGTACAGAACATGCTTGTAGCAGAGTATAGCTATGGCTCACTCTGTAGACTGTATATTGGTCCCTTGTAGTGTGAGGTACCATCTCCCAAAGACACGTTTGGTTGCCTGTATCAGGTATAGCTTGCATCCACGGATGCAAGTTTAGGTTGTTTGGTTACCGCACGGCCACTTAGGCTAGGTTGCATGCATGTAAAATGTCTTGTCGAGCCAGGTTTTAGGAAAATATGATGGGTCCTTCACTCCTCAGCCACGATGAGCCATTGTAGGCATAGGGACGCGTGAGTACATGTCGGGATCTAGCCACATCACATCTGGTCATCTAAAATTTATGATTCATTTTCTCTCCTTCTTTGTCAGGCTACATGTACACAAGCAACCAAACACATTTATCTTATATGAAGGTAGCATGTTTCAGGTGAGACTAATTTAGTGATATGAATATACTAACTCAATCCTGACAACCAAACGTCCCTAAACCTTTCTAGTTTGTATGATCTGGTAGCCGATGTTGGTATGAGATAAGCTGTGTTGTTATGCACATGTTCCCCACGGCTATCTCGACCCCGGCAAAATAACCTTACGAACTGAATAACCGTCAATACCACTTACCACATCAAAGGGAAAATAATGCAGAATCAACCATGACATAAAGAAACACAAGCACCAATATTGTACCATATATATCACAGGGCAATTATTACATCACAATTCACACAAACATTTACAATGACCAGATATATCCAAACATGAATTAATGTTTTTTATCTGAATTGGCCATTCGTGAAGAGACAGTGCAAGAACAGCGGCAACATTACAGCAGAGCAGATCAGACGGCCGGCGCATGCAGATGATATCAGCGGTCGCGGCCGATGAGGGACAGGAGGAAGGTCCGGTAGTTGCCGGATGTCTCGGAGTGGACGGCGTCGGCGAGGGAGCGCTTGTAGCTCCGGTGGAACTCCGCCTTGATGTACTGCATGTCGATCTCGGCCC
>KE372946.1:825527-839924 GCA_000418225.1 Zizania latifolia | reverse complement strand
TCGTGTCGTTGGTGCCCAGCCCTTTCATCGCCTTGTGCAGCACCTGATCAGCGTGAGCATTCACCACGGTTGAAAAACATTTCAGGGGATCGAAATGCCGAAATTTCGAACAAACTTTTGAGGCAAAATTTGAATTCTGAACAAATATCCGCTTAATTCAAATAATTCCGAAATTTTTGGTTGGTAGTACCGGACTGGAATTGCCGAGTAAATTTGGAGTGGTCACGGTGAGTCGGTGACAAGGCGGGATTCGTTTGGCAATACGGTGGATTTTCGAAACTATATGGTTATTTCTGATAGTCTAGTTTGCTTACTACGTACCTAGCTGAAGAACTTGGTAAGGCCAAAATTTACATACAAGATTACCTTGGCGAAGAACTTGGCCGGGCTGTCGGCGCACCTGAGGATGGTCACAAGGCCAAACCCAAAGTTGCCTGAAGTTTCACTCTTCACCGCCTGACACACAAAAACAATTTTTTTTTCAAAAGAAAAGGAAAAAAAAGATGAGAAGGCATCAAGAAGCTGGTAAAGTGGTAATATGCAAGGAAGCCGAAGAGAGCCGAGCTAGCGCATCCATCTTGTCCATGAAGACCATGATCACCTTCTCCAGTGAGCGGTCGTACATGTGCTGGTAGGCATGGGCGACGGACGCCATGTGCGCCCAGCTGCGCTCGCTGAAGACGCGGATGAAGGCCCTCTCGTCGGTGCCGAGGCGCCGCTCGCCGGCCCTGTACAGCTCCCTGGCGTCGCGCGCCGCCGCCGCCGGGTCGACGACCTCCGGCCCCTCGTATCGCGGGCACCTCAGGTACGCCAGCAGGAGCCTCTGGTGGTCGCTAGAGGTGCGCTCGGCAACGTGGTTCTCGAGGTGGCAGCCGAACCTGGCGTGGTAGGCCTGCTTCATGGTTTGCAGCTGCAACGGCGTCCTGGAGCAGACCACCTCGGTGGCGGCCCTCATGTCGGTGACGACGTCGCCGTAGAGTGCCTGGTGCAGGATCGCCGCGTCGCGGCTCGCCGGGTCCAGGATCCACAGCAGCATCGCCTTCTGCATGCATGCAACCACCATGACTCCATGAGAGATCACGTTGAGAACTTGCCGTTGGTGGCTGGGTGGGTCAGTGGGTGGCGTAGGTTTACTTACCTTGTGGTTGCCGGAGAGCTCGGAGGCAAGGCGGTGGTAGAGGTGCTGGCGGTAGATGGCGGCGTACTCGTGCTGGATGAGGGCGCGTTGCGGCGCGTCGCGGTGGGCGAGGATGCTGATCACCGTCGTGCTGTCGCAGCCAAGCCCCCGGAAGGCCCTGTAGAGGTCGATGGCGTCGCGGCGTGGGTCCGTAGGCGCCGGCGGCACGCTCAGGCTCGCCATGGACAGATCGAGAGATACCCCTCGCCTCCAGGCGCCTGCTGCGCGCGCGAACTAGTTAGCTCGTCGGAAAGACCGGCCCTTTTTTCCGCCTCTGCCTCTCCCGTCGCGCGCAAGCGTAGAGTACGTAGCGCTGCCGTGTAAGGGACAACTGCGACCTTGTGCGATCAACGTGGGCTGCCTTGCATGGGCGGCGCCGCCACATATATATATCGCCGGCGAGCGTGCGGAAAAGTCCGGCAGATATGCCTCCTTATCGCGTAGGATCCACGGTTTTGAAAAATAGCAAAACTAGCATTCTGTCTGTCCTTGATGTGACGATCTAGAGCCGACCGACCGATCTAGGTTGATCCGACTAGATCGCGTGGGTGCTGCCAAATATCGACCAATGAAATTTCAATTTTGGCACACGGTTTTGAAAAATAGTAAAACTAGCCTTCTGTCGGCCCTTGATGTGCCGATCTAGGGCCGAGGGATAGCACCCGCGCGATCTAGTCGGATCAACCGTGTGCCGATCTAGGGCCGACCGGCCTAGATCGACGCTTCATCGACCAAAATTGAGCTGTATAAAAGGGGGGCCGAAGCCCCCCCTACCCGCGCCTCACTTCCTCTCATTCGGCTTGGAGCTCCCAGGTATGCCTCTTATCCTCTCTTTTGTCTTCTTTAGGTAGTAGTAGTTAGGTAGTTAGTTTAGGGTAGTTTAGTAGTAATTTAGGAGTAGTTTAGTAGTCTTTTAGGGGTAATTTAGGAGTAGTTTAGCAGTATTTTAGTTATAATTTAGGACTAGTTTAGTATTATTTTAGGGATAGTTTAATAGTACTTTAGAAGTATTCTGATTAAGTTTTTAGAGTAATTTAAATATAGTCGAGAGATAATTTAGCGATAATTAAGGGGTACTTTACAGATAATTTATAGGTACTTCGAACATAATTTATAGATAATTAAGAGGTACTATAGAGATAATTTAGGTGTACTGTAAGCATACTTTAGTGATAATTAAGGGTTATTTTAGAGATAATTTAGAGGTACTTTGAACAAAATTTAGAGATAATTTAGTGGTACTTTAGAAATAATTTAGAGGCACTATAAACATAGTTTAGAGATAATTTAGATATATTTAACATACCTTATTCTGTGTAGCTTTGTTGCGCGTGCTAGCTTGCTGACGTAAGAGCCGACGGTGACTGCATCCACTGCTGTTCCAGGTATCTGAACATACCGTACTATGTTAGATATTTTCCGTCGTTTAATGTAGCGATACATTGAACGTAATTAGATGTAGTTGTGTTTAGTTAATTCGCCTGTTGCTAAATAAGTGGATTTGATCTGTCGCGTTAGACACGTAGTTATGTTTTTTATATTGTTTGCTGCTTAATGTTTACAGGTATGTCAGATAGAACATCATTTTGGATTTACTATGGAGATGGCCAAGTACTTGTTGGTCATGATGGTGCTTACCTTAGTAGTTTTTAATGTACCAAAAATAGTTTAAGTCAGGTGGTTGAGCATAGCATCGAGAATGTTAAGCAGTGGCTTTATCATATATTTCGATTGGATAGAGAGCAGTGGGAGTTGTATGTGTATGTCCGATGCAACCGTGCGGCCGAAGGGTATTTTTGGAAAATGGTTCCTGTTACCTCGACCGCCATGTGGAGAGGATATGTCAGAAAGACGCTAGAGCAAGGTTGAGAACGGATTTTGCTTATCTATTTTACTCCTCGTGCCTTTCGTACTCTAGACCTAGCACCAGACTAAGTTGCTGAGTCTGGAGTACAATTCGAGATCTACCAGAGTAGCCAAGTCTAGGAGATGATCCCCGAGATGGATGAAGTAGCACATTCCAGGGATGCTCTCCCATCTACGATAGCTAGAGTTGCTAAAGGGCAAGCTGATGAAGGGGAGAAAATAGAGGTCATACCTAACTTGCTAAAGAGAGAGGACCAAGACTTCGAGAAAGCAATCAAGTAGGGTGCTAACGATAACTCAGACGAAGAAGAGGAAGCAGGAGATAACAACAATGACAATAAAGAGGAAGACAATGTGATTCCCAACGAGTGACAACCATAAGATTATGATGCTCTTGCTATTAATGAGGGCCGTGACACTCGTTGGCAGTATGGACAGAACGAGGTCCAGAAGGATGCGGTGTATCCTACCAAAGATGCAGTTCAAAATGCCGTGAAAGCTTGAGCATTGTCACTCCGACGGTCATTTCGAGTGAAGAAGTCGAACCGCACAATGTATGACGTTGTGTGCGAGAGGGATGATTGCCCATGGAGAGTTCGCGCACATCAACCGAAGTGGGGAATTCATTGGGTATGCTCAATTGTGGTGCAACATACATGCGTGATCGATACAGCTGTAACCAGGCACAAGAATCTAAGTGCCAAGTATATTGCGGGGGTGATGTATTCTGAGATTGTTGAGAATCTCAGTTATGAACCTCGGGCCTTAATACTTGCCATAGAGAGAAGGTTTCAGTACACAATCAACTATTCTAAGTCATGAAGGGCTAAACAGAAGGCGCTCGAAATAAGGTTCGGTACATTCGAGGACTCATATCATAACCTACCTTTCTGTCTGGATACGGTGAAGAGGCGCAACCCTGGTACATACTTCTCTTTCGAAGAGAAAGATGCGATATTTCTAGAGGGTGCGCCGATTCTACATCGAGTTTTTTTTGCACTCGGTGCTTGCATTCGGGCTTTCCAGTACTGTCGTCACATTCTTTGTGTAGATCGCCCATTTCTAACTAGAAAGTATAGAGGTCAGATATTGACCGCTATTGGTGTTGACGGCAACAACCAGGTTGTGCTAATTGCCTTTGGCTTCATGGAAAGTGAGAACTACGAAAGTTGGTTGTGGTTCTTATGGTACTTGAACGTTGGGGTTCTTTAGGACAGGCTAAATGTTTGTTTGTTGTATGACCGATATGCAGGACTTATAAAGGCAGTCCAGCATATAAAGCATGATTTGGAGGAGGCATATCCTTGGAAGGACATTCAATCTCGATGGTGTATGCGCCATCTAGGTGTGAATTTCTACCGTCACTTCGGAAAGAATAAAGAATTGATTAATCTATTCAAGAGACCGTGTAGCCAAAATCAATAGAGGAAGTTCAAGGCCTTGTGGATGAAACTTGATGAGCTGACATCAAAATACAAGCATGAGAAGACGGCAAGGCAGCAATCTGAAAGTGATCCGAAGCTAGAGCCGGAGTCACTTTATTCTCTGTCCACTGATGACCAATAGATGATCCACAAACAGTAGAGGACGAAAGTTCGATGCTTTTCAGATTGGATTAAATTCGAGAGTAGAGAGCATTGGTCTCTACTCTATGACACTCACGGCGCAAGGTATGGCATCATGACCATTAATCTTGCAGAGGTGTATAATTGGGTCATGCGGGGTATGCGATGCTTGCCTTTGGTTGGTATTGTGGAGGGCATAATCCATAGAACCACCCGATACTTCGTGGACTGGCATACTGCTGCTTTTGTGGTGCATAGGAACGAGCGCCATTTGTATTGTAGAAAGATTACGGAGTACTTCATAGAGAAAAGTAAGAAGACAACCCAACATTGTGCCATCAAGACAAGTTCCTGGGAATTCTGTTTCGAGGTAACGTGTCGAAACAAATATCGTCAAGGAATAAATCGGGATGTTATTGTTCATGAGTGCACCGTTACCGACACTTGTTGGTGTAGCTGCAATAAACCATCTCTGTACCACAAGCCATGCAGTCATGTCATGGCGGCGTGCGCCACATTTGATATGCACGCCGGGGTGTACTTGTCTGAATACTTCACAAAAGAGAAAGTATTTGAGACTTGGAGAGGTGAACTCCGAGGGTATGGGGTTGTCAGCTCATTCACATCTCCACCAGATGGTGCACGTCGTTGAGTGCTAGATTTTTAACGTGTCAACTCAAAGGTAGGAAGAAGAAAGACACGACACATTCGAAATGATATGGATGAATCCAAAGCAGGCAAGAAAAATAAAAAGTGCTCTTTGTGCAACATGGCCGAACACACGTAGAAGAATTGCACAAAAGCCGGCACAAGCAGTCGAGGCCCCCATGACATACAAATCACCACACATCACACAATGTACATTGTCCCCAAGATGTACGTATGGTAGTTACTTCACTTGTTAATTGTCACATGTTATATCTTTGGCGCTAATAATATTTATCTGTTTTACAACATGCAGATGGCGGGTAATGATGATTGCCCCTATGAGCTTCTCTCTGCTACGGTCGACGGCCACCACCGGGCACGAGCACTCACGTCCATCAATCCAGACCAGCCTGATCTCGTCCCGCTCAGAGTCTGGACACCGTAGTATCTCTGGAGCATCTATCCTCGATGGGTTGGCAGGTTAGTTAAGCAAGCATAATGATCATTCATATTTTATTTTTATCTTGTTACATGACTAACATCTTCTTCCATGCAGGTTGCGTGGTGCTGGCTTACTCCCTCTAGCTAGATTGGTCGATGGAGCCACCAGGTTTCCATTCGATAGAGCTCTTCTCACGGCGTGGGTCGATAGATAGCTGCCGGAGACACACATATTCCACCTGCCTTTGGAGGAGGTGACGATCACGCTTGAGGATGTATCTTACCAGCTAGAACTTCCAATAGTAGGAGCAGCAGTTGTCCTGAACAATGTTCAGCCAGACTGGCGCGTTGACATGCTCGCGCGCTTCGTGGGAGCCCATCCCATCCAGCCTGGTGGCGCGGCAGTGGAGGAGTTCACGGACACACACGGGCCGACGTAAAGTTGGTTGCGTCAGTACCAGGTATATCGTTTTAACATGGTAATAAAATTAAACATTAACTTATCCATAGTGGCTGTATACTATCGTTTAATCTTTCATAGGCGGAGCACGTAGCTCCCGATGCTGATGATTACACCGTAAGTTGGCACATGGAAGCTTACCTCCTTTGGCTTTTTGGCTAGGTGATGTTCACCAGCACGTACCACGACAGCGTCGACAGGCACTTGGTGCAGTTCGCCCGAGCCATCGCCGATTCACCCGACGATGGCGTTCCACAGTACTCATGGGGATCTGCCGTCCTTTGCGCCACATACCGCGCTCTTTGCGACGGATGTCGACGCCAGACGGCTAGTACGTCCATTATTGGGTGTCCCTTATTGATACAGATCTAGTCGTACGAGAGAGTGTAGATTGGTCGGCCCCAGGTTGACATGACATCATACTTAGGGGGGCCACCAGACGAGGATATCGACCAACCGACTATGGGCACACTTTGGTGTCGACGACGGGTCAGTATTTGTTGTACTTAATCATTCATCAAAATTAATTTCGTACTGATATTTCTTCTTTTACAGCCATCGTGGGCTCAGTCTCAGACCCACCTCTCCTACCTAGACTACACGACATAACTCGACAACATTCGGGCGCATGACTTTCGTTGGAGACCTTACATGCCAGGCGAGGTCATCCGGTGCGCGCCTCACGGGTTCTCCACCTTGTGCTTACAGGACGCGGCATACTAGAGGACACGTAGATGCCTCGTATTCGATGTCATGATCGAGGGATATGCTCCCTACCGCGTCTGTTGACAATTTGGACAAGCGCAGTACTTCCCGTGTCCTATACAGGCCTAGGTGCCTACCTAGATGCACCGGTGAGCTCCTGCACACGTACATACGAACATGCGCATCACGTTTTGCTGTTACCTACCATTGTAAACCTTAATTTAAATTATTTGCTACAGAAACACGCGGAAGGGAGTACCTGGTGGTATTCCATGGGATGTTAGGATACAGCCATGGGTCGCCCAGTGAAAGGGTGCGCTGGAGGACCTAGATGAGGAGGACGACTACGACCCTACGACATACTATGACTACCTTCGATGGTATTCCGTTTGTACCAGGGTTCTTCTCGTTAGAGGACGGGGTGATGGTCCTCCACCTGTGGCTGGTGTGACGCACGGACATCCTTCTCACATGGTCGCTGCCTATCACGAGTCGGTAGATACATAAATTGTCTAATCTCCTATGATTGATGATTGATACTACGTGACTATTTGACTTTATTCTTTTGCAGTCCGATCACATGTGGAACACACGGAACTATATCGACATATCGTTTAGCGGTGGGTCAGCGAGGTTGGTGTGGTGCACAACCCGCTGGACTGGACGGGAGTGTGGGTGGCTCTCGACGAGATCAATGCTTCTATCCGCCGCACGTCTGCATGGCCACCTCCTCCAACTACTGCCTGTGGGATCGACACTAGCGACCAGAGGGGGGTGAATAGGCGCAAAATAAAAACACAGATAAAAACAAAATCTCCTCAACTCCTTGTATCAAACTTGTGAGTGGCTTCAAAAGACTCAGCACAAGACTATGCTAAATTATCCACTCAAAGCAAGTTGATACAAAACTCCACCAAAAACAATTGCCGAAAAGAATCGCCCAAAGTAAAGATAAAAGTTAATCGATCAATCAAAATGCATCTACGAGTGCAACAAACGTTCTATTGAAAAAGACACGTACAAAGCACTCATGCGCAAATGATCAAACACTAGGTGCGTGACTCCGTTGACAATTCATCAAACACCTTGAACGCATCGCCGGGGTGGGGCAGAGGCGGAGGGGCCGATGGCTTCTGGAGCTGCGCCGGCGAGGTGGAGCGCTGGCGAGGTGAAGCGCCGGCCGGTTAGGGCTAGAGCCCGGGGAGGAGAGGTGGGAGCAGACACTAAAAATTTCTGAATTAATTTTCAATTAGCTCAAATTCCTCCCAGTGTACAAGGCAGATTACATCCCTATATATAGCCCGAGCGGACTGAGGAAAATACTAATCTACCCCTAGGGTTCCAGATACAGACTCAAAGCCCACAGGGCACAAATGTAAAAACTGACTCTAGATATTTTATTCGATGCCGGACTTGGCGTAGCTTCCACGGCACCGCTTGGATGTAACTCCGTTACTTTCTCTGTTCGGTTTGGTTGACGGTTTTGCGCCGAAACCGTCAAAGCACTTGCCGCCCTTACGCCGTGCACCTGGATTGGACCACCACGACCCATGGCTCCTTCAACCCGGCAATCGCCCGTCCGTCTACCTGAGTCACACGACCAACGCCACGGCAAGTCATCTTCTCCTCGAAGTCCCTCTCTTCAGAGAACCCTTCGAGGTGCCCCTCTTCAGGGGACTTCCTTCTTCATCCTTCACCTCCCTTTGGAGGCCATCTTCAATATTCAGTTGACAATCACTCATCATCTGAGAGCTATGAGGCCCACAGTCTTCACCATGGTTCCTCAATCTCCCCCTTGATGAGTGCATTGTCAACACCCTCGTACCATCACTTGGTAACCTGAAAACAAATGTGAAAACACGAAAACAAAACATAAGAGAATAGAAGGAAATAAAAAAGAAACGAAAAAAAAGAAAATTCAACCAATGACCAAAAGCCAAACAAAAGCCAGAAAAGGTCATTAATGTCAAACATAAAAGAAATCAACAAAGATTTCAAAAGAAAAATTTATATGAGTGCAAACTCTGGAAAATCAACAGGGAGTTTAAAAAAATCCAGGGTAAAAGAAAAAAACTCCCCCTGAAATAAATCCTGGAGAACGCTCAAATTTCTCCCTGAACTCACAAATCTCTCCCCCTTGTTGGCAATTGGACTCATCAAGTGAGTCAAAAACACTCACAGAACAACTTCACTCCCCTTAGGTTACAGCTCTCTCTCTCAAAGTATGCCATGAATGCATAATGGAGTGAAGTGAAAATCACAAACTTCAAGAATATGATCACTAGCATGTACCATGTCTTGCAAGCAAAAGCAGTAGATAGTGTCCATGAACATTGCATAACAGGCTCAGATGAAGTTATCTAAAGAAAATCATGAGCAAGTAGTTGATATAGTTTTAAAATAAAAACATCACCACTAGAACTAGCTCACAAGCACGATAAGACATGAAGTGTACAAGCTAACAAGTATCTACCCAGATATGCATATCCAACCACAAAGAGCCTCTGCAAACTTGTTTTTCATCACTTTAAGCTCTTTTTTATTTCAATTGCCCTTTTTTTTGATTTAGTGCCAGGGATTATTTGCTTGTCAAGCCTCTACATTCCAACCAAGTCAAACCTAGGTCAACCAAAAACCATCAGAAGCTTAAGACATTAGTTTTAGCAAACACTAATATGTCCTAGTTTAGATCATAGTACAATGATAAGCAGTCTAGAACACAATAGTGGGACAAGGCAAACCCACCTGAATCTTTTCATTTCAGCACAAAACATGGATATTTTCATGATATATAACATTTTCAAGATCAAATTTTCATGAGCAAGCAATGTGATGTCCAAGTTGCATATTTGCATCCAAAGTAAAAGGAATTTCCTACCAGGTATGTAAAAGCTAGCAAAAGCATTCAGCCTACCTATGCTAGGAACCAGACTGAGCGGTGAACAAATTTTAGATTTGTAAAATGAAAAGCCATGCTTATGACAAGTTTCAGATACATTCATTTGAGCGAAATTGACATGGACATCGACCTTTATCCAATGCACATGCAAGCATAGACATTTGTTAAAGCAGTTGATCATATGAGTGAAGCTAGTGAATTGAAAAATGCACAGATGCATGAAATGCATAACGAAAAGTGCAAAGAAAAAGAACAAAATGAGAAAGAAAACTCAAGATATCCTTCAGAAAGGATAAAGCACACACAAATCCCCTCGTAAGCGCTCAAAAGTGGTTTGATCCAAGGGTTTGGTCAAGATGTCTGCTAGCTGAGAATGAGTGTCAATATGAATAAGGTCAATTACTCCCTTCTCATATTGATCTCTCAAGAAGTGAAAACGTACATCAATATGTTTAGTTTTTGAATGAAGACACGGGTTCTTTCCTACACTAATTGCACTAGTACTATCACAAAACAGAGGCACTATGGTAGGAAAAGACAACCCATAATCTTTCAAAGTGGAAATCATCCAAACAAGTTGAGAACAGCAACTAGCAGCAGCGACATATTCTGCCTCAGTAGTGGAAAGAGCTACTCTAGATTGTTTTCTCGAAGACCAAGACACTAAGGAAGAACCGAGAAACTGACAGGTACCAGAAGTCGACTTGCGATCCAACCAGCACCCGCCAAAATCGACGTCTGAATAACCACAAAGTTCAAGAGATGACGACGCTGAATAATAAAGACCAAGGTCAGGAGCGTAGGTAAGATACCTGAAAATATGCTTCACAGCTTGACGATGAGACATGCGCGGCGATGACTGAAAGCGCGCGCACAAGCCCACAGCAAACTGGATATCTGGCCTTATCGTGGTCAGGTACAGCAGCGACCCGATCATCCCTTGATACTTTTTCTCGTTCACCATCTCGCCTTTCTCGTCCTTGTCCAAGCCACCAGATGTACCCATCGGGGTCATCTGAGGCTTGAGCTCTTCACCAAAATCAAATTTCTTCAACATATCTTTGGTATACTTACTTTGGTGGATGAAAATGCCTTCCTCAGTTTGCTTGATCTGGAGGCCGAGGAAGTACTTGAGCTCTCCCATGAGACTCATCTCAAACTCATTATGCATCTGCTCAGAAAATCTTGATACAAGCTCATTAGAAAAACCACCAAAGATGATATCATCCACGTAAATCTGAGCGATCAAAAAATCATTGACATGCCTTAGTAGAAAAAGAGTCTTATCAACAGAGCCCATTTCAAAACCCTTCCCCAACAAAAATTGCTTTAAACAATCATACCAAGTATGAGGGGCTTGTTTCAAACCATATAAAGCTTTTTGCAATTTGAAAACACGTTTGGGAAATTTGGGGTTTTCAAAACCAGGAGGTTGTTTGATATAAACCTCTTCCTCGATGAACCCATTCAAGAAAGCACTCTTTACATCCATTTGAAAAAGTTTAAAACCTTTAGAAGTAGCAAATGCCAAAAGAATGCGAATAGACTTAAGTCGAGCAACATGTGCAAATGTTTCCTTAAAATCAATACCCTCCTTCTGGCAAAAACCCTAGGCTACAAGGCGAGCCTTGTTGCGCACCACAACCCCATCTTCACCTTGTTTGTTTTTAAACACCCACTTGGTGCCTATGGGGTTGCATCCTGGTGGCAGCTCAACCAAAGACTAAACTTTATTTCTTTTAAAATTTTCTAACTCCTCATGCATGACATTGACCCAATGATCATTAGATAAAGCGTGTCCAACATCTCGGGGTTCAAAATTTACAACAAAAGCAGACTGAGCAAAGATGGCAAGCGATCCTGTTTGAGACCTGAGCGACCTTGTCATCAAGTCGCCGATGATGAGCTGAGATGGGTGATCCCTCTGGATGGTTCGTGACCCGTGAAGTTCTAAAGTCACCTCTTCATCCGCAGCAGGGACCTCTGAACTTAGAGGAGGAGGCACGATTGTCGTGGAAATAGTAATGAGTGGCCCCTCCTCATCATCAGTAGTTGTCTCAGAGGCGGTGGGATCAACAGCCTTTCCACCATCACCTTCATCAGGAGCATCTTCTTCTTCGAAGATTGACTCGCCTAGCTCATCGTCTCCTGAAAGCTCAAATGAAGAGGTTGTGCAAGGCAAAGATTCATCGAAAGAAACCTCACATGTCTCAACAAGCTGCTTGGTGTCTATGTTCCAAACTCAAAAGCCTCGAGAGTTCAAGGCATAACCTAGAAGGACACCATCCCAGCAGCGAGACTCAAATTTATCAAAATGCCTCCCCTTCTTAAGCACAAAGCACTTGCAGCCAAACGCTCGCAAGTAGCTCACCTTGGGTTGTCGGCCATATCACAACTCATAAGAAGTCTTACCAAGGTAAGCTCTGAGAAAAATGCGATTGGCAACATAGCAAGCAGTATTCACTGCTTCAGCCCAGAAACACCTAGGAGTCCTATGCTCATCGAGCATCGTCCTGGCCATCTCGACAAGCGTGCAGTTCTTTCGTTCCACAACGCCGTTCTGTGGGGGAGTGTAAGGTGCAGAGTATTGATGATCAAGACCATGGTGACTACAAAAGTTGTCGAAATAAGAGTTCTTAAATTCCGAACCATTATCGGAGCGAATTGCTCGCATTCGACCATTGTTCTTATTCTTCAACTTCAAGATCAGGTCATGAACATATTGAAAAGCTTCATCCTTAGACTCTAAGAAAAACACCCACGAGAACCGAGAAAAGTCGTCCACGATCACGAGAATGTACCACTTCCCACCAACTGATCGAACCCGGGCTAGACCAACAGTGTCCATATGTAGCAATTCGCCCGGACAAGAAGTCATCACCTGATTCACAGGTGTGTGAGAAGCAGCCACCATCTTCCCATGGCGACAAGGATGGTAAACAAGGTCCTTTTCCATCTTAAGCTTGGGCAATCCTCGGATGAGACCCAAAGAGCTTAATCTGACTAGCAAATCAAAGCTCAAATGGCCTAATCTCCTATGCCACTTCTAGAGCTCAGAAGAAGAACCAGCCATCAAACAACGAGAAAGGCCAAAAGCACTAGAGAAATCAATCCGAAAGACTCTACCAAAGGGTAAAATCTTACTGAACAAAACTCCTCTAGAATCAACAACAGAAGAATTGCCCTTCTTAAAACGAACCTCTAAACCCTCCTCAAGAAGTTGCGAAACAGAAATGAGATTAAAACCTAATTTTCCAACCAAAGCAACATCTTTCAAAGAGAAATTTTTAGAGATTCGAATCGAACCAACTCCAATTACCTTCCCTTGACCATTGTCCCCAAATGTGATGTATTCCTTAGAGCTCATGGGGCTGAGGCTGGAGAACCATCGGCGATGTCCCGTCATGTGGCGAGAGTATCCAGAGTCCATGATCCACACATTCTCCAAGCCTCGATCCTGCAAATCAATGGCCAAAAGAATGAGCACATGGTCCGACACTGGGGTTAGTGAAAGAACTGAACCAGTGCCGAGCCATCTGCTCGAAAGAAGGAAAAACAAAAGGAGTAAAACAGCTAGGATCAAAACGCGGCTCTCTCTCAAAGCACGGTCTCCTAGACTGCCTATAGCCTCGGCTACGAGGTCCAGGGCCGTATAGAGAATGACCCGGAGCTCCGCCGGAACGATAACCACCCACTGGAGCACGGTCCTGAGAGCCGTCTCCCCTACCACCACCTACACGGCGCGCCCTAGCCTCCAGCCTCTCTCCGCGCCGAGGAATCCTTGGAACCCTCTTTCTACCACCCTGTTGGTAGAACTGATCCTTCCTAACCCCAGCCTTCCTAACTCTCTCAGCACGCTTCCTCTTGAAGCAGAACTCCTCAAGATGCCCATCTCTCTAGCAGAACTCACAGTGATAGGATGGCTTCTTGGGATGTGTCTGGGTGTTGGGGTTTTTAGGTTTGGTGGCTTTAAGTGGATTCTTTTTGACCTTAGATTGTCCTGGCAAGCTATCCAGATGAGTTGCGAGGTTTTTAGGTTTGGGGAGCCAGATGAGTTTGTTGGGTGGAGCTCTGGGCTTCTCATGAATCACTCCATCCACAGGCTGATCGGTTTTGTAAGAGTCAGTGATGTGGATCTTGGGATACTTCTCCTCACGACTAAGCTTACTCCACCCCACTGCTCGGCTCAGCGCACTCTCAAAGTCAGCCTTGGTGTAGGTGTACCCGACTCCAAAGCCATCCTCCCGCTTGAACTGCTGGATAATCATACCCAACTGAGGCTCTCTAGCACTCACCCAACTAAGAATCTAGCGGAGGTAGGTGTTCTCATTTTCGGTATTTGCTCTCTCCTCTCTCAAGGTAGCCATCACCTCCTCCTAGGCAGAACAAACCTCACACTCAACGGATGGTTGGGCAGACTTCTCCAGCTTCCTAAGTTCAGTCTTAGTCTGTGCCAACTCAGCTCTCAACCTCTCAGCCTCACTCTCCTGCCCATCACACTTAGCTCTCAGCTTAGTTAGGTCATCTAATAGGTGTGGGCAGTCTTTGCAAGACACAGCAATGGAGGCTTGGGCAGCTATTAGCTCATCTCGAGCATTTGCTAGCTCCACAGCAAAGGCATCTCTCTCGTCTACCC
>KE372946.1:808208-823329 GCA_000418225.1 Zizania latifolia | reverse complement strand
CGTCATGCGTCACCGCCGACGCCAAGCAGAAGTAGTGCGCGCCCCGCGCTGCTGAGTGCGCCGCCTAAGCTAGATGTGCCGCCGCCACTCGGTCAGGCCGAAGCCGTGCGCGCCGAAGCCAAGCTGGGGGCGCGTCGGAGCGGTGAGGAGGCAAAGGGCCGAGCTAGAGGCGCACCGGGGTGGGGCGGAGACGGAGGGGCCGATGGCTGCTGGAGCTGCGCCGGCGAGGTGGAGCGCTGGCGAGGTGAAGCGCCGGTCGGCTAGGGCTAGAGCCCAGGGAGGAGAGGTGGGAGCAGACACCAAAAATTTCTGAATTGATTTTCAATTAGCTCAAATTCCTCCCAGTGTACAAGGTAGATTACATCCCTATATATACCCCGAGCGGACTGAGGAAAATACTAATCTACCCCTAGGGTTTCGGATATAGACTCAAAGCCCGCAGGACACAAATGTAAAAACTGACTCTAGATATTTTATTTGATGCCGGACTTGGCGTAGCTTCCACGGCACCGTTTGGATGTAACTCCGTTACTTTCTTCGTTCGGTTTGGTTGACGGTTTTGCGCCGAAACCGTCAAAGCGCTTGCCGCCCTTGCGCCGTGCACCCGGATTGGACCACCACGACCCTATGGCTCCTTCAGCCCAGCAATCGCCCGTCCGTCTACCTGAGTCACACGCCTAACGCCACGGCAAGTCATCTTCTCCTCGAAGTTCCTCTCTTCAGAGAACCCTTCGAGGTGCCCCTCTTCAAGGGACTTCCTTCTTCATCCTTCACCTCCCTTCGGAGGCCATCTTTAATCTTCAGTTGATAATCACTCATCATCTAGGAGCCATGAGGCCCACAGTCTTCATCATGGCTCCTCACTGCCCCTCAACCACCTCCTCCAGCTGCTGTCCCTCAGCCACCTCCTCCAGCTCCTCGTCCACAGCCAGTGCCTCTAATGCCAGCACTCCTACCGGTGCAGCCACCACAGTATTGGTATCCCCCGCACCAATACTTCTATGGTCTGGGCCCATCATCGGCAACGGGTCCATTATCGACAGCGGGCCTATCGGGACATGCCGCACCGGCACCACTGGGATATGGAGCACATCCGACACCTGGTAAGAACTGTACAGTTTTACACCATTTTACATTGTAATCTAAATTATGTCACTAATAACTCATATGTTTGCACAGCGCCGTATCCATATCAATACTGGCGAGCTGGCGTGGACCCTGCCTATCACAGTCTGTCTAGACAGGTAGACTCTGGTACCGGTGGCCAGCATGACTTAGGAGGTTACGACGCTTGGGAGCATGGCACCGCTGAGGTGTTCGGGCCTTCACAGCTTGAGGGAGCACCACCACCGACGTAGCCAGAGTAGCAGCCGGCTAGACCGCCTAGGGTGCGCCGTTCGCCTGATAGGTTTACCTTCTTGGAGCAGCCACCGAGATGCACTCAGGGTAGGCATGGTGGTTAGTATGACTTGCGGTTGTTATCGTAGGGACGGACGATTTGTACTAAAATATTTATTACGATATGTCGTATTATGTCATTATGCACTTCATATTATGAACATGCACTTCGTAGTATCCCTGCTATTCATTATCTACTCATAATTTGAGCTTACACTTCAATACCACATTTGACGAGCTTGTTTTGCAAATGTGATTGCCTTCGAAATAGATATTACAATGGCATGACACAGTAATTAAAATAGTCTAGCATCAACAACTTCTAACAAAATAGTTTGCGGCATAACACAGTATATTATAATGGCACGTGCAAACGTGATTACGTGCCTTTAGAGAAATGAAAATAGCTGAGACTTATCCAAACTGACTACTGAGTGCAGCGAGGGTACTTTCCCTTCTTTATGGCATCTGATCCTGCTTTCTTAGCACGACGAGCCCTCTCACGCTTCCTCTCTCTTTCAGCCTCACGCTCCTCTTTTGCCTTGCACTCCATCTCCTCTCTCCTCTTCTCTTCTTCCTCACGCTCATAGGCTCACTGGTATCGCATCTCAAAAAGCTCCCTGTTGAACTCCTTGTGTCTCATAAGCTCGCCTAGTCATTAGGGTGCACCTTCTTATCAATCCATTCGACAAAGTCACAGAGCGGAGGTGATGACGGTGGAGGAGTTACCTACACGCAGAAACGTTAATAGAGATATTATAAGCGATTTATTTGAGAACAAGATATAATTAAAAAAATAACATAATTATTCATACCGATTTATTAGCATGTGGTCCACGCTTTGATCTTGGCTTTGGCTTTTTAGGAGTGTAAGAGTAGTTGCCACACTTCCAATAGCTCATCTCGTATGTGAGGTCATGCATACTTCTCATGAACTTACATTTATCTTCACAAAAACACATAGGGGGTTCAACACCTTCCGACGGACGGTGATGAGGATCGTAACCGTACTCAGATTTGTCCTTTTTCACCATCTACGGTAAGAAAATATGCAATTGATATGTCGACATAAATTTAAAATATTACATTTACACCCACATGTTCTGTATGACCTCATGGTACCTAGAACAAATAATAAAAAAACACATATTTATTTAATATTCACATAATTATCGCTTAAGTGTGTTTAAAAAGCCCTACATTATTGCTAAAGTGTGATTACAGTACCCCTAAGTTACTTCTAAACTATTCCGAAATTGGTAAAGTATGTTTAAATTATCTCCAAATTATGTTTAATTAACCTCTAAATTATGTTAAATCTACCGCTAATCTACTCCTAAATTACCCCTAATCTACTCCTAATCTGCTCATAAAGTACCCCTAATCTACTACTAAACTATATCCTAAAGAAAAAAAGAGAGAGAGAAAAGACATACCTGGAAGGAGAAGTGACTGCCTGCGGGCTAGAGGAGTTGCAAGGGGTGGTTGGGAGGGAGGCTTCGGCCCCCTTTTTATAGAGCTGTTGTTGGCACATCGGGTGACCCTAGATCGGCAGACCATGTGCCGATCTAGGGGACTGGCCTAGATCAGCACATTGTCTGCTGATCTAAGGTCACTCACCCTAGATCGGTACTTCATGTGTCAACAGGACCATGCCGCCGGCCGATTTAGGCCGATTAGCCTAGATCGGTCGATGAACTGCCGATCTAGGGCCGATCGGCCTAGATCAGCCATTCAAGCGTCGACAGAGACCTAATTTTACAATTTTTCAGTTTCGTGTACCAGAATTGAAATTTATTTAAAAAATTGTATTATTTAAAAAAAATTCGTCAGTGATGACCACCATACTGGACCCTACCATATCTCGTTCAAGCTCAACTATAGTTGGCCGGACGTCAGTTCAGGGCCAACTAGAATGGGCCTTGTTCATGTTCACTATCCTGCCTGTAAAATCAATTCGAATTTTGGAACCAATTTTACAGAAAAACTTCACCAGGATATATATTCAGGGACACATTACTAGCTACTTCCTTTTTAAAGTGTTACAGTATATATCTGACCAGTCAGCAATGCCATTCCTCGATCAGATTCCCAAAATCCAATATTGTGTGCTTAATTCTCTCCTGAATTCATATTCTTTTCCTATCTCTACTGGCTTGCCTCACTTCTCTGAATGCGTATTTTTTGTTCTTTCCTGCACTTCATACTTGCAGACAAGACAAAGGAAGCAAGAAAACATCAACACTACAATAGAGGCTGCTTCTGGCCAGTGTGTCAAGTATAGTAGTATTAAATCAGCAACATGACCATTCCTGAGGCACAAGGATAATGTAGAACAGATAAGGGCATTAACAAGTGATAAGCTATTAATTCTGAAACTATGGCTGGTTGGCCTGTCTCATGATACTATTGGCCAGCTGCTCTTGTCTTGCCCTAAACAAGTTGCTGCATTGTGCTTGTCTCTTACTGGTGGTGGGTAAGTCAATTGAGATGCCATTATAGCTGCTGTCACTGATAGAATGCTCTTAAGAATTGCAGTTAAAGGCTCATGTTTTTCTGTGGGTGTGATGTTAGTAGGGGAAATGATAGAAAATCCAATCTTATCTCTTTATCCCAGATTTTTAATCATAAAAAAGATTGAATAATATTCTGTGAAGTCCCAGTATGGCTATATCCCACAACAGAGGGAGATTTGGGTTCCACTTGCAGGCTCAAGTGGGATTATCCTTTTTTGGATTTTCTCCAATCTTGACACGACAGTTAAACATTGCTGATACTTTTGGAAAGACTGTTCATGGATTGTGTGGTGCTGTGCTGAAGATTTGACAGCAGTTGTGAGAAAATAAAAATATGCAAGATATTTATTCCAAGCCTGCTGAGAATGTTATAACTTTTTTAGAATCTAGTTCACTAATGTCAAGATGGGGGACACAATTTTTAAGATAATGAAGAAACTCCATGGAAGGCGTTAGATGCAAGTATGCAGCAATCACAATTGTTACAGAGTATTTGCACTTAGAAGAGGGCACAAAATGAAGTACTTAGCAGGGAGACATAAATTAGCTAAGGCCTCCGGTGCACAATAATACAGGATAGTAGGATACCAGTCCAATGTGAGGAGCACAATATATATTCTGCACTTGCATACTTTGCATGGTAGAAAAATTGCTATAAAAATTGTCAAGTCAAAATGAGCTGTGGGGTTCATTTCAATCATAGGAACTTTGATGACAAAGGACGGAGTAACGGAGAACAGAGTCAAAATTTGCAACTGACGTACAAGTGAATCTTTCAGAGAAACTTGCCAAACATTATTCGCAGCTTGTGGTTCAGAACCACTGCAAAAGTCTATTCCGACGCCGAAACAGAATGATTTTCTCGTGCTTCTCAAACGATGAAGCTATATGAGGCCAATTACCACTTTGACTACACATTCCCTGCATAATAATTCTGCTTTATCTGTAAGAGCAAGTACTGCAGTATTCTTCCATCTATCTCTTTAATGAGATGGTGCGCAAAGATTTCGTGCATTCTCGAAAGAAGAAAGAAGCACAACATGGTAGAGTCAAAAATGCACAGGGTTGAGACGAATTCTGCACCTGAGTATCTATCAATCTACACAATATTATCATCTCCAGCAAACAAGCTGCTAAAGCCGTCAGATATCTGTAGTCAAGATAGCAAATAGTAGGCATATGTGAAAGCAGTCACAAGAGTAAACTAAATTCAGGCAAAATTGAAGCACAAGTTGCATGTTTTGTTTGTAAAAGGAAAATTTTACAGTACAACGAAATGAGTTATGACCGTTTATTTTTATAGATCTAACGGTTATGATTAAAAGAAGGTGACATATTACCTCTTGGGAGGTGACGGGAGGTAATAGGTCATCTTCTATTTTTTGTATTTTTTTAACTATAGAAATTAATTAAAATAATTTAGTTTTCGGTAATATCCATCGGTAAATACTGTGCATGCAGAATTCAATGTAATCTCTGTTGGCTTTGTTGCATACGTATGATAATCGGGTTGCATGATTTCGGATTTTTTGCATGTACATGATTATCCTCTAACTGTGCCCATCGGAATCTCTTGCTGCATACGTATGGTAATCGGGCTACATGATTCCGGATTTTTTTTGCATGCGCTTGATTATCCTCTAACTGCAGGGGGAGAGAGAAGACAGTAACGACCCGCTGTAGCAGGTAAAAAGCAATAATAATTAATTTTATTTTAGTTAATTTAATAAAATCAAGGGCTGAGATTAATCTTACCTCTTACCTTCTAAGGAGGTAAGTGGGGCACCATAAAGGGTCCCTCGTAAAATTATCATGACCAAAATTGAAGCAAAATGAGGCTATGTTATGGCACACCTTATTTTTGTATAAATTTGCTACAGGACACTGTGCCACTATTTTATTCATTCTCAACGTTTTGGAGCGAGAAACTTTTATAAATGACCGGATTACCCCTCTTTCCATTCAATTTGTTCCCCAATCATGCTCTAGCTCGTACCTTTTTTGCTACATCTTACAAAACCAATTACGGCTTAAAGCAATATGCAATGTTCTTATAGCCAAAAATACTTCCATTTTAGACAAAGACAACATTAGACATTCATAGTTAGCATAAGAGCACATCTAAGGAAGAACAATCCAGTCATGTCGCATTCTAAAATATTAAGAATGAATAAAATAAAGACAGCGATATCATGTAGCAAATTATCACGTAAATAAAGTGTGCCACAGCATAGCCTCACTATGCGCCTGTGCCACCGCAGATATCACACTTATGTGGTGTCGTATAGCAAATTTTCCCAAACAAAAACTATGCAAATTATATAGCCAAATTGCACAAACTGTATCTTTTGCCCATCCTTACCCAGCCATCACTCAAAAGTGGAACATGTTAGGAGTACTTACCCAGCCAAACCATGAAACATGTTGCATATGACACTATGACAGTATGACGTATTAACGTTCCAGTTAGAAGTTTCTGGAATCCATTGCTGATGGCCCCACTTTACTCGTTTACCTGCTCTACCTCTGAACCTATGTTCATGGCTGTAGTATCAGATGTTGAAAATTACACCGATGGACAATCCACAGTTCTACACGTTGAAGTCTTTGTAGTTTACACTATTGATCATCTGGAGTAATAATATGAGAAAGAGTCAAAGAGACAGGGAGAGTGAACCATAAGCTGGCTGATGGCTTTAATTTGTCTGGTTTCGTTTCATGAAAGAGAAGCTGATGGTTTTTGTAAGGTCCAAAATTGTACAGTAAATCTCCAGGTGCAACGGACTTGACAACTCCTCCACCAAATTTGTGGTCGGATGCTTGACATGTAGAAGTATCTCCTGTTCTTGTCAACATCGCAGCCAGCCTCTCGCTATATATCTTGCACGAGTCTTCGTATTTGATCATTACCTGCTCCCTAGCTAATTCAGAGTTCAGAGAGGAGGAGAGCAAAATTCTCTTCCTCGCAAGTACTGCATTATGGGGGAGAATCCAAACTCAAAACTTTCAGAAGTCAGCACTCAGCACCGTCGTTGCATCGTCCCTGCGTTTCATCTCTGTACTTGTTCAGTTGTTTATTATTAGTAACATGAGCTTCTCCTACCTCTGCTTCAGATTCTCCGGCCAAGATTGGTGGCAGGAAAGCTGCTGCGCCGCCGTCTCGTCTCCGAGTTCGCAGGCGTAGGAGAGGACGCGTTGCTCGAGAGCTATCAAAGCGATGCCATCAAGTACAGGTATGTTTTTTGCAGAATAGCGTTGAACTGAGCTCGGTTACCATCATGTGATTTGACGCAGGGTGTTCGCCGGAACGTGGAACGTCGGCGGCGTGGCGCCTCCGGACGATCTTGACCTGGAGGATTGGCTGGACACCAAGGATGACTCCTACGACATCTACGTTCTTGGGTAACCTGAATGGTTTTGTACTTTTGTTGATCACAATTCACGACTCGGCAATGGTGGTGATGTCGAGTTCTGGTCGTGAGGATTTCGTGCTGTTTTTGGTTGTCAGGTTGCAGGAGATCGTGCCGCTGAATGCGAGGAACGTGCTTGGTCCAACGAAGAGCTCGGCGGCCATGAAATGGAACTCGCTTGTCGGCATCGCACTCAACAAGCATACGGGAAGAAGACGAGAAACGGAGGAAGGAGAAGCGCAGGCGCAGCAGCAGTTCAGGTGCGTGGTGAGCGATCAGATGGTGGGCATCTTCGTGTCGGTGTGGGCGAGGAGCAGCCTCCGCCGGCACGTCCGCCACGCCGCCGCCTCCTGCGTTGGCGCCGGCGTACTCGGCCGGCTCGGCAACAAGGTACGTAATTGTACGTTTACGAAGCAGACAGCAATGGCGCGGAGGTGGCTGGCGGCGGCGCTCGTAGCAACTAACAAGATCATCAGGATTGGACGAGCAACTCACATGGGTGAACCGTGGAACGGCCGCCGGCGGCCGGACATCTCACATCTACGAGTGCGTGCGTTTGCAGGGCGCGGTGTCCGTCCGGTTCATGCTGCACGGCACCAGCTTCTGCTTCGTCTGTTGCCACCTCGCCTCCGGCGGCAAGGGCGGCGACGCGCTTCTCCGCAACGCCGACGCAGCGGACATCCTCTCGAGAACCACCTTCCGCCGCAGTGCCGCGGCGTCGTCGTCGGCGGCACCGTCGCAGGAGGAGCTGCCGAGGAAGATCCTCGACCACGAGTACGGCGCCCCTACTCTGCCTGAATCCTCCTGAAGCTAACGCAACAACAGTTCTCGATCTGATGGGGTTCATGTCGCCGTCGTTCTTGATGTATATCTTGTAGCCGCGTGGTGTTGCTCGGCGACCTGAACTACCGGATTGCCATGGAAGACGGCGAGGCGCGACTGCTGGTGCAGGCGAAGAAGTGGAGCCTGCTGCTAGAGAACGACGAGCTGCTGCTCGAGCTCTCCAAGGGCGGCTGCTTCGACGGCTGGCGCGAGGGCCTCGTCACCTTCTCCCCGACCTACAAGTACCACCGCAATTCCGACATGTTCTACTGGTGCATCGACGGCGGCGCCGCCATCACCACCGCCGGCGGCCGCGATAAGCAGCAGCGCGCGCCGGCATGGTCACTCCGTTGTCTTCCCCGATGAACGTGTCGCTCGTGAAGCTTACAAGCGATCTACTAACGGAGTAAGTTTGCATGCAGGTGTGACAGAATCCTCTGGAGCGGCAAGGGGCTGAGGCAGGTGAGGTACGAGCGGTGCGGTGGCTACCGGCTCTCCGACCACCGGCCGGTGAGGGCGGTGTTCCACGCCGTCTGCGAGGTCACCGGAGGTGTCGAACACTCCGGCCTAGTTTAGGACATGCGTGGCGCCATCTGTGATCTCAATTCTCAAATAGTTAGGCCAAACAACAACACTTTAAATTTTTGTGATTTACCAAATTAATTAATGCTCGAGCGATCAAGAAACTCATAACCCCGTTAATTAATTTGCATATCTGATGGAGTAATGTGTCAATTAAGTGAGATACATTTCTTTTTTGCTGGAACATTGTGGAACTAATCTTAAATTTAACAGCACGAATATAAGGATATCCGAATGACCCTGCTCCAAAAACTCTTAAAGATAGGTGAAGAAGTTCGATATTATGGTTGTTTGAGTAACACATTTTGTTCGTATTTTACATTAAAAAACAGAGACTTAAACCACTTTCTTTAGATAATGAACTCCATATTGTACAAGAATCGATGAGTTGACACTACATCGAAACTGTCCATCTACAACATTCATTTATGATGGATAATTATGAGTTATCAGAGATTACAATATTTTTGACGGTTTAAAAAATGACTGACTAAAATAAGACCATAAAAGCCTGTTGAGAATAACCCATCAAAGATGTGTCGTAAACCATGACGATTGAAAAATTATGCCCCATTAAAATTTATCAGTGATAGGTCATAACTAACACCCGACACAGATGACGACCCATCTGTAGCGCCCATAATATTATGACATAGGTCATTTGTGCCGGTTCGTTATTATGATGGGTGTTAGTTATATCCCGTGATAGATGACTCATTCATAACGGGTCATAACTAGCACCCACTGCAAATAAGTCTTTTGACATATTTCAAGAAGGCGCTAACTAGTCCCCACATACTTTACCTAAATTTTAGCTATGTCCAACGTGCACACTATGTTGTCAACCACCCAGGATGCTGATGTGCCTTCCACAACGTAACCGCACAAGTCCTCCACTATAACAACCTCCCCGACACTGGTCACCCTGTTGCATTGCCGCCTCCATTTCAGGTTAATCTAGCTAGGGTTTTAGTATTTTTTTAAAATGAAAGGTAGCAATTCAAAGGATAGACTCATATGATGTGATTTGCATGAATAATTCTAGTTTTTGTTTTTTATATCGTTTGATTGCAACCTCCATATCGATCTGATGAACATCCTTAAAATGCATAAGATTGAAATGCATAGTACGATTGAAATGAAAATCTTATTATATTTTTCTTTGGGAGGCTAGAAAATAGATTGATAACATGGCCTAGATCTGTGCATTAAAATGTATGTGTTGATAAATGTTGTGTGTTGTTTCAAGAACGTGTTATAATGTTGTTTTTATCATATTAGACAATTTAGATTTCAACTACAAAAATTATCCTAAAATAAGTCCTAGTAACCTATACTGATGTCACTATTACCCGATGAGAGGATGGATAATCGTGGTGACTGGTATGTACATAAATATATTGTGTTTTAAGTTAGGTTTCTGATGATTTATATAAATATTATATTTGTATTTGTAATAATTACAATTTTTAATAATTTTAATTTTCAATGGAGTAGAGGCTATCCATGTGGTAGGTTTTTTACCTGTGTCCTCCGATTCTTTGTGTCGTCTGTGCACCTTCTCTAGATCCATCATCGGATAACATTAGAACTGCTCAGTTCGATGTTTATTGAAATGATGGGGCTAACTCTTGTGTCATTCAAAATGATAATCAAGATAGTTGTGTAGCAATAGTCGTTGGCAGATACTATAGCCAACTATCCGAGCATTGCTCGTCTTCTCTAGTAGGATGAGGATGATGATGTGGCCGAGGCAATGACAGAGGAGATTTATAAGGGGGCGTACGTCTATGTATTGCCATTGATTTGGTAATAGTTGAAGAAGAGGATGACAAGGACAATGACTAGCTGGAATTAGGGTGAAAGTTGAGAAAGTTTCTATCGGAGAGAGTAAGATTATCAAGATCACTAGCATCAAGGATATGAGAAGGACAACAACTGTGCTTGTCTAGAGGTCTTACTAGTTAGTTATTGATAAAGCTGAGCGCAATTGATAAAGCTGAGCGCAATCTTTATGATGCACTCTTGTTGATATTTGCCATTTGACATATGAAATATATGTGTTGTTTAGAATATTAAATTCATATATGTTGTTAAGACTGTAAAATACATGTGCATTTGATCGGTGACTGTATAGGTCACATGGCTAGCATACCTAAGGCTAGCTAGTTGCTGGGGTAAAATATTCTCGCTGTATGATCTACAATTATCACGACTCAAATAAATGTTTGGAGAGACTCTGAACAAGCATACCCTCCGAAGTATCTTCAGAGTTCAATCTATCGGCAGACCCCGAAGGCAACTCAATGCTTCGGAGCATGGCCTCGCTATAAGACTCCGAAAGTCCGAAACCACATCAAAGAAAGAACCAAAACTAGAGGCTCCCACCCCCTTCGACAAGACACACATTTAATGCTAAAAGGCCTTGGAGGCCAGAAATGAAAACTTCGTTGCACATGTAATGAGTACTTTCATGTTTATACGGTATATTACCATACAACCCTTATGTAATTTTATGCACGATACTGTTATATGTCAGTTGTAAGTAGAGGATAAATTAGTATTACCATGTTTAACTTTTGTCTATAAATACTGACCCCTTTACAAGGGGTATGGGTATCAAATACTTGATATTCATATTAAGATCATACTAGACGTAAGGTTATTATCCTATTCGGAGGCTTGAACTTGTCTAAACATACTTTGCATGTCAACTCTCTGAAGCTATTTGCAAACCTGTTATTAATTCTTATTACACAAACAGTTGTCGTCGTTCATGGGGATCTAAGTTTTAAATAGTCTCTCCACCACATATACTCAATACACACACTCTTCGAATATGCCTCCGAAGAAAGCAAGAGGTGATTCGACCGTCGCCCGGAGGTCCACTAGTCTCAAGGCCGACCGCACGCTACGAAGAGCCCCCGCGTGAATCTAGTCCTCCTGCTCCCACAGCTCAGGCACCTCTTGAAGTACCAGAGTCCCCCGAGGCACCAATGCTACCTAAGGCCCCCCTCATGCAGCCGAAAACCCACAGTGTTAGTCAGCTCAGATGACCTAGAGTCCTCCCGAAGGAGAGAAGATCTCGAGGACCACAGGACTCCAAATTGGCAAGCCTCCGTGCTGAAGTAATCCGATGGTGCCAAGCCACAACGGACAAGGTTAACACCCCTGAAGACTCTATAGAGCCCCAAGGACCTATCGTCGTCACAATAAGCGAGCACGAAGACCAGGAACCACCAGAGCAGCAACAAAATGCATCCTTTGATGAGTGGTCACCTCTTTAGCCCGACCTCCAAGTGGTGCGTTTTCACCCAAGATTCTGAGCAACTAAACTACCAAAGTATAGTGGGGACTTGGACCCTGACGAATTCACCCTCTCCTACGCCCTCACCATTGAAGCAAGTAGGGGGCGAGAGGGACACCATGGCTAAGTGCTTCCCGCTGGCGTCGGAGGGCATCGCACTTCGTTGGTTCTAATCACTTAAGCCAGGCTTCGTGCAGTCCTAGGAGCACCTCCACAAGAAATTCACCTGCAACTTCCAAGGGACATATGTGGCTCCGATGTCCACCAGAAGCCTTTTCCAAGTGAAGCAACAACCCAGGGAGACCCTTCATCAATATTTTTAGAGATTTGTATATGCAAAATCTCAAATAAAAGGGCTCTCGATGTCATCAGTGGTGGACGCCACCCTCAAAGGCATCATGCATCCTAGGCTCCTCAACAAACTTTATCAAAAGCCCATCACCTTGGTGGCTTAGCTTATGAAATACTTCGAGGAGCATGCTAGTCCGAGGAGAGCCAAAACCGAAGGAAGGCTATCACCACTCTAGTGGCAGCCCCAAAAGTATGTACCTCAAGCCCCCCGAAGCCAGCTTATTCAAAGCCAAGGACCTCTGAATTAAAAAAGAATAAAAGGCACTTCCGAAGAGAGGTACTGACTATTGGTGGTCCCCACTCGCTGAAGTTTCAACAAGGGCAAGGACGGGGAAGAGGAAGCGCAGCAAGGCCACAAAATGGCCCCTCCACTCCAAACCAAGGCTTCTTCTGTAATATTCATAGTGTCAATTGAAGCCACAACACAGACTCCTGTAAGGCCATCCAAGCCCTACGAGGGACCACCTCGAGAGGACAGCCAGGCGAGGGACCTTAGAATAGCCTATTGAAGCCACTCTAGCCATCCAGATGATAAGGTGTTTGGATCAAGCCAAACCTCCAATACAAGCATAATGCCTCCACCTAAGGTGGAAAACGCCCTCGAGCCTGCTAAGCGAGTGGTACTCCCCATCAAACATCAGTTGAGGAGGAGCCCTCTAGAGCATGTCCAAGAGACAAAGGCGTGAATACGCCTGTGAAGTAGGCTACATCGGGACTTCAGCTTCCACCTCTGTACCATCGGGCTAGGCGCATGTGCCTATTACCTTTTCGGTTGACGACACCGTCGGCATCAAATTCCCACACGCCGCTGCCCTCGTCGTGACCACCGATATCGTGGACACTGAAGTATGACGCGTCCTTGTCAATGGAGGGAGCTCCACATATATCATCTTCACCAATACCTTTGACCAGCTGTGTATCCCTCAGAGGCATCTGTTCCCTGCCGCTAGGCCCCTGCAAGGCTTCAATGGCCCCTAGAAGCTATCGGGTAGATCGAGATCCTAGTCACCTTCGGAGAAGGCAACTTCAGGTGAACAGAAGAAATCACGTTCGATATAGTTGACGCCCTGTATGTCTACAACGCTATTTTGGGAAGGGCCATTCTAAACCAGTTCGGAGTGGTGGCCCACCATAATTATTTATGCATGAAGATACCCACTTAGAGAGGGTTGTTCACGGTTCAAGGTAATCAAAAGGCCTGTCCCAGAGTTGCTTAATTCTCCCGAGAAGTTGCATTTTGCCCGCTCCTCCTCTCAAGTGTAAAATCAAGAATTGATTCATCATGATTCGCCCAAGAAACTGTCTACAAAAAATCGTTCAATTGGGATTCACTTGATTTTGTGTAGAATCAACTTCGAGAATTCTTAATAAATGCACTCTTAACTTTTAGACCCCTAAGAATAAAAGTATAAAGATCTTGTATTTAAATTATTTCTCATTAATTTGATCATGATTATTGACTTTTAATCGCAACCTAAAAAGTCTCAATCAATCGGACCGCAACATGATTTTATCATAAAGCACTTGCGTGACAATGGAAATTCATGTTTTATGTAGTAGTTGTATACCGAGTCATATATCTTCGTATGTGAAAAGAGTTGTATTCGATGTATGGTTCGATCTTTATTCAATCAAAATGTAATATATATATATAGAGAGATATATACTACAGCGCGCGCGCTGTATAATATTCAGCATGATGGGTCGGTAGTTGTTCAAACCCGGCGCACCGAGCCAGACGTGATTAAACCGGTGTCCCACTCGGTTTAATTTGCGAGCGTGGGTTTTTAGGGGGTATAACCTCCCCTGGAGCCATTCTATATGACGCATTTACGGTGTAAACATTTTATCCCAATGTAAGTGCGTTTATTTTATTCTTAAGCAATGTAAGTATGACGTATCTACGGTGTAAATAATTTACGTCCAATGTAAGTGTATTTTCTTCATTATTATTACAAGTTGCATCGACGGTGTAAATGAATTATGAAGTCGGCATTTTGTGTTGTCTAGGCACTTTTGTGATCGTCGATGGTGTAAATGATTTACATTTAGTTTTTTTCATCTATGTTAAGGACAATGTGTAAATGATTTACACTTATCATCTATGCAAAGTAAGAATTTAATACAGTTAATCATCACAAAAATACAGTACATCACGTCTCAGTATATTGTCCATAAATCATTCGATGTGATTACATTAAATTTACATAGTAGTAAATAATTTACACTTAACATGCATATAGTATAAAGATTACACAGTTAAACAACAAAAATATATGATCATCCGAAAAATACAGTACATCACGCCTCAGTGAATTTGACCATAAATCATTCGATGTGATTACATTAAATTTACATAGTAGTAAATAATTTACACCTAATATACATATAGTATAAAAAGATTGCACAGTCAAACAACAAAAATATCTGTAAATCATGACCTTGTGGTAATGATTGTAAACAAATTGCACCCATGAGCTTTTATACGGATGGCAGTCATTACACAAACAATCCTCAAAGTTAATCTCAGTGTATTTGTATTACTACTTTGATCTCACGTAAAATATACATGTTTGTAATCAATTTACGGTCTGATTTTCATAAGACAAGAGGTTCGGTGCACAAACCCGAATTAAATCGGGCATCACGTCTTTCCGTGAAAAAAACCGGGTCCGCAGCCATGTAGGGCCTCGCGCTACTTATTATACAGCGCGTTTAGCGCTGTATAGCGCTAC
>KE372946.1:783259-808159 GCA_000418225.1 Zizania latifolia | reverse complement strand
AGAGAAATATAAATTCTGTCAATGAATATAGACCGCTATAACTTGAGCTCACATGTTCAAAAATATATATATAGTACGTAGGGAGAAGATTAGACTGGAGAAATTAAGTCGTAGTACCTTATCCAAAATATCATTCATTTAGGGCAGATCAGTTTTTCTTGGTGATATGCAAATTTGTTTGCTCATGAATATGTATTGACCACTAGTACAGATTTGGGTATCCATAACGTTCAGTATATAACCATTTAAGATTACAATAAATGAAATTGTTGGCTAAGGAAAATGGACTATCTTTGACCGGCCATAATAATAAACCGTTATATAACGGTGCATAACTCGTGACACGCAGCTAAGAGTGTATTCTTTTTCTTATTTACTATTTCATGTTTTGACCAAATGAACTAGATGCATGTTGGTCAACGAGTATACATATGAGATGATCGACTTACATCCGTATAGTATTTATTATCTGGAGGTCAATGCCAAACTAGTGCAAAGCATAAACCCAGCTGCAAAGCCTCGGTGGAACATGATCAGTTTGCTCAATGATTAGCCACGTGTCAGCACTCCAACTGCGACAGCATCAGGTGGCACTGATGTGAGCAGAGATCATTGCATCATGGTCAACTGGCCCAATGCTTTTGAGTTGGTCCCAAACAAGCAATACTAGCTAATAGCTACTAGTGGGTCCCAGTAACCAGACATGAGGACAGGCCGGGGACACGTGTGATGAGCCTCAGTTGTGCCATCTACATCCATCTGCTCAACAACGAGTAGCACTAGTAGGCAGTAGCACCGCTTTCTGTCTCCAATGATAGCAGAGGTTTTAGTTTGTTTTTTTTTTAAGATGAATAAAAAAGATCTTAACATACTCATTTAATAATATATACTTCGTTCGGTATAGAAATACAAATCGTTTAAGACATGATTTTATATATCAAAGAGTAAGTATTTTTTCTCTTTTGTCCATATTAAATAACATACAAAGTCCTTAGTATTTAATGACTTCCTTCTATCTGACTGGTTACTAACATGAACTTTGAAGCGAGCGGCACGTTGCGCTTGCGCGAGGAGACAGAGCTGTGCTGCTACATGTGCATGCTCCACTCAAAGTAACGCACGTATGGGAGACGAAACAACAAAATAAATATCATCAGCATGCAGCCAACGGTAGAATAAGGAGAAAAACTTCTCAAAAATAGAAACGACATATTTTAAATGACTCCAATAAAAAACCAAAACAACTTATTTCTATACTGGAGAGAATACGTAAGAAAAATAAATATGATTAAGGTAAAATAAAAATAAATAAGAAATTATCGATAAAATAATTACTACTTAGAACCCCTAGTATTTCAACAAAATTTAAATTTGAATTCGAATTTTATACGGGAGTAGCTAGCAACCATGCAGGTAATCGAAAGTGGCCAGAATCATGGATGGCCATGTCGGGTAGGACGCATGTGACGTGGAGCCCAGGCCGTACGAGGACGAAGGGCGAGCCATTCATAGTGTGACACTTGCAGGGCCACGTGTGCATTAGCCACGCTCACATCAGGCTCACTGGTTGCTCGGATCTCGCTGCCAATCGATGGACGCTTCACTTCGGGGGACCAGCCGGGGTTCGGTATTCTCACCAGAGCTCTGATGCATCTGCTCGGCAGCTTCCAGATCTTTTCGTTCGAGCAGCACCTCCAAGTACCGGATGCCGTCGTATCGGTATGATGCTAAGCCATGATACTTCGTGACTCTCTGGTTAGTACAGTTTATATTTTGATTTTTTTATAATAAAAATAGATATGCTTATTCGTTTCTAGTTAGTACAGTTAGTACAGAGACACACGTATTAAAAAAAGATAAACATATACGTTTCTAGTTACTATGAAGCGCTAAAATTATATTTATATTATAAAAACAAGTAAGCATGGAGTGAATGAATCAAATACAAGGTCAATACGTGAAATACTGTAGGTTATAGTATAAAGGACATATTTGATTCCGATTGAAGAGAGAAGGGAAAGAAAGAAACAGGAATGAGGGAAGAAAGAGAAAGGGAGAGGAAAGAGAGAGAAAAATAGAAAAAAAATATTTTCTATTTAGAAACCGGGGATTTTTAAGGTTAAAAATTTATCATTTTCTCTAGAATTTTAAAAAGAAATGAGATCTTTTGAAATATTTTAGAATTCAAAAAACTTCTAAATTTGAAGAACATTTGCTATCTAACAAACATTTTTCTTGTTTCGATATATATCTATAATCATATTCATATCCGATCCATATTCGCTCTGTATTCGTATCCGATAGTATTCGTTTTTGTATCCGTATCCAGAGTATCTAAGTCTGAATCCGAATCTAAAAAATATAAAAACAAATATGATATCATTAATATCCGTTCATATCTAAATTATTTTCATCTCTACTTAAAACACCAACGCCATGGCTTTGGCACACATGAACGCGAGACGATGGCTGCAGAGACCGGCATTGTTAGGAGGCATTTCGGCTGGATTTGTTTAAATTTGAGTGTTAACGTTGGAATATATAGCCTAGAACGTTAGGTGGTTGTGATATTGTTTGTAAGAGACATCAATGTAGATCGCATGGCTGCAGAGGCCGGCATTGTAAACTCCATGTAGGCATCTTTACACTCTATGTCAGAGTGTCTCTGTCTGTGAATATCTGCTGAAAAGAATGATTTTTTTGCTTGAAAAATAGTTTCTTTTCAAGGGACTATAATCTGTTTGCGTTAAAAACATGCACATTGTATTCCGAGTAACCGACATTTGCCGTTTTGTTACAGGGAAGAAAATTTTAGAACCTTTACACGGATTACTAGATTTGTCCAGGGGTATCTGAATTCTGAAACCGCAGAGATCCCCAAAAAATTCACTTTTCCGATTATGATTTTGATTACGAGAATCTGGTTTTAAAATTCACCTGTTCGGTTTTTATTCTACTTTTCGGACCAAACTCTGTGTGAATGAGTGTGACAGAGCTCTTGTCCATTTGATTTTCCGAAAGTGAGCAACCCGCCAATTTTCTCTAACAGAAAAAAGTATTCATGTCAAAAAAAAAGAAAATAAAACAAAAGTATATTTGCATCTCTGAAGTACTTTTGTACAGTGTATTTCCAAGACCACAAGTGCCAGGTATGAAACTATCACCAGTTCTTCTAAGGATTAAGTGAAAGGCCGGAATAGGTCAGCTCAAACAGTGTATTATCTGCTAAACTGAAGACCCAGTTAATCTTTTCAAACATAAAGATTCTGCATGAAATGCTCAAGATGTTGAAGAAAATCTTCAGCTGCCCAGTGGTGCATGGATGGTTGAGAGAATAACATGGCCCAGATTATTACTGAAGGTAAGATCAGCATGCTGGAATGTTCAAGTTTGCAATCATCTGCACATGCATGCAGCATTACCTGCAGGGGTTTTATTGAAGTAACGTTGACCATCTACATATACCATGTTCCATGTACATGCCACTTGCTGATCTGAAACGGTTGTCTGTACTTTCAAGTGTCCTAAGGGATCATGTTTCAGTTCCAGTACAGAGCTTTGTGTATGCTTCAGGTTCAGCTCGTGTTATTTATACACCTATGCAAACTCTGTAAGAATTGTCACTGATGCAGAACATCTTCGGATTATGCGCATTAGTTGTGTACTGGTGGAGGGGAATTTAGTATCATGCATGTATAGGATCATAGAAGATCTGATGAGACTGTAAAATCATCACTTTTCATCTTCGATGTGGCTGATCTCCAAGACATAGTCCCTCATGAGCTTTGTGTTGGCCTCATCAACCATCTGCATACAATGGAAAGCAAAAATTGACTAGAGTAGGAAATATAGTAGCTGGTGGTCTGCATTAAGCAGATTTGTTCTCAACGTTCTGGTTAGGATTTTATGAGAAACTAGAGGGTATTTGTACTGTAAAAAATACAGGTAGTTGGCAAAGAAGAGTAGCCCAACCTTGAATGATAAACTTTTCAGGTTGTCCCACTCGAAATCATTCTTGACATAAGCAGATCGGACCTGCAATTGCATGACTTAATCAGGTTGGAGAAACGGCAAAATGAAGGCTAAGTTCAGAAGATGACATTGATAAATTGCTGTAAATGCTCACCTCCAAAATCCTCATAGCTGTTCCCGCGGTGAAAGAAGATACTAGATGTTAGTAATTTATACAATAGAGTCGATCATTCAAGATGAGAAGTGAAGTGATAAGATGCCAAAACATCAAATGAAGACAAGGGCAGGAAACAAAGTTCAGAAATACTTCAGATAAGTTGTGTGTAAGGTCTGATCATTAAAAAAAGAAGCATCTGTAAAAATCATCACCTAATTGCTTGTGCCTTGGGGACTCGCGGATCAACTTTTTGCAGAAAGTGTCAGCGTCATTGAGGGAGTTGCGGTTCACAAACTCCATCAGCTCGCCATATGCTTCTCGATTGTAACTCTTTGTCGATGAGTTTTTTAACATAAAAGGATGAGAGAAACAAAGAGCCATCAGACCTCCAGCAAGACATAAAATCTCTCTCTCACACAGTAAAAAATGAAAAAAAAAAGGAAAAGAGAAGATAATTCTCGTAGCAAAGTAGTATCACAGAGCATCGTGTACAGTCCACACATGACAAATGTATAAAGATCCACAGATGAGGTACAGAGTTCAGAGCAACGTGTGCTTTCTGAATATAAATTTCAGATGACGGTAGAACAGCATTGCTTATATACCTTTGTGCTTTCTGAAACAATGAGAGGACAAAATCGATGGCAAGCATACCTCAAGCTGTGAGAGCACAACCCTGACAGCAACGTAGTTGAAGAAGTGCTGCAGATTCCTTGCCGCCTTTTGCTCCGGTGATCCCTCCCCGAAGCCTGAACAGCTAAATGCAAACTCTAAGCCCAAAAGGCCACAAATACCCAGCAGGCCCAAAACATTAAACTCTCACCCACTCTACGTCGTCGCCTCGGGGATTATTTTATCTATCAAACACTTTTTAAATTTACTAGTCAACGTCCAACAACTTACACGTCTCCTCTCTTTTCTTCAGCACAATATTCTAAATGAAAATTTAAAAATAATAGTTTAGCACAGATCACCACTCCATAAAACAATTATGATAGAGATATGTGAAACAACCTATTTTTTCCATTGCACAATATAAGTCGTTTATTTTTTAAAAAAATAAACTTCTTCAACTTTAATTAATTTTATAAAAAGATATACTAATAATTACAATATCAAATTAGTTTTATTAAATCAACCATTAAATATATTTTAATAGTATATTTATTTAAATTTATCAATGTTAATATATTTTTATTTAAACTTAGTTAAAATTAAATAAATTTAACTTTAAAAAAAATCAAACAACATCGTGAAACGGATGTAGTATATATATGCAGACACCCGCACTATTTTAGGAATGCAAATTATTGTTTTAGTTGAAGAAAGAGGATGTGAGCTCGGATTAGACACCCGTAATATGAAAATCTCCGCCGAATTATTTTAGCTTGAGAAAATTTTAGTGTTTCTAGCTCTGCCGCTCTAGATGCGCACCGGGACATGTATACGTGTACATTGGATACAGTATGATTTTTATTTAACAATTTATATGCTGCTACACTTGTATGGTTCACGATATGTTCGTGTGCGCAGGACGGGGCAAGCCTAGAGCAATTCATCGAATTTAGATTCTATTAGACATTATAAAAAATTAGATGTTAAAGTAATTCTAAATAGTTTAGAGTTAGTTTTGAAAGTTTTCTGCCTTCGCCCGCGCGCGACTAGCCAACAAAAGCACTTGCAACACTGACTTAACAAGTTATATTACAGGGTAATTAAGAGGAAGGCGGACAGATAATTACCGGGGACGTACATCTTGTGGCACCGTGGCGGCGCCTCGAGGCTCACGAGCCGTCGGCGCCGGCGCCGGCGCAACTCCGTCGTCCCCCACATCGCCTGCAGCTGGTGGCGCCGGCGAGCTGCACCGCCGATGGCTCCTGCGGGATGGAGGAGAACGGCGCAGCGAGGAGACGCCATGGCAGTCGGAACGAAGCTCTCCGGGCCGGCGCAGGCGCGCATGCAGACAGAATGATATTTCGACGCTGCCAAATCTGAGCCATACGTGGCGTCCATCATAGGATATTTGGCTAGCTAGCTATTTGCTACCATTCCAAGCAGGGGCATTATTGGCACTATAGACAAGAGATATTTCTCTCTACCATTCAGTGGATTGCATTTCATTTTCGGTAAAATATCTATCTGTGGATTCGGTGTTATTGAACTTTTGGAGTGAATAAAACTTTTGAGTTGATCTTGAGTACAAATACCGGTATGTTAGTTACTCAGTTAGAGTGAATTGTATATTGGACTAAATCTTTTAATTACTCTTTCCGTTCTATAATATTATAACTTAGAATCGGATTAACACAATATAGTACAACGAATCTAGACAAAACAATAATTGTCTAGATTCGTTGTACTATAAAATACTAAATCTAATCTTAGGTTGTAGTATTATGGGACGGAGATAGTAGCAAATAGTTTTACTTTCAACTATATTATCACCGAAGCTTGCACACATTGGACTACACTACCTCGATCAAAAAGTCAAACGAGAGGTTATTAAGTATCGGGAGAAGAACACGCTTATCATTTCATTAATAATAGATATTGGTAACAAAAACCTACCTGTCGCTAATAATAGTTTATTAGTGACGGGAAGAAGATAATAGTCACTAAAGATATCCGTCAAAAAGCTGTCTGTCCCTGTGTAGACTGTCTTCAGTGCCAATTTCATTCTGAAGAGCAAAGCTGATTGGTTCGTCAGAGATTAATCAATCGTGTAATCTTTCATGCACTTCATCTCCTCCATGTCCAAACTGCAGACGTCCTCGTAGAACAGTAGAAGTAATTAATCGTCGTCGTCGCTGGCGGCTGGCGCCGTCGTCGCGTCGTATGAATCGGAATACTGGAGCAGTTTAGTTTTGCCATGAAATTTAATTTACAGCCTTACAGTTCACTATACCAAGTATAATATATTTTGGACAGTATACCAAGTATAGTTAAAAGTATGTTCTTGTAATTTGTAAAATAAAGCACTACCGACAACAGAAATGCTACTTACAGGTGCGTCACCGTTAGTCGGTAGAAGTAATTCGACGGAGCAATAAAACTACTAGTCTAATCATCTCACCCCAGCAAAAGGGGATTAATTCCAAGCTCGTTCAAGCGGTAACAACAATATAATCTGGCGTGAGCTTCAGCAATTTAATCGTATATGTTTTGAGATAGCCGATAATCCCAAACGAGTTACTTCTAGTTCCCTTCTCTAATGTCTGGAACCAAGCAAGTTACGTTGTTTGTGTTCAGATGGTCACTGCTAGAGAACCTTTCATCCACCCTTTTAATACCTATTTCAACCGGAGCTAATATCGAAAGTCATCTGCAACGATCAGAAAAAAGAGAGAACGTTGTAGGTAGCCGCAATAAGTACTAATAAAGAGTTTTAGTACCGGGTCAAAAAACCGCATGGTACTAAACTTATCAGTACCAGTCGGGGTACCCAACCGGTACTAAAAGCATACGTATTAGTACTAGGTGGGCACACCAACCAATGCTAATAACTTTAGCACCAGGTGGTATCCCGAAGGAAGGCGAGGCGAACAGGGCAGCTTTCATCGACGGCGTGCACAGGAGAATGATCACCAACAAGCATTGCTGGCATCTTCATGAACGCGCAATGGAGTCGGTTCGTCTAACAGTGCCGCCAGTGTTTGGGCAGTGGGAGCCAGCACCCCGCATTGCAGTGATGCCACACATATGAGGCTACGAAAACCCCTGGCTTAAGAACTTGCTCTCCTTCTACAGCGAGGAGTGCAGAATCAAGCTTGAGTGCCATGTGTTCTTCTCGCAATTGCCAACACTGTTGTATTATGGTTAAATAGTTGTAATTAATTAGCTATTATATAGTTTGAACTTTGCATTAGCCGTTCTGTGTTTAAATGAAGTGGAGAAATATTTAATTTAATGAACTCTGTTATTCTGTGAAATGCGGTATACTTGATCATCACAAGTTTCAATTTAAGTTCATTTTATAAATTTTAGTTCAGAAAAGGAAATCCAAAAAAATTATATGGTGACGATCGTTATAGTCACTCTTGTCTATAATGTGGTTTCGCGCCCGTCTATAATGGAGCAGTTGACCAAATTATGGCGCTCGTCTCCTCGTTATCTGTGCCCATTCAAATTTAGTACCAGTTTATAATATCAACCGGTACTAAAAGGCAAAAGTTTCGTGCTTGCGTCTCTTCGAGACCTGAACCCATCGTATTTTAGTACCGGTTTGTCTTCGTAACCGATATTAAAGACACGACTCTATAAGAAGGTCCATGTACTTAGTTGTTTCATGTACTACTTTCACACCATCTTCTTCATTGTCGACTTGCCGTCCATTGTTCTTCCGCTTCGGTAAGTCCGCTTTTGTTTTGTTCTATTATTCGTCTTTAGCTATACATTTTGTTCGTCTTACGTTTTATTTTTGTGTTCAGTCATGTCGTCTCACTCCACATCGTCTTCGTGGTCATGGATATTCGAGGAGGACTTCTCGACGACCACGAACGACTTATACATTGAGCGGGTCATGCAGGCCCAGGAGGATTCGAAGGATGCTAGGGTGCTTCAGGCCGAAGATGATAACGTCTAGGCTAGAAACTTAGCGGAGCAAGACTCCGTCTATTTGGATGCTGATGCTACTGGTGCCGACGCAATGTCAGACATCGCTGTCGACAGCGCTCCTCAGCAAGACATCGGTGGCAGCGTCAATGACGGCATCGGCAGCGACGACGGAGGCAGCGACGGTGGCGGCAACGACGACTGCGACGGTGACGACAATGGTGACAACGACGATGGCACCGATGGCGACGATGGCGATGACGACAATGGCTGGAGCGATGACAGTAGCGATGTCCATAGTGGTGGCTCAGCATAGGGGCGGTGAAGATGGCGGTAGCGACGTCTACAGTGGTGGCTCGGCATTGGGCAACGGCGACACAAGTAGTATATAGTGTGTGTATATATGTAGTATATATATATATATGTAAATATATCCACTATTATATATATAAAGTGATAACGTTTATACTATGTTCTCTTCTTTTGCCATGTGAAATGAAACAAAATATTACATACGATGCAAATTACACAAAAAACAGCAAAAATTAAATTAAATTTTACCTGTCTACATCAGACAGAAATAAGAGTAAAATCTATGATGGGTCATCCAACTTATTTAGTTGTGTCATCTAAGTCACTCTACTTCAAAACTACACAAATAAATTACTAATGTGAGTTAAGTGAGTCATTTATCTTCTTAACTATCCACATAAGCATATTTTGTCCACGTGGCATGCCACCTAGACTTTAAAACTACAATCAATTACTTGCAGAAAACCCCCTGTGATATTTATTTTTTAGACTTCAATTAAAACTAAGTTTGACTGAACAAAAGCCACTAGATAAATTCGTTTGTTTATATGCAAGTGTCTCTTCAATGCATTTGACATCAATGAAAAATTTTCTTCTTCTGGCCAGCTGGCCTAGATAATTGAGTTGTTGATTTTGTGTTTCTTTTATTCATCCTAGATGGCTGCCGAAGTGGCTGGCCACCTGCTGCTGGTAACTAGGGTTTTATAAGTAGTAACAAAGTTTGTAGTTTTGAAGTCCAAAAAATAAATATTATAGGGTTTTTTTTGCAAGTAATTAGTAGTTTTGAAGTCTAGGGTGTATGCCACATGGACAAAATATGCTTATGTGGACAGTTAAGAAGACAAATGATTCACTTAACTCACATTAGTGACTTATATATGCAGTTTTAAAGTAGAGTGATCTAAATGACACAACTAAATAAGTTGGATGACCTACAGTGGATTTTACTCTAGAAATAATAAATTAGACTTTATCAGTTATCTATCAACAGACTAAAATTTAACGTAAATAATTAAAATTAAGATAATATTAATCTTTACTAGTTAACTAAGATCACAGTAGATAATTAAAAAATTATGTATTTAGTATCGACTGAGAAGTCAAGCCAACACTAAAGTTATGGATTTTAGTACCGACTGTGCGTCTCAGTCGGTACTAATGCATGAAGAATTAGTCCCGGTTAGATTCATCACCCAGGACTAGATGGGTGTATTAGTGCCGGTTGAATAACTAGTACTAATGTACCATCCCTTTAGTCTCGGATAAAGGATCGAAAACTAAGACCAAAAGAGAGTTTACAACCGATACTAATGACGTGTTCTGTAGTAGTGAGTTGATTTACTAGTTGCAGCCACCTTGATGCAGCCAGTTAGGGAGATGCAGACTGGACAAGTGCCGGCCATGGCGGTCTCATGGTCGCACGGTGACGGAGGGCCCAACATGTATACGAGAAAACTCGAGGGTCTTTTCCAAAAAATTCCCAAACAGCTAGGCCTAAATCGATATAGCCATCGGATGATAGATCAGACGGCTGACATGAACCAGTGATAGGATCTCCGTACGTTACCTGACACGTGATACGCGATACACGATACTTCGATACTTTATTTTCTAAAAAACCTTCATATGGTGAATAATACAAAAACAAGGGATACTTGTGGAATACATATCCAAATATATTCGATACATATCTATATCAATCAGGGGCGGAATCAGGGGTGGGGCTGCTTGGCTGAAGCTCCACTCGTGGAATTTTTTGCAGTGGACTAATACATACAGATTTTCTAAATACACAGTAACGTTATAGGTCTAGCTCTGTGTTTTTGGCCCAGCTGCAGGTAAAGCCAGCCCAATCACACCGCCATGGCGCCACCCTACCATGTGTTGTGGACACGCGTGGCCCAGCCCCAGCCGCCACCAGCCTGCGGCCTCCCGCCAACAAATCTTCACTTGCTGCCTAGGGGCTGGGACCACACTGCAACCTAAGCTCAGTGAGAGTGAGCATGACACGTCAGCTACGCCATTGAGTCCATACACTTGCTAGTCAGGAAAAATAACCGCTCAGTGAGAGTGTAAGTCAAACAAGCAAAGATTATAAAATTCCTAAAGCAGTGAAGAAGAGTAATAGAATGGCATGAAATGTCGGAAAATCATTAAGATTTGTTGTAGTTTATTTCACTTAAAAACTAAGTAATAATATGGCAATTGAGTAGCTAGTTTATTTCATTTAAAAACTAAGTTGATTTTACTCTAAAAACCCAAGTCACATAAGCACACAATGATCTTAATTATTTGTTTAGGGAATAAATGAATAATGAATCTGATTTGAATTTTTGTTTATGTAAACATCATTAAAATAACATTGAGAAATGAATGATGAATGGACAAATTATTGAAGGTTTTTACTCTTGTTCGAGACCTCTACATATTAATAGTGAAGTAATGGTCTACTGTAATAATTATTTATTACGTTACGCAATGGTTAATGCAATATATTGATTTTCAATTAAATTATATTTTTTGTCATACATTTTGTTATATTTCAGTGTGTGTTTTGTTATAGTTAGTTTTAGCACTTAACTTGAGCCCTAGTCTTTAAAACATCCTGGCTCCGCCACTGATATCAATACACGATATCAGACACGGATACTTGAGATTTTGGCTGTATGCATGCTTAGCAGTGCCTGCAATGGTAGCGATTAAATTCAGCCTCGTAGCCCAGCTTTGTATTGAGAGCAGTAAGGCAGAGGCCATATGACTGGCATCGTACTGTCCTTTTTTAACTGGTCTCACATTAGTCTTTGAGGAAAAAGTATTTATAGCTTAGTAAATAATAATAATAATACAAGAATAAATTAATAATTATAATCATGTGAAAACCTGATTACATATACCTCGATCTTGTTTTGTATCTATTAAAGTTGCTCTAAATTATATGTAAATTTTTATTCAGTACAAAAATAATTGGTATATCATATTTTTCCTTTCTCCACACCAGGGCTCTCAACCCATAGCGCCTAGAGAAACTAGTGGCGTATAATCCTATATCATCAGCCGAATACCCATCTCTTCAACCCAACTGCCTTGCACAAGTCAGCGCCTTCCCTACACCAACTAGGTCACTCATCGCTGCCCAAAGTTGCCTCCACCAAGTACCCACTATCGACTTTTTTAAGCGTATTCAAGTCTTTTCACTCTTAACACATGATAATCAATCACAAGAATAAAATTCACTAGACAATTTAAATTGTCCAACTAGTAAATTACTTAGACAACTAAATTATCTAAGAATCAGAATTATATATAATCTTTTTTTAAAAAAAGCAAGTGAGAGGATCGTGGCACAATATATTAAGGAGAGACGAAGAAAAAGCTAAGACCAAAGTTGTTATATTAATTACACAAGACAGCTAGGCATGACTAAGCATAAAAATGTGGGGTCACCCAAGAAAACAGGTTTAGGCAGGAAGAGAAAGAAAAGAGCTAGGTGTAAGCCCTAGCGATTGTGAAGGAGCTAAGATCGTTTATAACTTGTTGAGCTACCGAGTTAGCGAAACCGAAGGAAGAGTTAAAGATTATTCAGTTGCGTTCTTTTTAAATGTTCTACTAAGCATAAATGAGAATGCCGTTGAAGAGCTTGCGCTGGGCTGGACGGATTGCTTTCTGGACATCATGCCACCAAATTTGAATGTTGTGCTGGGAGTTGGGCAGGGAGACACCAGCCAAGCTGAAATGGTGCTGGAGCCTAGCCCAAACTTGTTGTGTGAAGATGCAGTGGCCTGCTAGGTGCTGTGAAGTTTCAGGCGTGGCAAAGCATAACCGGCAGAAAGGCAAGGCCACCCTCGCTTCAGCAGGTTATCAGCAGTGAGTGCTTTGTTCTTAATCATCAATCATCGTTCAGACGAAGAATTTGCACTTTGCTTCAGCTCGTCCCTACCAAAGTTCTTGGTTGACAATCGAACGGCAGGAACCAAAGAACTGGGTGTTGTATGCTGACTTGACGTTGAAAGAACTGTCGGTCAACCAACGCCAACCAATCTCATCATCTGCATTTTTGTCTAGCGTGGTGTTGGCGATCTTCGACGCAATTTGGAGGAACTGGATGAAGTGACGTTGGGAGGCGAAGGTGCGCACAGACCTAATCCAATCCTGGTTATGTAGCGCCTACTTGACCGATATTTCTTTTCTCCGGATGGACTGGAACAACTCCGGTGCAAGGAGGCAGAATAGCGTGGCATCCAGCCAGCCATCAAGCCAAAACCTAGCGAGCGTGCTACTGCCAAGCCGGATTGAAGTTGATGCGCTAAAAAAATGTCTGTCCTGTGACGAACAAGGGAGCTCCAAGGATGCCCAAGGTCGCTGGTTGTCTTTCCAACTTAGCCACAGCCAACGTAGACACAGCGCCCGACCCATGGTTTCCAAGTTGAGGATGCCGAGTCCTCCAAGATGTTTAGGCAAGCAAATGGAGCTCCAGATTACCAAGCAAGAGCCTGAGGCGGTAAGGTTTGACCCTTTTGCCCAAAGAAAGTTTCTGCAAATTCTATCAAGTTGCTTGATGAGCCATTTGCTTTCCTGGAAAACAGATAAATGGAAAATGGGCACGACTGAAAGGCTAGCCCGGATGAGAGTCAGTCTCCCAGCTTTGCTTAAAAAATTGCGTTTCCAACTTACAAGCTTACCCGCCACCTTATCAATTAGAGGTTGGAAGCTAGTTTTTCTAAGTTTGACATAGTGGAGGGGTAACCCCAAGTATTTGCATGAGAAGAAGGCTCATCTTGCGGGAAAGATGAGCTTATTATTTTAAGTTATTGATGACAATAAGCCCAATAGGCCACGGGAATCATTTGGTCTGTCTTCTAAGATTTTCCATTTAGAAAAAAAAAGGCAGAAATGTTGATAAATTGTCACCACCCCTCACTATAAATTCAAAGATTAACCAATGACAGCTGTCGACATTTTCAAAAGCACAATGACGATATTGGCCTGACAGACTTGACGTATATTCTTTGAGAAATTCTACTGATTTGTTCTTCCTTTCTCCTGGCCGATGGATACCAAATACGTTGAACAAATTAATCAGAAGCAAAGGAAGAAATTAAGAAACACAACATTTTACAATAGTTCCATATGAAAAACGGATAAGACAAACAATGGCAGTGGTCCTAGCCTCGATATTCCAAGTAGAACAACACAGTCTACGAGACTACTACCATTCTGTCTTTAATAATCTGTGATTCACAGGCCTATGGACGCTTCACCAGTTAAGTAGCTACTGTTTTCTTCTGGAAACCCAATCAGCTGCTGACCATGAGAAGCTGGACCGAAGGAATGTGCTCCCTGCAGCTGACAAAACTGAAGTCACCGCATCAGAAAACTATGACCTGATCAACCACCCTGAGGTGGTGGCGGTGGCATTCGGCTTGGGATGCGGCGGCTTCCTGATGAATCACCGTCTTGTGCCGGATCACTATTTCGGCCTCCATGGGATCTTGTCCAGCTAGGACCTCTGGATTCAGGATCAAATGCAGATTTCCAGTCATCTCCAGACTGGCCACTGCTCCTCGGGCTACTCTCTGAAAGAGATAAATTGGAAATTCAGTATCTCCTTGTGCGCATTTTTTTTGTCAATAGAGCGATACCAAAGGCAGCCGAGTGGTTCTGATCTTACGCAAGAAATAAAGGCAAAAAGGAACATTTAGTAAGCCAACCGGTAATACTTCATGGTCTAAGACTAGTATTGATTATTTTTTTAAGAAATGTTCAAGGCTTCCTTGGAGTAATTGGCATGCACTTTGTACCGTAGTAGTTCCCTAGTATACATCAATTAACACAACGAACGAGGATATGCTTACCTGATCCAGCAGAATCATTCGACCAATTAGCAGTGGCTGAGCGATTAGCATGGATACTGAGCAGGCGAGTGACCTTGGAAAGAAGTGATGATTGCATTTTGAATTTTTCACGCCTGCGCTTCACATTGTGGTCCTCCTGGATCAGCTCTTCAATCTTGTCTGTGCTTCGCATGCTAACCACAAAATACACTTATGCATTAGACGTTATTTAGCACATTGCTTATTGAAAAAGAAAACGAAAGGTGAATTTAACTATCAGATGCATAAATGCCACAGAAAGGTTACAATATATATCAGCTCCCTACTAACAGAATGCCTTTGCATCCCCACCTCCTTTATCACTGAGCTTATTGAGTACTCAAGTACACAGTCAGATATATTATGTTCAATCTGTTTAGCAACTAGCACCAACCTTATGGAAGTATAGAGCTGATTAAGCATGTCCTCCTTCGCCTTCTCAACTTGGCAAAGAACCACAGCCTGCTCAACAGGATTGGTGAGACATTGAAAGAAGCGAAAAAGGAGACCCAGAAAGCTTCAACAAGACACCAGATATGCTTAACTTGGGGACATTTGCTGCAAGACTATTGAGAACAGCTTCCACGTACCCACGGACTTCTTCAGATATCCATCTAAGCTCTTCTTCAGGATCCACCGGTCTTTTGAGCATCGTGTCCTGGAAGTATTTTATACACAAGAAAGGATTACAGACGTGTACTCATTAATCCCTTTCTGCTCTACAAGCTGATTTTCAAAATTTTGGCATCATGAACTTTTTGAAGTTGACAAAAGGAAAGATTCTGACTTACTAGAGAACCATCCTTTTTAGAAAAGGACAAAAGAGAACCATCTGAATGGCTTTGCCTCATTGGTACGCCACTCTTTGCAGAAGCTCCTTTTGTGTTAACAATGCTCTTAATCTTAGTGACCCATTCAGTTTTGTCCGCCATATTTTCAGCCTTCAGTATAACAGCCTTGTGATCTGCCACAGTGATTAATGAACAGGTGAAGGCTAAACAAAGAAACAACTTGTTATCAATTAGCGAACTTATGCAAATGTACCTTTTAAAACATTTTTATAAGCAACCTTATGGGTAATCATGAAAATGAGACCAGGAGATTTTCCAAAATCTGGCACAGTTGCCTTTTTAGAATCTTTAGAACTTCTCGGTGGATCTTCCTCATCTAAAGTTTCCTCAAGATTACACTCCTGTAATTTGAAGACAGTGAATGCTTTAACAACAGAAAGCCAATGCAAATCTAAGACAGATGGTTGTTTAATATTTTGTATCTTATATAAGTATAACTTGTCTATCATGCGGTTCATGATGAAGGAAAATTAAACCACTGTGGGTCATTTTTACTGTTGTTGTGATGCGGAATCGACATATAAATAATTATCTTTCTGTCACTGCACCAATAAAAATGCTTTCAACTCTTGAACCCAAAAATAGAAATAAACTAGTGTTTTGGAACGATGCAAATGGAGCCTGGATATCAGAAGTAAACCAGATGTGATTTTATTCTGCATTTACTAGCATAAGCTGGATCATCATATTGATTTCGACAAAGTTACCAAAATGAGAAGAATCACAAGCAAAGTGCACTGAAGATAAGTGCTACCTCCAAATTGATGACACCCCGAAAATGCATCTCCTCTTGTTTCTTGGTGTATCCAAGCTGGATAAAACTACTTTTAGTGCCACGATCAAAATAGTAAAACCAATGGAAATTTGAAATAGCCATACAGGATGTAGGATGCTTAAAACAAAAAATACACAACCAACCTTTCCGCTTTTCTCATTTAGAACAAACCATCGCTTACTCCAGTCATCTGCTTTTGCACCTTTTTTTAAAAGGAAACCTTTGACAGAGAAAACAATCATTAAATAACAAAATAGTCCTGTTGGGAATTATAAAAACAGACAAGTTAGAGCAATTTATGCTTGTCGGCAGATACTATTTTCACTTATGCGTCCAGCAAATAAGCTTCAAACATACTGACTGATACAGCAAGTCCACTCCATACCGGCAGTAATTTCTCCTGCAGGCCCTAAAACTTGTAAATTTGATCCTTCTTTTGTTTGGGCTTGTGGACTTGTGGCCTGAGAAGTGACAGCATAGCAGATAAGCTTCAATTACAGGAGAAAGAGCATGTTGTATTTGAATATTACACAAGCAAAAGTAATGTATGGCTATGTTTCATTTTTGTATTTGACGGAATTTGACATATCTTAACCAAATCCTTCACATGAGATTACCATGCATTTGCATGGTCTGGAGACGAGAGAGACTTACATACTTGCCTTACAGCAGTGTTGGAAAAATCGGCCCAACCGATTAATCGGCCGATTAACTTATACTCGGCAGCATAACAATTAATTTATGGCATAGTCGGTACATTAATAGGACAGCCGATTAATCAGGTGGTCAGCTTAATTAATTGGTGATCAACCCGATTAATTGTGTCGTCCTGCCACCGGAGAAAACAAATCTAGTGCCAACACCGGCCTCGCGCTGCAGCCCACCCACCCTCCTGCAGTGCAACCTCAAGCCGGCCTTGAGAAAAAGACAAGAGACAGGCATTCTGAGAGAGACCAGGCCGAATGAGAGAGGAAGAGAGATCTTTCTTGGAGAAAAAGAGAAAAAAGATAAACAGAGAGAGAATGAGAGATAAAAACCCACACCGAATGAGAGATAGAAAGGATAGGCAAGAATGTTTAAGTAGATCTAAAGTATTAATATCCTGATACCAACTGATTAATTCAGTTAATCCAACATTAACCGATTAAGTCCTAATCCCCAGCCAGCTGATAGTTTAGGCACTTTTTTACCCGTATTTGATTTTATCGCTTGTTGTTTTGTCTGGTTCAATAATACGGCTTATCCGAGTGAGTTTTATGGACCTACTGGGCCAGAAGCTTCTCAAGCTCAAGCATTTACTTGACTTAAAACATATATCCAAGGGAAAAAAATCTCTAGCAAAAACAATAAAGTTAATATAAAGGTAAGTAGGCACGATATACAATAGTACAATATATAGAAGCATACTTTGTGAGGGTCTTCATCTGAAGCCTTCTTTGTACAGCGATTTTTCAGCTCATCTTCGTGACGTTGCCTTTCCATTCTGGATGTAAAAATTCACACATACATATCAAAATAGAAATAAAGTCTTCCCAGTAATAGGAAGCAAAACTAGACGATGCAGATCGACCAACTTCTGACTATCTAAGGTCTTGTTTCATATATATTGATCAACGGACTGTTTTTATTTTTCAGCTTATGTTCCTGACGTTGTTTTTCCATTCTGGACATGGAATTCACACATATATCAGAACAGAGACAAAGCCTTCCTAACCGGTAAAAAGAAGCAGAACTAGACGATGCAGAGCAACATCTGACTATGTAAGGTCTTGTTTCTTATATGTTGATCATCTGAATATTCTTCATGCTTGGTACAACTCCGAAGATAAATAAGGTAACACAAAACGTTTGTTAAATGAATGTAATTCTTCAAACTTCAAATTATACAGGTTATGCATTTTGTTGCAACGTAAGAACAAATTTTCATAACTCATTCTGTGAACACATATAACATAGAGTAAAATTTAAAAATAGAGCATCTAAACAGAGATGAAGGTTAAAAGGGCAAATCAATGCAAGCACCGAACTAATAGATGATGAAAAATAGAAATGGTGGCGAGCTATGGCTATAATAGCTTCTTGGCACCAATGTTTGAAGGAGTCAAAGTTAGTATTAACGAGTTCATCAGTATTTTACAAATGTTTTGTCAAGTATCATCAGTGTTTCTTGAAGTTTCTTTGAAGCTTCAACAAGGTTTTTACTTTTTAGGTAGCAAGATTACTAACCTTCTCTGCAATAAGCAGATAAAATGCTGGGGAGGCACAAATGCTCGTTCCATATCCACTAGTGCAATTACCATTCTTTTAGCCTCGTCTTTAAAACGATCTAAAGCAGCAGATGCAATTGCAATTACCTTGCGAAAATGGAGATAAAAAAGTTACTAATGGTGAACAATAAATGCTTCCCTCTTTAAAATTCCTAAGAAGCATACCTCACGCTTGAATGGAGGATATCTGCCAAGACCTGGTGTGGCATTTGCTGTGGTTGATACTATATCCAGCAATACACGATGAACCTGGTAATAGTAACTCCAACAGAGAGTCAATGAGCACTAGCAGTAATGAGCATGACAGTTATAAGCTGAGAGTTGGGGAAAATGTTGTGAGGATACAGCTTTGAACAAAAATGGCTACGGCTACATTTGAACTGGCATAATGTATCAATCGTTATTAATTAATTTCAGTGGCCAACTGGCCATAGTACGATCAAACTCGCAAACATGCTTGCAGAAAAGGAACAGAACAAACATGACTTGAGCGGAATACAAATTCTGGCTTCAGGCTTTGATGTAATGATGTAAATTAAACATGCATTACGCAAGTATCCTTGGATATGAGCAGAATGTATAGACTACTAATAGAGTACTCGAACTTTTCAAGATCAGAGTGCCAGATTACACTTCATACAGGAGTACTAATAGACTGACATTCAAGAGTCTTTTGAAAGGTTGATGTGAAAGAGAGTTTGAAGAGTAAAACGAAACAATACTACAATATACTGCATCAGAAATTTATCTAATTCAGAATAAGGAAACAGGGCCTCCACTATGTTACCTCATCCACAAGGAGTTTTGCTGGTTCCTTTGCTAACTCTAGAAGTCCTTTTATAAGAGATCTTAAGCCTTTTTCGGGTGATACCAGGTATGGTTGATAACCATCAGCCTCAAGAACAATCTAACTCAAAGGAAAAAAAGGAATGTATATAAATTATAGCCATATAAGTGAATATGCTTCACATGTTTCATTCAAGCATGACCAAAGTTACCAAATTACCCTTTTCACATTTTTCATATCAAAATGCTTGTCCAGAGGGAGTTGTTTGATCCTGGTTGGGAAGTTTCCCTCAAAGCTTGCAAAAACTTTCCAACCTGCACCCTGTATATTTGACAGTTGAATCTCATATACTCCATATGATCTTACTTATACCGTGTTTTAAAAATGGATAGCTTTAAGAAGTCAGAAGGTGACAAACAACTAGACTTTCAAGGGTATGTTAATAAGGCAATTATGGTTTTATAGACGGACTAAACTTCAAACAAACAGAAACAGTGACAAAACACGGCCTTGAGTATATTTCGCATATTGCATTCATTCCTAGGATGCCAGCAAATTAAAATTCTTATCATTCCTACAAACATTCTATCATAGGTAGTGGACCAGGGCCGCCAGGCCAAGCCAGGCCCACATGAACAGTACCGACGTGAGTAACATAAACAGTACTCATGGTACTGTAGCAATAATTAGAGATTAAGGATAGGTTATATTTCTTACAGATTAGTAATTCCTTTAAAATAGTATATTAGATTAGAGTTAGTTAAACAAATAAAGTCTTATAAGCTTATAAGTAAAGCGGTATTGATCATGAATAAAGAAAAAAAGAAAGAATTAGTCTAATCTCTCATCATGTTCTTCTTCCCAATATAAGTTTACCTCTCATCTCTAGCAACAGCAGCCACTCGACTATCCTCTCATCGGTGTTTATCCTGTCATGGGTTCAACCCATAACACATTCCAAGAGGACTACTGGAGTATACACTATACAGCCTTATATACTTACAAACAGACAGTAAAATGGAAAAGACTTGATGCCATGCAAAGTGTTTGATACTTTATTCAAAGAATCAAAGGTGGAGAAACCAAGATAATAATAATAATCCAAACTAGCAGTCAGCAATGCTAGGATGACAGATAATAGATGTTCAAAGTCGCTGTTGCCCTTGAATGATAAGAAGCATAATAATTCACAGTACATGAGATCATGACTAAATCAGAGAGAAGAGAGACCAAGAAGCCACTCTGAGAAATGCCACGATGATGTGAGGGTGTACAGTAGTATCACTAACCTCGCCACTGGTAATGTGTTGGAGAAATTTGTCCTCAAACTGCCGGCAAAGTCCTAAAGCAATGACTCGGGTTCCTTCAGAAGTTTGGACCATCTGTTCTCCAAGCTTTGCTAATTCCTCCTGGATTATTTGAAACTTTCCTTGAAGACTGCAATTTTATGAAAAATGAAAGAGCATATTGATGTAGATTCTGGAATATAATTACAGAAGTCAATGGCATGAGGCAGTCAGTCAGGATGAATTTATACCCATTCAGGAAATTTGGGAGTCTAACTTTTATCCGTGTTCTTATCTGCTTAGCAAGTGAATCAACTAAAGCTGCCCTACCAAGTTTACTTTGGGGCGCTCCAACAAGTAAAGATATAAGGCTTTCAACTTCAGCTTGCCAAGACGTTTTTGGTGAGGTTTCAGAACCTACTCCAAACTGAACAGAGGCAATAGGAACAGAATTCCCTATCGAAGCGATCCACTGAATGTCCGCTGCAGTTCTTGGGCCTTGGTTTCCAAGCAGAGCCAGAACAGCACCAAGAACTTTCTGGTCTGCAGCTGCTTGATCGACTTTACTTAGGACCCCAATAGTTCTATTACCTAGTAATAAATCGACAAATAAATTAGTAACTGCCTTCATCCAACATTCAGTAAATAACTGGAATGAAGCGAATATAATGTAATGAAACAGGGCTCTAATTTCTGGGCGGAAGTTTCCTGAAACTGAAAATTGTTAGAACTATTAAACATTATCCTATCATGCAAACCTTCTGAATCCAATTCTCTGGCAATCCTTAGAGCTCGAGAAGATGCTACCTCAGGCGCTTGTAGAGCTGGAACGATAACTAGCAAAATTGCATCATTGCGTGCAGCATAGTTGCCAATCTGGAGATGTGATTGTTGAGGGAAAACCACGTACATCAAGAATGACACAAGATATTTGTTAGGATAATATAGCAATCTAGCATGTCAACTAACTAAATCAAAACAAAATTAATAAAACAAATTTTGATTTATTGTAAATTTTCATATGCAATTATTCATCCAGAAGCTTGGAATATTAAGAAATGAATGTTAAACACATCAATTTTCAATCTACTAATGGAGATGGGAACATATTTTTGTAACATGAGTGGCTTTTTCACGTAATGCAAAAAAATGCATGTTTCTTATTTATCTAGCACATAACATGCACATGAATTTCCACGTGATAGTACAGTGTAACTTACACTGAGATAAAACACACATCGAACTATATTTTTATCTTTTAGATGATAAAGTGTAAGACGAGATATCAAATACAATAGATAAATAGTAATAGCATAATAGCATAATAAAAGTAGCAAATAGTTCAATAGTCCAATTTATCTCACCCAAAGCGTCCATGATTTTTTATCACACACTCCTTGTTTTGGGTACGAAAACTAAGTTCCATCCACTTTTTTGCATAATCCATTAATGCTGCAACCTCTGCGTTGCGGGTGAAGTTGCGCTTGCTGCACAGGACATTGCTGCTGCGCCGATGCGCCCGTGCCCATGGGACGCGCCTGCGCACTGCCACGCCGCGCCCCTGCCGAGCGTGCGTCGTGCCTCTGCCTAGCCCGCGCCGCCGGCGGCCTACGACTTCTAGAGACATTTGACCCACGGCAATCAAGGCGGCAGGACGTCTTGCCCCTCTGCCGTCTTACCGCGTAGGTGACGCCTTAATAAGCTTGGTTTGTAATTTTTTTATTTGATCAATGCCCAAAAGCATATGTATTTGGATGTCTATATCTAGTAATTTTCTATAGAAAAAAATTGTTATTCTATATCCTTAAGACTTATATAACCAAGTACATAGGAATAAATAATAGTAAATTTCACAAAACACTAGGTTTTGGGGCTTGCTTCAACAGACCACGACTTTCGAGGCAACTTCTTACATAAAACCCCACTTTGGTTAGCTCCGTTATACTTATACCTGGCTTGTGGTCCCTCTTTGTCAGCCTCAAGAAAGAATCTAGAAAGGTCTTTGACTCCCCTTTCTCGTTGGTATGTTAGAGAATTTGAAAAGAACGTAATGCACGTGTATTCAAACATGAGTCAAGACAACATAACTAACTTTTCAACGACATCAAAGAGGAGTTTGCGGAATAGAAGGTGGCAGGGATCATTGAGACACCTATATAGTTGTAGAATGCAATGTGGTAACCCACCCTCTATAGACATCTACGGATGTGGGAGGAGCTCATGATGTAATTTTCTGGCTTCGGCAGCTTCCTGCCGATGTTATTTTTGCTCTTGCCTCTTGTAATCTTTTTTCCTCTTAATAAATCTGGCCACCTTGTTGGGATTGGCCCCACCAAAAAAAAACAATCCTCTTCTTCTTTTCTTACCCTTTCCCTTTAGAATCTCTCTTGAGAACCAATATCCGAGTAAATGCACTGTCTGTTTTATATCTATTCATAGGCAGTAGCCATCCATATAGTAGCACTATGTCACATTTCGCATCAAATCCATGTCAAACATTGATTTCATTTCTAGGGGTGCACCAAACTATGATATAAAAACCCTTTTATAAGCAGTCCTAAAATTTTTATTTTAAAGGAACAGACCAACATGCAAAAGAATTTAACACGGCTGAAATATAAATGTTTGAATAGCTGATCAAAGAATCATAAAATAGGACTTCTATAATGCTGACCATTGATTCATCCATGCTCCGCTGATCAATCCCCGGTAAATCAATTAATTTCAATGGAGGGGCTGAAAGAAAATTAAAGTATTTAAAATAAGCGATGAATACACAAGAAGATGCAGCACAAGATGGTTGTTGTAATCTTGAACCATGAAATGCCTTTGTTTTGGGGGACGATCACTGAATGTTTGCCTCATCTTCATATACATGTGGGTCTAGGCAAACATTGTCAGTGAGACAATAATTTTCACAGATTCACATATATCCATGTCATATGAGGAATTCATTATTTCATTTGTCAAAACATGCAGTTAGGTATATATTTCATTAAAACTTATGCAATAATGTTGAAAACATCTAGCATTTGATCTAAAATAACACATGCATTTGATGTGGATAGGAGTAACGAGGCAAGGGAAAGGTTACGGTGCAGGATGACGATAAGCTAAATCTCTCTCTCTCTCTCTATCTATATATATATGTGTGTGTATGTGTCTAGCAAGCCCAGAAAGTAGCATCAAAAATTACATTACATCATCATGTCTCAAAACACAGAAGCCATTCAAAACTTATAATACAACTGCGCTCAAAGTATATATAGTTTAACAATATCATGTTGAGTCAATATTCAATATCACGGTTCTGCTCGGAGGGTTGTATGTGATTAATCCTTTTAACATTTTAAACAGTTGGAGAACACTTCTCCGATGACAATAAACTAGAGGCAGAAACATAGTAAAGTGAGAAATTGTAATTCGATCAGCCTATCCAGGGGATACAATTCCTATAAGGCTACTTGCACCTCTACAAAAGAGAAGGTTGTTTCCACAGAAGCTTATCAACACAACTCCATAAGTTAAGAGACAGAATAGGGGCAAACTAACCAGTGCTCGTGCATAATTTCACATTTATCTCATCTGATCGGCCTTTGCCAGAACTTCCAGCCTTGCTCAATCGGTCCTGCAATGAGTGTCTGAGGGAACCTGTATTGTAATAATTAACACTTAAGAGTCGTACACACATTGAAATGGACTCAAAATTTCAGAACTTTGAAATGGACTCAGGTGCTGCTTGGTTGTGTTTTTTGCATTGACTAGTTGAAAAAAGTTGCCGTTCGATCGGTATCTTTGTAACGAAAAACATTTTTTAGGTAAGACTTTTGTATTTATATTTGTAACGTCTTAATGTCAAAACTGCCCAAAATTGATAAAAAACTTTAAATAATACCTAAAATTAGGTTGTAAAATTTATATTTTTTGTTAACTTTTAAGCTGAAGGAGAAAGACCTCAGAACTCTTGTACTACTAACTTTAAAATAATCGCTGAAAGAGAACTTACTGGCAGAAACCTGCTGCGACTTGGTGTCAACTTGCAGCATGATGGAATTGCTGCTGAGCGATACAT
>KE372946.1:764940-777222 GCA_000418225.1 Zizania latifolia | reverse complement strand
CGAGATGGTTAATTTTAGGCAGAGAATTGTGGATCAGATGTGGGCTGACCATGAAAACAACAATATTAACTAATATGTACTTATACTATGCGTATTGCTTATCTTATTTCAGTTGTAAGGACCAAAGAACTGGTTGTATTTCAGTTATAAGGACATATTGCTTGTTGTCATTCATTTATAGAAGAGTTGCTGCTTGCTAAAAATAAGTTATGTGTTGACATATATATGGTGCTGAAAATAAGTTATGTGTTGGCATATAGTGCTAAAAATGACTTATGTGTTGATATATAATGCTGAAAATGAAATAAATTTGATGTTTGCTACAGGTAATGGACATGAATAGCCTATCAGATGGACTTGGGAATACTAGTAGGCATGCTACATGGACATCATCAATGTCTACTTTCATGCTCTCTAACCTTGTCGATGTGGTGACTACTAGTGTTAAGACATCAAAGGGATTCAAAAGAGTCTATTTGAATGCATGTGCTAGAGCTGACAATAAAAAATTCAACTCTATACTTACTGATGAGTAGATTAAGAATCATTTGAAAATATGGCAAAGAAAGTTTACAAAGATAAATAAACTTAAGAAGTTGAGTGCTGCTAGATAGGATGAAGATAACTTCATTATTACGCTTGATGAAGAGCACTACAACAACTATATCTAGGTAGACTTGGTGTATCTTTTGTACCATGGTAATTGGTATTTCCGTATTTTGGCCACTAAATTTTGTTCCATTTTAGGATCACAAGTCTGATGTTGAGTTCTTGAACAAGCCTCTAGAGAACTATGCTAAGATAGAAATAATATTTGAGAACAGCATGGTTACAGGTGACTTTGCAAAGGATTTGGGTGCACCTCTTGGTACAAAAGATGGAGAAACTGAATTTGAGGAGAGGTATACAATTGGTGTGAGTGATGGGCCTAGCAGTCCTATTGAGTAAGGGACAAGCTCAAATGGAAGTAGGACCAAGAAAGCCAAGATAGTTAAAAATGAAGAGCACAAGTTGATTGTTGCATTCAACAAGGTAGGTGACAAGCTTGTCACATCAATAACACAAGTCGCCAAAACAAACAATGACCTGCTAGAAGATCTCTTTGATAGTGTGAATAGCCTTTCAGGTTCGGGCTTTGATGACTTCCAAATATCCATATATTATGTGCATTTGGTGGTCAACCCTCTCATTGCTAAAGCTTTCTATAATTTGCCATTCAACCACAAGTTACATTGGGTTGCTATATTTGTTAGTGAGAGGTTCCTGGGATAGTAGAAGGATGATTTGAAATAAATGGGTCTTTTGCTAACTGGGTTTAATATTAGAACTTAGTAGGGGGATATGGAATAGATGGGTCTTTTGCTAACTAGGTTTAATATTAGAACTGATGATCCTTTTGCTAAAGTTGTGCCTTGAACTTTCTATATTGTATAAGGCATGAACTTGATGTATTGTGGAAGGCCTAGAAGACTATGGCATGCTATTATGTATAAGCCTTGGACTTGGTATGCCTAATATATGAACTTATTAATTGCTCTCATGTTCTGGTTGTGATTTGCTTCATCATAACCAAAGTTGTGTGCTTTACCAGTTCATTTGCTGTTACAATAAAGAGGAAAAGGCATTTCTATTGTTATGGATGATGGATGTTGCATTTGTGTTGTGCCTATATGCCTCTGATTCCGCTTTGTTTAGACCTAGAGTTTTATTTAGAACTTGGTATTATATCATAAGTAAAACCATGTGTAATTATTCATTCTTTACATGCCCATAGCTTCATTTTTCTATCACATTTTATGTTGTGAATATTTTGAGGTAACCTCACCGTATTTGTTAAAGGGGTAATCGTAGACTCCATCCCTCTAACTAAATAGGAGTCGGGATCATTCTGTCCCACTATATCCCTCAAAACAAATTAAAATCAAAAACCATTTCATCCCTATACCAAACAAAAAATGAGATCAATCCATCCCATAAATCTAGGATGGAACCGTCCTATCCCTTTTTTAGGACCTATTTGGTAGAGCTCTAGATCCTGAAATTCAGATTCTAGCTCTGGATCTATGTGGATCTGGATCCTATGTGATCTAGAGTAAGTCTGATAGTGTTTAGTTGGTCTGATCTGCTCTAAAAATCCTAAAATAGAGGAGTGGAGGGTAAATGGACAATATTATCCTTGTATTTTATGCTGTTTAATAGATGTACAATTAATTCTTGATCAGTATGGTTTGAGAAAAAACTCCTTCCATACTCAATTATATGAATATTTATTACTATTTATAACATTTTTAAAAGGAAAAACATGCATTGGTACCGAGAAAACGTTCCCAAGAACCAATTATACAATGGAAAAACAATCATGGGTTGAGTGCGCATTCTATTCCTTTGAAATCAATTAGAAAGTAAAAAATAACAATGACATCAACATGACGTTCAAGTAAAGTTATCGAAAATCGTCAAAAAATTTTCACATTAGAAAATTAGAGATACACAAACACAATTATGCAGATAGTTAATCTTTTTCCCTGAAACTCTCGCCCAATTGCCAAGATCCAATATATCTTACAGGTCTTATCATAATTCATCGCAATTAAACAACACCAGGGCAAATCGCCAAAAAAAGAAAATTGAAAAATTGAAAGGGGAAAAATTCTAGGGTTTCTCGATTTCCCCAGTTGGCTACTTGGCTTGCCTACGTGGCATGCACGCACGCACGCCGCCCTCGCCCGTCGCACCCTACCGTACGTCATCCACCACGCCCCGCCCTGCGTCGCCCGCCATGTGCCGCCCTCGCCCGCTGTGCGTCACGCAACACCCGCTGCGCGCAGCCCACCGTCCACCACCCTCGCTCGCTGCACGCATTCCGCCACCCGTAATCCACCGTGCTACTCATAGGAGAGGGGGTGCAGGTGGGGTAGTTCAATGGTATTTATGGGTAAATAACTCAAACTCAGTAGAACGAAGCAGGTGAAGCAGTCCTAGGTCATCTCCACCGCGCCTGTGTAATTTCCCGGAAAAGATCAGCCTGCTTCGATCTATATACTAGAAAATTTAGTGTGTTTAATACAGCTTCGGCTCTAAAAAGCCAAGATCCCAGAGCCAGAGCTTTAGCAAACAGTCTCTAAACCTAACACATGGTAAGTATGCCATCTTATCTAAACCCTCTCTAAGGACCCAAACGTGTCGTTCTCTTGTCAACAGTCTCATCTCCATGGCCCCATGCAAATGATGCAGTGCAAAACGTTAACCTTTTTACTCTTCAACCCTGGGACTCGGAGTAATCATTAAAGCTTTGCGGCTTCTCGTAGCCTCATGTCAGAAGGCTGAACACCAGTACAGCACACGAGCAAAACACTGCTCATCGATGTATCTTGGCACACGAACCAGGTGAGGTACACACCGTTGCCCCGTCTACGCACAAAAAAGTCGCACATATCCAGTACAAGCGTACAACTCTCAAGTCTCAATTCTAGCCTTTTATTCCCAGACTCAGCACATACGAACCACGATGCACAAGTCCGTTCCGTAGTATATAGGCCTTTTGGTTTGTTCTAGACAAACAGATGGACGTCTCATGGCAACCTACAGCTTGGACGGGGATTTGTACCATCCCCACGGCTCGTCAGAGGCGTACTCCGTGACTTGCTTGACGCTCAGGTAGTTATCGATACCCCTGAAAACCAGAGACATGGCGTCAGGTCGAAATCATCAGATGAACGTATTTTTACTATGAGGTCGTTGTGTTGTCATGGCGCCCACCCTTCTCCGAGCTCACGTCCAAAGCCACTGCGCTTGTTCCCGCCCCAAGGAGCTTGACAGAAGCAAGGCTGCGAGCAGTTCACCCAAATAATTCCAGCATCGATCTCCTGCAGCAGGAAATTTTGTTATTTCATTTTTCGGGCATAAACAGATCAGAACATTTCCAAGAGCATTTTGCAGGGATTATAGACTATGTTGGGCCAAAGTAACAGCTACTTAATTGGATTAGCAATTAGCAAACAAACTATATCAACGTTGACATGATGAGATGCATAGTAGAATACAAGTAATAAATGAGAATCTGAATCATCCGTTTGATGCAATCATCATGTTGCATGAACTAAAATATGCCAACCCTCTTCACTTGGATATACCTCAGTTAATCTCTGACACCGCTCGCGATCACCAGAAAGCACAGCACCAGCCAGACCATAACTATCAAAAGTAGTAGTAGTGGAACAAAGTTCATAAGCCACGGATAACAGCATATACAGCGGGACTGAATAAGACAATAAAGTGTATAAAAGAATAACTCACTGAGTATCATTGGCCAATTCAATGGCTTCATCTTCGCTGCTAAATTCTATCACACACAGGACTGGACCAAAGACTTCCTCCCTCCATATTTGCATTGATGTATCGATGTCAGTAATAATTGCGGGTTCAATATAGAAGCCTTTCTCCAGATGCTGAGAAAATACACGACATTATTTCTACTTCATAATGATATGTGGATGTCTGAATATCAAACTGTGCGTTAGGTATTACCTTGGGTCTAACACCCCCAGTCAGAATGGTAGCACCTTGACTTTTAGCAGTTGATACAAATTTCTTAATCTTCTCATACTGTCCCAAGGCAATAGCATGAGTCAGATCCTAACAAACTGGACTAGACAATTGGGTGCTTTTCAAACATATACAAGATTAAAATTGTGCCAGTAAATCTACAGAAAGGTGGCATTTCAACCAATGCATTTGAACACAGATCCTCCCAAAACAGAAGGAAGTTGCACCACATTACAACTGGCAAGAACAAGGGCATATAGTGACTATTACAAGTAGAACTATATTGCAAAAATGACAAAACAGCACACTAATCCAGCACGAAGCCACACAAAGGACATACTATTGCTTAATGACATATTTTCAAATCAAAGAAAACAACATATTGTACCTGTCCTTCACTTACAACTGGCCCAAGCCTGCAACCCTCTTCAAGTGGATCTGATACCTTAATATTTCTGGCCCATGCAACCATCCTCTCTAAAAATTCTTTAGCGATATTTTTCTGCAAAAATCTCACCGTCAGGAGAAAAAAGCAGTAGTTCTATGCTTAATAGCAATGAGCTAACTAATTTAAAATTTAGTCCAAGATCAACATAGAGTCAAAAGTCACTTCAATTGACAGCCATAAAGTACAGCAACCTAAAAAGATATGCCTCATCAATACACACCGTAGAAAACTCCGAACGGCAAACTGAAGTGCTAAACCTATATGTTAACCAACGGGGAATACCTATATTACTCAAAAGACAAGCATACCAGATACACTGATATTTTCTCTGTGCAATAGTAATGGCATCATAAAATAATCTAACTTAAGGAGTTGATGGTATAGCTCATGAAAAATCGAAGTACTGAAAAATAGATTATCACTGACAGCCAGCAATGAATGAAGTACTTCAGTAACATTACTAGACATAATATTCAATGCGTACATGGAGAAGAAGACGGGATGTTGCACTGCAAATCTGGCCATTGGTCCAAAAGCACCCAAACAGAGTCCACTCAACAGCTGTATGAAAAGAAGGATTAACAGTGAGATCTAATTAAAGATCCAGATAAAGCAAAATTCAACAGAATTCATAATCAACTTCAGATAAAATGTCAATATGAACTAATCTAAGTGAATTGCATTCAGGAACATAAAAGCATAATATATACATATTGTAACTGAGTTGTCTTACTGCATTTCTTGCATCAAAAACAAAATATGAAATCACATAATATATACATATTGCAAAATTGCAACACTTGTTTTCCATTTCATTTATTTACTCAGTTGGTATGGCATTATGATCCTATATAATTTTTATCAAGCTGAACAAGCAGTAGAAAATCTACTCAAAACAACATAAACCAAATCCTTTTTACCAATTGTATGGGTTAATGTATTACTAATCCTTGAGTTCTAACAAACAATAATTAATGCCAAAAGTAGTTAAATTTTTGCATTCTGATTGGCTGAGTATTTCTGTGACAAGCCCAAGACACTATAAAAGGCTTTTAGGGGTCTAGTATCGAACTCAGTAAGTGCCTTAGTGAAAAGTCAGACACTTTGGAATCAGTCAATTCTTAGAAAGTGGCATGTACCTTTTTCAATGTCAACATCATCAAACACCACTATAGGACTTTTCCCACCAAGTTCCAATGAAATAGGCTGTCAAGAAAAGATGAACTATAAAAGGAAAGAAATGGGATAGGACGGCCTATAAGAATGACCCTCAGAGTGTCTTGATCACAATTTTTAAAATTTCAGGAGTAGAAAAAAAGCACAACATCAATAATTGATTATAGTGAATTACTACAAAGAGAATAAAATTCCAATAAATTTGGGAACAGACCTTAACCATAGGAGCAGCTGCAGCCATAATCTTTTTACCAGTTTCATAGCTCCCAGTAAATGCAATCTAACAGAGCAAATAAACCATATATTCAGAGGAATATCCTTTCCATTGATGGGAGCATACATGATTACAGGAGGAATAGCTGTACCTTGTTGATATCAGGGTGTGATGACAAAGGAGCACCTGCTTCAGGACCTAATCCAGTCACAATGTTCAAGACACCTGAGGGAAGACCAACCTCTTTACACACATCACCAAGCTCTAAGCAAGTCCTGGTAATTAATAATAGAGAGATGTTTCAAATGACATTGCTTAAAGCATGGACATGACATAACATGTTAAAATCAAATGTCATTGCAAATAGCATGGACATGACATTAATTTAACATGTTATACTTACACAGAAGCCAATTCAGATGGTTTTAGTACAGCGGTACAACCAGCAGCCAAGGCAGGAGCTACCTTCCATGTCGCCATCAGGAGAGGATAGTTCCTGCAGAAGAAATGAACATTATATTTTAAAATGCAATCAATTACATGATCAACTATTTGTACTTCTGCAGTCAGATTCCAGACATAAATATGTCATCTTCTATATACTCAATTTATGTGAACCATGATGACAACAGGCTACTGGGGTCATTATGCAAAATAAGAAATTGAACATGGATGGAACAAACAGCTGCATTAATCGACATAACAAGGTTTAGTAACATTAACCAAAAGCCCATAACAAGAGGGGGAAAACATTCAAATGTCTTCAATTGTAAAAGTTAAAATGAAACCATGTAAGCTCCTTTACTAGATATAAGAGCGTGAAGGGAGAAATGAAAAATACCAAGGTGTGATTAACCCAACTACACCGATAGGCTCTTTCCGAAGATAGCATTTAAAATTTTCCAATGGAAGTGAAACTGGTGCATTTTGCCTTTTGTCCAAGGCTTCTGCAAGGTCTGCAAAGTACTCAAAGCATCCAGCAACATCATCCTGATAAATGGAACACTATACATCAGAATTTTGTCTAGAAAAAATATTGCACAGACTAGTACGCATTCATACAGTGAATAAATGGCCACATACCATGTCCCATGCCGATTCATCAAGAGGCTTCCCACAATCAAGTGACTCTAGTCTAGCCAGCTCAGATTTCCTCTCGATTATCTGAAGACAGAAAAGAAATTGCCCATAAAAAATGGGCATATATATACATATTGGCAAATGTTTTGATGGTCCAAATTACTATGTTTTACAAAGTTTCAGTCAAAAATGGATTTATTTACTTTTGTGGGTACCTTGAAATGCTAGCATCCACTGCTTTATTAGAAAATAAAAGGTCTGATGAGTCAAGAAAATGGGACATTTTAGGTCTGATGAGTCAAGAAAATGGGACATCTCACTGCTTTCCCTTCAATAAGCAGGTTTTTCAACAAAAATAAAGTCTACATTTGTGGTCCATAATATGTGTAGTCTATTACCCGAGGAAACTGGCAAAGAACCACCTATGCCATATAAAATACACCAAACACAGTTTCTTAGGGAAAAAGGGAAAAACTCAAAAATAAACTGCAGAGGAACCCTGACTAGCATTGTAGCATGCATTTGGCAATGAGATCAGACAGATCCATCCATTAATGGGTCAATAACAATGGTGTAGTGGTACCCAAGGGTGCTTGCAAGGCTACTAATCCGGTCACATCATCAAGGCACACACACAGCTACCAAGCAAGCAATGACTAGGACCTGCCAACGAATGAAGCACACAAACAAAATTTGAAAAACCATAAACCATATGCACTTGTTGCCGCACAAACTCTCCCCTTCAATTCATCAATTAAAATATATGGGTAATTTATGGTCCAGAACAGAGCATACACACATGGCAATGCCGTATGGTGCTCTAGTTACAAAGCTGAAAAAAACCTGAAATCAGTAATTCGTCCAAGAAACTAAAACTCAGGAAGCAATCGACCGAATCCCTATGAGGGTATGACAACGTTTGGGGCTACTAGCCTACTACAGTGTACAGAGTATCGATTTGGGGACCAAATCTACTGGATTAGCCACAGGGAGCTCCTGCGGTGGCGCGGTGGTTAGCTGGTCGCACCCGAATGGCATACCTTGGCCGCGATTGCGCGGAGGTACTTGGCCCGGACGGCGCCCGGCGCGCGGGCCCAGTCGCGGCCGCGGTTCCTCCTAAGCGCCGCCCGCGCGGCAGCCACCGCCGCGTCCACGTCTTCCGCCGTGCCCGCCGGGATCTCGCCTGCCGCGCGGACACAAAACCAAGTTCATCGATCAGCACCCACAAAAAAAGGCACACAATCAGAGGCAGGACTGGGAGGGGGGAGGGCGTGTGCGCTCACCGATGGGGGCCTCGGTGGCCGGGTTGACGACGGGGAGGCGGCGACCGAGCGCGGGGGCGCGCCACTCGCCGCCGATGAAGAGCTGCCGCTGCGGGATCGCCATCGGGGAGTGTGTGCGTCTGCGTCGAGGGGGCGCCGGGGCGGTTGGGTTGTTGAGATCGATCGGGACGCTGGTGCGCGCCTGTGGTCTTGTGGACTGGCTGCGGCCTGCGGGTTGCGGCCGGCGTGTGAGGTACTGAGGTGGAAAGCAACCTCATGTCCTCCTCCTGTTTCCTCTTATGGCGGAGGAACATTTAATAATTTATTATTTTTAAAAAGTTTTCTTCTTCTCAGTGTGCTGTTGATCGGTCCATCTAGAGGTATATGCTTTTTAGTAAACATAGTATTTAATTGTTAAAATATGCGATCTAGGTGGGCTAAATAAGGTACCCAGAAGCAAATAAAACAAGTAAAAGCATCTGAGAAAAAAAATAGAGAAAAAATAAATTAATTTTTTATTTTATATGGCCAACTCAAAGTGGATAACTGAAGTTATTTCTTTACTATAGGCTAGTCCCATAATATTTATAGATAGGTTAAAAACATTCTTTATTCTTTATATACTACTTTACTGCAACATTGTGTTGCCCTTAACATAGTTTGGAAATATCTAAAAATGATTTAACTTGTATGTTTAAAAATATCTTTGAACTTGGATTACGTTGTCATCAATGTCTCTACAAAATTTCACCTCAAAATAGGACTCATATAAAGAAAAATGATAAATATAATTAATGAATAAAGTGAGCCGTTTTCAATAGCTTTGAGTAAAATAAGAATAAATAGTTTAGAGGTTAAGTGAGTCATTTCCAATAGTTCAAGGGTAAAACAGACAAAAATAATTTAGGAGTTATGGTTTGACCAAATAATTTGAAGCAGTAAAATAGACTTTTTTCTTTTTCATCCAAGATCTTAAATTTTAGAGAGGAGAAACTGAGCTCAAATCTTGAGAACTTTCCCGTCTGAATAAGTGATCTAGATTTCGTCTGTTTATACAGTTTATGTTCAAAGTAATCAAATGCGTTTGCGCGCGGACATTCATCTCTGGACAGTACAATGCTGACTGTTTCAAAAGCATGGGAGTCTCAATAATACGCTGTCAAGTTGCAAATGGCACGTGGTCGGTGAGATTAACCGTCAAATAAAAAATCTCTTCGTGTCCTCCGTGGAGTATTAATTATACTATTACAACCAAACAGAATATTTCTCATGAGCTTGTCAGATATGATCAGGACGGTGGCTCCCTGATGTCGTTATCCCAAGTGAGAAACATGCTGGCATGCATGTTCCGTACACAAGATAATCAGGGGTGGCTTGTAACGCCCCGCTCCATACAGACTTTGTTGTATTGAGAGTGAGAGGCTACGTTTTAAATTGAATCAATCTTAAATCTAGCATTTCATCAATTCAACGATAAACCATCATAAATCTGCTTAGATAATTACATTAATATTTTACAAAAACCGTATGAGACATACCTCACGGCACAAATCAGGTATACAAGTAACGGAAGTTCTTAAGCATTTTATAACATACTAACTGTCTCCTAATTAGGAACTAGGATCGAAACCCTATTCTTCTCCTACGTCTTCATCTTTCAATGCCTTCTCCTTTTGAAATAGTACCGAAAGGCTCCTCTTTTCCTTGATCTTTAATATCTAGAAGAGCAAGGGGGTGAGTACATACGTACTCAGCAAGTCTTAGAAAAGTTTATAGATGAGTTGGAACAAGAACGGCTGAGGTTTATAAAGATATGCAAGTTTAAAATACTAAGTGTACCATACCCAACGGTAGAGGTCCCAACCTCCACCTTAACCCAAGTGATAATAATTGATATTCAAAAACTTAGGGCGAATCCCTGATTCAACCTCTTCCAAATTTTTCACAACAATCCTTTAAATTTTTCTTAATTCACCAATCATTTTTTCATCATGAGATTGCTTTGTAATAAATCCTCAATAAAACCATCAACTCACTATATCACCATTCTCAATTGCTTTTACTTTACCTCGGTACTATTCTACCCCTCCATCGGATAGATTTTTCTTATTTATCAAAACATATTTCATCTCTCAACCTAGGGTTAAACCTCACCCTTTCGCTATGAAGCCATACGACTTCCCGAGCTACACAAGCTTGTTCCCAACCACAAAGGCTGGTCGTATACCCCAAGGGTGTACTCTGGTAATGCTTCCTAACCCACAACTCATTTTATTGTTCAAAACTAAAGCCAAAGACTACACATGGGTAATTATCATGGCACTTGCCCATAACCATGGGCACGACTGTTCGAACAGTTTATACTTCAGCTGAAGGTGTACACTTTACCCTTACGACACGAGCTTACTCCTATCGTCCGTCGACAAAGGAGGTTCGTGACAAGGTCTTTCCAAAGCCGACCTAGGATAACCTATTACCACATAGATAGGTCCCTCTCGACCAAGGATCAGCCAGCCTCAGCTCCTCCCCTAAAATCCCGTGGGTGCTCAGACTCCTTTACTCATTCTCCCTTCCTCCATCTCCAACAATTCATCACAAAAACCACGTCCGAGTAGGACTTCACAAACCATGAGACACCCCAGCGATCTTACATCTATCGATAATCAAGTGATCCTAAATCCATTAAGTACTTAACCAGGGACACCCCATAATACCCGCAAGGTTGCACGTTGGTGTGTATGACGTTTTTCCTAAGAAATCGGTCCTTATGCGCCACTCAAAGCTGGGTCCCAAAAGGCAACGATGACTCCTGACAAGTTTTACCCAAAACACTTCTTTTTTATTTGTTTTTACACAACTGATACTTGGTACCGTTTTTAAAATATTCTTTCGAAACCCATTTTATCCCACACGATTCATTCATTTCATCAATTACATTTGATATGAAATAAAAAATAAAAAGTTGATTGTATATAACCCACATCACAATGCTAGAAAGGGGTTATAGCAATCTTTGTGGTTACAAGGTTTATAAGGTTATCAACATGCAAAGGAAGGTTAGTGTGACAAGTTTTAGGTTTTAGTTAATGTGATCACGCTTGACGATCGTCGATAATTTTGAGTGTATGTGCAAGTGTATCCTAAACATATATTTGTACCAAAGTAATTTAGCAATCATATGAGCAAGTACGATCAAAGGGAGACTTGCCTTAGACTGAAAAATATTTCGGATCTTTTGGGTTGAGATTCTACGGGTCTTCGAGATCGACAACTACGATACAAATAATAATACATAAATAAAAGTATACAAAATTTTCATGAAAACATTTTTAATCTGCACTAACTTAAATTTTAGAATTTTAGAAATTTGAACGGAGTTAATCGGAGCTAAAACGGATTTTCTATGAATTATTAAATATTTTTCTGATTTTAAAAATAGAAAGTGGCACTGTTTGGTACTGTACAAACGGGCTGGCCTGTTTTGTTTTTCAGAAAATAAAAAGGGGTACTGTGTACTTGGGCCGGTGGGACTCGGCCCAAACCGAGCCGAGCGGCTG
>KE372946.1:728540-758550 GCA_000418225.1 Zizania latifolia | reverse complement strand
CCAGCCACTGACATGCGGACCCTGCATGTCAGTATCGCCCCTGACCTCCCGCCGCCTTCCCTGCACACTAGCGTCACTCGTCGCCACACAATCTGCCGCAACCGAGCCTATGGGTCCAATCCGAGCCCACCGTTAGCGTCGCCGTGCCTCCCTGAGCATTTCCCTCAACCTATTAAGCCTGGCCTATCGCCGGAACAGCCTCGCCGTGTTGCCCGGCCATAAACGCCGCCCGAGTCCGCGCGTGCCGCTGCCTCTGCCTTGGATCCGCCCAACCGCCGCTATAAAAAGCACCCCCAAGCTCCCCACTTTCAGTTCCAAGCCCTAGCCGCCGCCGTCTTAGCATGCGCCGTCGCAATCCGTCGCTCGCCGCCACCTCCGCCCACCAATTCCGACTGATCCCGTGGCCGCCGAACCCCACCATCACCACCGTTAGCTCCACCGTCGTCTACCAGTCCTTGGCATCACCTCCACCATCGCCGTCGATCATCGGAACCCATCTCCCGCCATCGACCCGAGGGCCCCGCGGCCCGAACCTCGTCGCCGGTCACCTCCGTCACCGCCGCTCGTCGCCGTTCACATCGATGAGTTCCCCGTGGTCCCCTAGTTCTGTTCCGCCCCTCACCGCCGGTCGCCGAACCGCCTCCTGCTGGCGACCATCGGGTCCAGTGTCACCGCTGCCCGCTGCCGTCGTCCTGGCATGGCACTGACGTGGCGCCCAAGTGGCCGCCGCGTTAGCGCCACATCAGCCCGCTACCACCACGCGTGCGCCATGTGGCCGCCACGTGTCACCACCACGCACGCGCGTAACCCCTTGCTGACGCCATAAATCATATTTTTCTTTAGAAAAATAATTCAGTATTATGTCATAATTTCTTTTTATTTTCTGAATTCAAACAAAGCCATATTTAAACTTCAAAAATTCATATCTAATTCATCCGAACTCCAAATTTAACCATTCAAATTGCAATTTTTTTCTAAAAATGAGCTCTACCCAATAAAAATATGTTCACACATAGAATGTATGCGTATTTGTGCTGTTTTAATTTATTATTATATTCTTATACTGCTGTTTAGTTTCCGAAGCGCCTGTTTTTATCAAGGAGTCACCTATTTTCATCCCTATCCAACAAGGCAAGTTATTCAAGTTCCCCTTTGATCATATTGAACCCATGTTTTAAAACTATTATTCTTTGAAAAGTGTATTTTTTAATGTCACTAGGATTGGTATATAAACCTGCTAGTATTGCCCCCTGTTGATTATTTACCTATTCTTTGTCTACCTAGGGATTATTAAACTTGAACAGTATGAATCTTTACTATGATTTATCTGGATGCCTAGGATTGCTTAGCCCTGCTTAGAAACTTGTATCACATTTCATCATGCTGTTAAATACTACTTTTATATTAATGTTGGCTTATATGAATACTAGTGGTAAATGAACTGGTTCATGATTTAAGTGATATTAAAACTTTACTAAGGTGAGTTGTGAGTACAAGGTTCGTGGTTTTGCTAGTTGTACTTATGACACTTTAAGGACCAGTTCATGTGCCACTTTTACAATGTAATCTCACGCTACTACAAGTCAGCATGGGAAATGGTATGACCTAAAGTCTAGAGATCCTGGGTGAAGCATCGAGAGGGTCGATAGTTCTGCACTAGGTAAGTCTTTGCTATTCGGATTAGAGTACCAGGGGTATATCGGGTAGATGGGTCCTGGGGTGTTAAGCTTAGAGGATCTAAGTGGATGGTCATATCACAGCTCCTTTCTAAGGTACCGTGGTGGTATTAAGGTGCATGGTGACATGTTGTAGGGCTATGTCTTATGGGTAAAGTTGTGCACCTCTGATCAGAGTAAAACTGTTCGAATAGCCGTGCCCATGGTTAAGGGCAACAATGCAAGGTCACTCGTGATTAGTCCCATGATTACTTAATTAACCTGTTTTACTTTTTGTTCAACCTGGATAGCTCTGGTTAGAGTGGTTTGGTTGGTTCTTTTGGGCCTGATGACTCTGGGTAAGAGTTATTCAGTGATTAGATTAATGCTCTGTTTATGTAAATAAACCCTATTATGCCGTCTTTTGTATCCCATGTACATTATAATTGTTCTACTTAGATGGCTTACTGAGTATTCAAAATACTCACCCTTGTATTTTCCCACCACTAGAAGAGGAGTTCATCAGCGAAGATGAAGGTGGCACCTTTTGAGCTGTTGCCCAGTCAAGTCTGCCTGTGGAGTGAAGTTACCGCTGCGTCAATAAAGTTATTAGAAGTTGTTTATATTGATCATTATTGTTTTGAGGTTTCAATGCCACCTCTATAATAAGTACTTTATTTACTTCGTCGTGAACAATAATACTGTTGATGTCCAATAAAATTATCTATTATGTGCCTCGGCTGATTCCTAGATGAGAGACTTTTCGCACAATAAATCGTAAGAAAATGGTTAGAATTTTTGGGCGTGACAGGATCATATCTCTATTTGGTTGCTATTTTTGAGAGATCACAACTGGATACTTCTTTATCTTTAAGCTATTTTCTAATTATATGGATATCCTTCTAGGTATATCTCAACTTAACATGTTTATACCAAACTCCTCAATGCGACAGGCCTACCCCCAATACGCTCTACTAAAGTCCATCATAGAGTACCCATGTTATATCCCCACAATAGCCCCCGAGCTCGTTATAACTAAATAATGTCATTGACAGCTAAGATTGGAGTTAAATAAGATAAATAATTGTATTAAATAATAAGTATGAGTACACAACTTATGGCAATGAAGGCAAGGCTCCTAAAGATGAAGATGGAGCTGACTGGAATGGTGGCATAGAAATTACAGATAATTACCATGAAGTCTTTGGTTGAACCACAACGATCCCCTAACTGGCACCAACTATCGAGGTTTTATCGAGAAGTCTACCATAGAGGTACCTTCGGTGGTGATTTGTGTAATGAGTGAATCATTGGAATTGAGACTAGATGGTCGATACAAGAAGTAGAGACACATAATTTAGACATGTTTAGACTGTCAAAATAATGAATACCCTATGTTCTATTTCTGGTGTTGTAGATTGGATGTGTATGTATGGATTTGAATGTGTCTCTCTCCACCCTTTGGGGTACCTTCGCCTACCTTATATAGTGTTGGGAGCGAGGTTTTAGGAAGAAGATCATATCTCTATTCGGTTGCTATTTTTGAGAGATCACAACCGGATACGTCCTTTTCTTTAAGCTATTTCCTAATTACATGGATATCCTTCCTAGTATTTCTCAACTTAACATATCTATACCGATCTCGTCAATGGGTCAGGTCTGCCCCCAATATGCTCCACTAAATTCTATCATGGGGTACCCAAGGGTTATATCCCCCACAATAACCATAGTAAACTAGCCAAAATTCAAATTCCAGATTTTGGATTCAAAATTTTGAATCAAATAGTTATCGCTCAGTTAGCTCGGTTACTGTTTGGTTTGGAGTGGTTACTGATACCGGTTACCAAGTGGTTTGGTGTTGATAACCGCTCGGTTAGTCGCTATAATCACTCTGTTTGCATCGAAAATCGATCAATTTTTTTTAAAAATAGAAAAAAATAAAATGAATTGGAAATCTAGAAAAATAAAAAAATAAAAAAATAGGAAAATTCTATGAAAATTATAGAAATATAAAGAAATTTTGTGAAATAATGATAAAAATATTTGGTATAAAATTTGTTGTTTTTAATTAAATTAAATGGTCGAGCATTAGAAATACAGTAACACCATTTTTTTTAAATAATGTCTATAGTAGGCTTTTGGGCTAGGGCATTTTTTCCTTTTTCATGTTTACTGATATTGTTTTGCTCATAACTTTATAAAATCTTAATATTTTTAAAACAAATTTCACCATAAACCATCATAAACCATCTAGTATCTACAAGAATTCTTTTTTGAGATTTTTTAAAATTTTTGAATTCAAATTTAAATATTGAATCAAACCAATCGGTTTATACTAAACAACTGGTGATGGAAGGTCAGTAACCACTCGGTAAGGTAAACCTAGTTGAAATACAAAACAATTCATGAAATGTACTACCGTATCAAGCCTTCGTCTTGCGATGTCCAACTGTTTTCGCTGCTTCATCAAAAAAGAGGAGGAACCAGTACTTCCACACCACCATGTGCAAGATGGTGTTAAAGGATAAGGCCTCGACCGGAGCTCCGACACGTACTCCCGCAACGCCGCCGCCGTCAGGGGCCTCCTCTTCGACCTGCGCGGCCGTGTCTCCCAGGTGCGCGCCGCCTCTCCTTCCTTTGAAGGCATCCTCTCGGTTGCTCCCTCGTCTATTCTCTTCTCTGCTAAAGTGGGGTGGGGCGCTGCGCCTCCTGGCTCCTACAGGTGATGGCCGGGGAGGCGCCGAGGCGGTAAGCAGGGTTAACAATACCGTTTTGAGACTGAATACCGCTCGGACTCGAGATAGCGGTTACCGCGGTAACTGAACGGCTACCAAAGAAATTCGATCAAATTTTATATTTCAAAATTTGAATTCAAATAAGTTCACGAAACAGTTTTAAATTTGGTTACCGCGGTAGGTATTTCGGTTACCACGGTAGGTACTTTAGTTACCATGGTACGCACTTCAGTTACTGCTGGTTCGGTACTAGCTCGGTAACCGTAGTATCGGGCTCGGTTAACGTGATACCGGTCAGATAATTTTTTAGAAAAAAATAAAAATAATAAAATCACAGAAAATTATTTTTCGAGATAAATAGAAAACTTACAGTACCACAAATTTCATAAATTTATAATAAAATATAAATTACAAAACAATGTTAAGAACCTACAATTGGACAACAATAGAATAAACGAAAAACATGTACCTTGCATAGGTAGTGCATGTGAATCAATATATCAGAAGCTACACAACTTACTTGTATGTGAATTAACAAAATCTTGTGCATGTGAATTAACATACCAATAGCTACATATCTTACGCGCATGTGAATCAACAGAACAAGCATTGTGACTCAACAGTGTGAGTGCTTGTGGATCAACAGGCTTAGAACAAATAATCAACATGCAACACTCATCAAGCATAATATTTTATTTAATTAAACATGTGATATTAATCTAAGAGACCTACATACAAATAATCAAATAATAACGAGTGAAGAAGATTAAAAAATAAATTATTTTTGTATTTTTGTATTTTTGTTCATCTTGTTTGGTTCATAACTTTATGATAGTTCAACATTTTTGATAACTAATTTCACCATAAATCATATTAATTCACCTATTATTTTTAAGATTTTTTAATTTAAATTTTAAATGAAACCGGTAAGTACGTCGATACCGACTATGAACGGTATGTCGGTTACCGAGCGGTAACCGTGGTTACTGTTCGATTTTATTAACTGTAACGGTGAGGCGGAACAAGGCTCGGGGGAAGCTGCTCCCGCGGGAGTTCATCGATCGGCTGCTCGACCCATGACCCCATGGGCCTCCTTCCTAGAGCTCTCCCAGGTCGGTCTCATAACCGGTGCTTCCCCCAGTTCCTCTCCTTGCAATGATCAGAGGACTGTGAACTGAACTGTATGTTGTATGCTCCCGCAGCTTCGCTTAGTTAGTATCACGGTCTTGTCTATTGATCAATTGGAGCTTTAACTACAAAAAATACGCCGCTCTTCGAATAATGCCCCTTTCCAGGGGTTGCAGGTCTATCAGTTTCATTTGAAAAGTGGGAGTGAAATTTCCGTGCACCCTGTGGTTCTTAAAACAAATGCCTCTTTTTCTTCCTTTGTATTTATGATGTATACGCACATTCGAATGTGCTGATATTCAAATACAAAAGCTTCTTACTGAAATGGATATTTATCTACATTGCATAATCTGTCAATTTGTGAATCCAATGAAAAATGTACTTAATTGACAGTATGAACATATTATTCCAAAGTATGCTAGTTTTAGTATTTCAGATTATTTCTTGCATCGAGAACTATGAGATGGGTTCTAAAGGGAACAGTAGCCAAAGAAATGCAAAACATGCATATTTTCAAAAGTCAATGGATATAAATCTGAGGCTATCAGTTGAGGCTGGAGCTCACACGAATCTTAGCAAGCAGCGTTCCGTGCTCTCCTGCAAACTAATATCCACGAATCCTAAATCAATATTGTTAATAGTGGAGTATAGTGTAGTTGGAAACAGATCCTTTATGGGCTTTAAAATCTGCACTTACAGTGTTCTCCCAAGCTTTTTTGGTGTCTTGCAGCCCACAATAGAATACTATCATAGACACATAGTTGTATATCTTGTTCTAGAATATCGACTGTTGATGGTACCTTTTTCATAAAGCTTGCAGGGTATGGTGTTTATGAGGAAGCATTACCATCAGGGGGTATAATAACTGGCATAGGCCTATCCATGGATGGTTATGTATGTTTGCGGCCAATGATCCAACTACAAAAGGAGGCACATGTTATCCTATCACTGTCAGAAAACATCTACGAGCACAGGAAATAGCTTCTGAATGTAAACTGCCTTGCATATATCTTGTCGACAGTGGAGGTGCTAATCCCCAGGCAGGCTGAAGTTTTCCCTGACCGTGATAACTTTATTTATTAGGTCAAACGTGGTTTTCCTGCATAGATCTGGTCAGTGGCGGGCGACGAAGGAGCGAGGGGAGCAGCGTGAGTGGCGCCACGCCGGGGTCAAGGCGGCCGTCAGGCTCTGGTCGCCGGGCAGGATTGGTGGCGGCGGCGGCGAAGGAGCGAGGGGAGCAGCGCGAGCCACAAGCGGCGAATAGAAACCACGCGTGGGAAGGAGTTTTTCTCTCTCCCTATGGATTCACCACCAGGAATGGGCTGGCGTGGCGTGTGGAAAATCTAGTCCATCCGACATCCAAAAGGCTCTCGTGAGTTGATGGAAATTAAAGCCCCGAGCTAGAATATCCTTAAGGTTTGGACCGAAATTCTTGCGGGGTTTGGGCTTCCCAAACAAGGCCTGATAGAGCATTTCATACCCTGCCAATATTCCACAATCCAGACAAGTGTAATGCTTGAAACATGAGTATAATATCTGATCTTGTGGAGAATTCTTTTAAAACATTTTTATAAATAGAACTGAGCTACTTTGATAGACTGTCTTTAAGAGGTAAACTTGTGTGCGATGTCGGCGATTAATGTGATATAGGTAGTTTCGCTAATTAGACATGCAATTCCAGCTGGGCGTCCGGTCATATTTGAGTTTATTTCTACTCGACGGTAACCAAGTACAATTTGAGAATCAACATGTAGATGCACATAATTAATAGAAGTATTTTATTTATTCGATCGTGTGCAGGCATAGCAACGGAAAGAGATACACATAATTGATGAGCGTTTGCATGCATCTCTTGCGAACAACAGCAACACTTGTACATATCAGTGTTGTATGCTTAATTGCATCTCTTAACGTGGCTGCAACTTAATTTATTGCGCGCGCGCGCGCGCACACACACGTCTGCTGATGACTCTGCATGTTTGTCAGGCGGATGCGTCGCGAATCGGTACGTCATGTTCAATTGATAGAGGGAGAGGAAAGAACAGTTCGATTTCTCTCTTGTTCACGTCCTGAACGGGCCTCGCGTTGTTCTCGAAACCCTGCAAACAAGAGAAATAAATAATCAATCATCGTCCTAAGTTTAAAACAAATTGTAAGCTAGCAGGTTTAGATGGCATCGCCAGTCCTGACCCTCCTATGTTCGTTAAGAAAAAAATATTTAAACCAAACGATCGATCGGCATTCATGGCTTTGCTTTTGATTAAAAGCTGAAGCCAAATTTGAATTTTGAAACTAATTTTAGTTAGAATTTTATTATTGTTTTTATCAATCATGAAAACTGGGCTGGGGGGAGACAAGCCCCTAAAATCAATCCTAAAATCACTCTAAAATTTAAAATCAGCTGTAACTTAATTTTAATAAAAAACTGTGGCTTCTTAGCAATTACTCAAAGCTGAATTTGAAATCAAATATCTATTTGAGATATTTTATTCAGGGGAATTTGAAATCAAATAATTTTAGTGAACTTACGTCGAGCACGGCTGCCCTGAGAAGTGCAAGCTGGGTGAACGATACGGTGCGCACCTGGAAATAAGAGAGAGAAAAGGAACATATTTCATTAATTGAACCAAACAAAATCGAACGAGATGCATTTCATTTATTTATATAGCTTATTACATTATTCCTTAATATAACTCTTACTACAAATTAACGCTAAATACCGAAAGATCGAGTATAACGCCAAGAAACCAAGATAGCAAGGAACAGACAAATTGTACAATGTTAAACGTGCTAATATACATACCTCCTTGATAATAGTCCAAGTGACCCCCTCAATGCAAGGTGGTGTGGTGAAGGAGCCCATAAAACGGTAGTAAATATTGTCTAGTCCTTTGGCTATGTTTGGATCGACTCCACCGTGGACTAGCACCTCCTTGTCTTTTTGGTTTACTATCTTTCTAATGTAGGGCTCCAACTGTATTATAGATTTATGAACTAATAAATTTAGTTATTACTGAAAAATATAATATACGGTTATGACTATCTGTCAATGAAGTTTTTATGCTGGTCAGATCAAAATCATGTAGGTATTTAATTATGAATGGAGTAATATACAGTAGCTTTTCTGCCCTGCGAATGCAGCTAAGCGAATTATGTAAACAGACCTTGTAAAGGAATTCGTCTCGCTGGATGCCGACGTCGTAGAGGATGCCGATAACCGCGGTCTCGTTCTGGGCGTTGAGATGGACCATGTGCAGCTCCATGTCGTACCTCCTGTCGTCGATGGTGTGCTCCGACGGCGTGTGCCAGTGCATCTGACGGAGATGGTACGCCGTGCTGTTGATCACCAGGCTACCGGCGTCGCCGTCGAACCTCACCTTGATTTCGTTGCCGTGGTTGACGACGGAGGCCTTTGCGTTCTGGTAGGTGTAGTTGAGGTAGCCGAGGCCCGGCGCCAGCGTGAGCTGCAGGCTGTCTAGGTTGATCGGCGACTGCCTCTTTCCGGTGCTGCAGGTAGCCCATTCCGGCTTGAGGTTTCCCCAGTTCTCCGGTCCGTTCGGCGTGCCGGGGATGTAGCTGAAGCCGCCGTCCCACTCCGCTCTGGCCGCCGGAGTTACTGAGAGTAGGAGGAGGACGGTGGCGACGCAGAGCCGAGAGGAAGCAGGCATGTCGCCGTATGTGTGATGCTGTGCTGCAGATCGTGTTCGTCTTTGATTGTATAAGATGATGGGGTTGGCGATGGTAGTTAAGCTAGCTTGTAGGGGGCTATTTATACAGGGGAGAGTAAGGTAGTAATATACGTAGGGGTGCATGCAGGTAAGTTAGATCTAATTAAACAACTCACTCAGTCATCCTAAAAAGATTGTATTTACAATATTTCTAAGTTAGATCTAATTAAACAACTCACTCAGTCATCCTAAAAGATTGTATTGACAATATTTCATTTTTTAATAAATCCTATTTCCATCTCATACATATTCTGGATTCTTAAATTTAAAAGTTTTGATGTTTTAATATCTTTTACCTATTGCTTATTTATTATTTCATAATACTATTTTTTATTAATAATAGTATTGATACGGATGACCCCTGCACAACTTTGCATTGATTATTTGCGTATATGTACTCATCTCTTCAGATATGTGATCACAGAGGTGGAGTGTGTACTTAATTTGCACGCCTCTATATAGTCTATATCGTCCAGAGATCAGATTTGTGCACAGTGTTAGTTAGTGATCAGATAGACGCCGTGTGTACGTACGTACACAAGTGCAGTTGAGTCACAATCCATGGCCCTCTCGAGTGGTGTCAATATAATAATACATGCGCGCCGTACTTACTGATGGATGAATAACACGTAGACCGCTATTATATTTTTCGGCGCCTTAAAATGGCACAGGTTGAAAGTGTTATTAGACTGATGCCATATACTGTGTACAGAATCACACCTTCAAGGGTGGTACGGTGGTGTACATAGATATATGACTATCTAGTAGCAGTGACGTCTCAAAGTATTTGAGATGCCCTTAAAAAAATACAAAATATAGCTTATAATCATAAAATTTATATAACCAAATATTAATACGACCAAAAGAAGAATATACATCAGAACAGTACGAAGAACGAATCTATAAATCTTATCTAATCATTAATTCATTTTCACAAGAACGAATCTCGGAATCTATAAATCTTATCTAATCATTAATTTATTTTCACTATTAACTAAAAGTAATTATGCTTACATATTAGTACATATACTTTGATGGACTTTCCTTTTACTATCTAAGTACTTGTTTAGATTAATTAGAATATAGACCCTGATTTTTGGGGCCGTACGAGTTAACGAGTGCCCATCTCGCACATACTAATCACCAGCCCTAAACTACTAGTGTTAAATTTTGTTGTTCTAATATTTACGTCAGTGGCCGAGGGAAGGTGTGCTAGAGGCGAGGAGGAGCTAGCCCTCCACCCCAACTCCAAACCCCCCCTAAGATATCTCCACTAAAATTCTAAATTAAGAATTTGAAAGAAATTATCACTATTGGCCTCCTCTGTTGCAAATTTATTTTAGTAATTCTGTCTCTACCACTAATGTATCAGTTGTTGAGGGATTTCTAAAGGAATTAGTACTATATATTATTGTCACTCCTGGAAAACCGAATATTCCTATCGGCAGTACCATTTTTCTGACGGTTTTTAATTGCTGACAGAAATAAAAAAAATGGACTGTCACTTTATGGTTTACCGACAGGAAAATTCCTTTGGTTTGACAGGTTTTTAATTACCGACAGGGAAATTGATTAATGGATTGATGGGTCAAAAGAACCAAAAAGAAAAATTCAAAACGATAGGAAATTATGCTATTTCTTTGATGGTTTTTTAATTGCCAACAGGAAAATTGTGAAACAACGGCATTTCTTTGAGGGTTTTTTATCTACCGTTAGGCAAATTTAATTCCCCCGTCGCTCTATCCCTAGGGCCTATTTCCTGTTAGCACACCGTCAGGAAAATCGATTTGTCTATTTTTCTGTTGGTTTTCTGTATTTTTCCGACGGTTCACTGTCACAGGGAAAATCAACTTTTCGGTAGTGTGTTGGTGCGCCTTAGTTACACACATAAATATATATGCCGCAATACGTTATTGCAAACCTGAATTTGTTAACACAGACTGTACATATCTTCTATATATTTAAGTAGCTTAGGCTATACCATGCTAAATACACAAAGTCTTATGGTTGTCAATAAAAATAAATTAATATATCTACTATTTAGAATAATATGAGCACTACGCCACTACCGTTATACAGCGTTGCACATGCTGGATATTTTATAGCGCAGCCTATGGAAAAACATTTTACACATGGGTATATCTAGTACCAAAATATGCTGTGGTAAAAAATTTATCCCTAGAATACATTGCTAGTACAAAATTTACCCTATGCTATACAACTCACTAGACACTAATTAATCATCTCCGAGATCAGACCACACCGTCGCCCTTCGATTTATTGATTTACAGTTCGGTCAAGAAAGAGATAAGTTGCATGACGGATTAGTCGTAAAGCCGCTTAGGAGAAAGAAATTCGACACATGAATAATATGTGTGTTTTCTATCTGTTTATCTAAGTCATATAATTAATTACTATCTCGAATCTTTAATATATGACCTACTAACGCTAAAATTAATATAAAAATGTTATAAAATATAATAGATAGATGGTATTAAGTTTAGAGGCGGATTCACTTAGTATGTCGGATGAATTCTAGCATACCTGGACCCAGCCACCAACACCGGCCCTCTCCCAAAGTTTAACAGCTAGCCCCTAGTGGCCAAGGTGCTTGGAAGTGAGCGAGGTTCTAGGTTCTAAGTCCATATCACGTTGATTTTTTTGCTGCATCTTTGCAATGCTGCCAGCACGCGCGCGAGCTTCCCTTTCTTCCCTAGGGCGCCTGTATAGTTATGTGGGAACGAGATTTATTTTTTCAATAATCCTCTTATCTAAGATAGATATATTTTTTCTTATAACTATATATAACTATAGTATCAACGACCAATAAACTTAAACATTTTGGGCTCTTCTTATCAAATATCATACTACCATTTACTACAATTGCTGTTCAAGGCCTCCAAATCATATGTAGGACCCTACACCCACTAGGAGGTAGATTATACCCATGTCGGACGACCAGAGTCTAACGCGCAAATGTAACGCCACTCGATAGACGCCTAGATACGAATCAAAATCATTATCGTCGCGCCCGTGCATTGCTTGCTCCTCTCTTGACTGGATCGTCATCACCAGAGGGGTGGATGGCTAGACATGGTTAGCCGGTTACCAACCGCCGTTGTAGCGCCGTCGTAGGTGGCCACCGCCGCCATCGCCCCTGCCACCGGAAGGTGGACACAGAATAGCTACCTATTGCCCGATCGAGGCAAGTATATAAATTTAAAAGTATTTACCTAATTAAAAAAATGATTTTACTGAATTACATATAAAAATTTTGACGTGAAATATTTATTAGTAAAATTCTGAGTCCGTCGGTCCACTGATGCCACTGATTAGGCTGTCTGGATAACCCTGTAGTGATCAACACATACTATATCGTTATCAACGCACATTATATCCTTAATTGTCACTATAAATCTTACACGACAAAATCTCCTTGGGCGGACATCACACTATATTATTCATGCAAATAATGAAATTAGTTTCCAAACTAATTGAACAAATACTACGTGTTGTCAGTACTATTGATTAATTTACAAGATGTAACATCTACCATTCTACCTGTAATAATCTTGCTTGTTTAATTTCTCTTTTTCAAAAAGCTGAAACCAAATTATTTTTTTAAACCTGATTTTAGGATTATGTTAGATTTTTTGCCATAAACTGAGTCGTTGTCAAAAAACACGTCATGTCATATACACCGACCGTACATGAATATTTACATTAATGTATTTTGTGTCACTTGTTACTGTTCGAACGGCAATTGCACTTGGCAAATCATCGGACACTCGGCGAAGACTATGTTTCCAGTAGTGACAGCATGTATTGCGCTGGACCATCGTATATATCAGTCAAAGGATTCTGTATATTATTGATCCTTTTAAGTAGAGATGGATATATTATTGCTGGGATAATATATAATGCATTTTAATTTGGGAATAATGAACAAAGAAAATATGTAAACGGACTCTATTCTGCATAGCTTCAGTAAATAAGAAGTAGAAAATTTAATTATAAAAATTCTAGAATTAGAGATGCGAATAAATTTGAATACATAAAGATGCTTAATTATTTTGATTCATTAAAAATAGAGTTGAAACGCAGCCACTGGCCGTCCGCGAGCCCATCCGGCGATACGAATACAACCAACCAAACTTTTTCTGACTTCAACTAATTTTATAAAAATATATATCAATAATTATAAAACTAAATTAGTTTAATAAAATTAACTGTTAAATAGTAGACTTATTTGATATTAGAATATTAATATATTTTTATTTAAACTTAAGAGATTTGTGGCTAGTAATAAACAGTTGACAACCAATAGAATCTCTCTCGCTATCGTGCGGGCTCCACGTACACGGCTTGCTAGCTAGATCTCTTTTGGCTCAGTCATCTGCACTGCCGTGTGCTGGCCACACCAGCATAATTAATTTGCTTGTTTCGATCCACGTACACGTGATCCACGACCGGCGAATTATGCTTTCCAGCTGCCTAGGCAACACGGCATCGTAGTCTACTCTCTCTATACCTTGCAAGCGACGGATCACCTGCTCGTTTCTTCAATGAGATATGCGTGTGTTTTAAAAAGTCAATAATTTTAATTTTAACTAACTAGTATTGTACTCGTGCTACGCACCGATAAAAATTAAAAATCAATTATATTATTAGTTAAGAGTTGGATTCTTTAGAACTTTAATTTAGTAGTTAGAAAAATTGTAGCAGCATCAAAAAACAATTATAGGTGCAAATCAAACTGTCATATCCTCAAACAATCAAATAAAAGCACAAGAAAAATATTTGCTTACAGTCCAAGCTATCAGGCTGCATGATTTAGCGTCTGCAGTCTGCACGGACGGTGACCTTGCGCTGGACAGGGAGCAGCGCGAGGGAGGGAAAGGGGACGACGACGGTGATACGACAGGAGGGATCGAGAGAAGATCAATCTGTTAGAAAATCATAAACTTTAGCTTATTTTTTAGCCTATTCATGATTAGCCTTTATGCGGAATAAGAAATTAAACTAACCGGAATGAAAAAACATGAGAAAAGTGTAGTTGTTCTTCTCTGTTTGTTTGGTGTAGATCTTCTAGCAATTGGTAGATGGCATCGACCCTCCAGATGCCTTCTATACTGCCCTTGGACAGCCCTTCGAAGTTCCTCTAGCGAAACTAATGATCGGGATAGTTTTGAGAGTAGGACTGCCGAGTAGGAAGAAGGGGTGTGTTCTGCTTGGGTCGGGTCTCCGCTTTTATAGTGTACACTGTGAAAATCGAGAACACATCCATATAGAAAGAAAGCATCTTTCGATCATGACGCTCACATTAGATAGAAAGAGATTAAACCGAAAAGGAAAGATTTCAATATGAGGAAAGTCATTAGAGGGAAATATATCAGCTCACTAAGGAAAGTTCTTTATATGGAAGGTCTTTAATCGGAATGATATCCATCCACTAATAAAAGTCCTTTAAATAGAAGGTTATTATACGGAAAGATATCCATCCACTAAGAAAGTTCTTTAAATATAAAGTTATTATACGAAAAGATATACATCTTATAAAAGGAACAATCTAGATAATCTGAAAAGTCTTAACTGGTCATTATAGAAATATGTGGGAGGAATGAGATTGATATAATCTCCTATAATTTTGCTGAGACGCTGAAAGAAATGGCTGAGATTTAATATTTTTATTTTTAATAGAGTAAAGATAAAGGGCTGAGATTTTTCAGATGGTGGATGATTAAAGATGAAGGGCTGAGATTTACCAGAGGAGTGATGTGTCCACTCTCTCAACTTGCTAATTATATAGTAGGGTAGATAGTAAATTAAAAGCATATATTTTTATATAAGTGATGTAGTTAAATTTATATACAAAAATATTTTTATATAATACAAATTTTGTACTCACTCCGTCCTAAAATATAAGGATTTTAGGCTTAGACACATGTATTAAAAAGATATATAAAAAATATCACAGTACTCTTCTCGGTGTAAGTGAGTGCGGGCCTGGAAGTAGTTAGGTAAAGAAATAAATAATAACGTTGAAGGGTAGTATGAGCATTTTAGAGATAAAAGTGATCTTTTAGTAATAATTGGTTACTATATTTGGGTCAAATTTTAAAACTCTAAAAGACACTATTTTGTGATGGGGGAGTAGTTGCTGATGATATATTATGAAATTTTTTTTAAAAATAAAATATTTATGTTAAAAACTATGTCAAAAACTAATTGTTGGGATATGACCCCCGGTACCTCAAGATAAGCTTTGGTGGATCAGACTGAAGGTGGGCCTAGCCTGCAAAACAGTTCGATAAGCTCAAAAGAGTCCGATACTGATAAGGAAGCTTAGCGCCACAATAACGAGTTAGACATATATTTAAAATTAAAAATAAAATATGTATAAACATCCTTGTAAATAAGAGATAATCTAGAGTTCGATTATAAATCCTTATATTCTAGGAAATCAACTCAGGTTTAGTTTCATATATGTATGTCTCGTCCCTTGGACTATATAAAAGGGACGAGGGACCCTCTCCAAAGCATCTACTCTTAGATACATCCAAGCTTACATCCAGCCTTAGTGTGCATCCTAGCTTTTAAGCTTTTGATTGCTAAGCATATTTTCACATCCAATCCACAAAACACATAACATAAAGCTATTATCTTTCGGGAGAGCTCAACCTATCTACATCTTGGTTCTTTTTGTTTATTAAGCCGATGATAAGGTTTAGAGTATAACACTTCCCTATATTTTGATTACTATCATGAGTACTCCCATAGGTAGACTGCTCGACAAAATGCCGACACTAATATGCATTATATTTTTTGATAAATGGAGTATCTATATAGATCGATCCTAACGAGTAACGAGTGTGTTGTTTTCTCTTCATAGTTTGTATCTGCCCATCTTCAAACTCTCTAGAATTTAGAAAAGTTTGCATCTGCCCATCTTCAAACTCTGTACAATTTCTCACAGATCTAAATATATATACCAAGCTTATTAATTTTGTTTCGGTACCGGACGGAATGGTCGGTATGTACCATTCCATCACTTAAACCGATACATATTAAGTGGTGTACCGTTTCAGTTTCAATATTAGTCAATCTCGGTCCCATATCGGCCATTTCGGTCAATATCATATATACTGGTCAAAATTGTATTTTCAATTTTTAGAGATATGCGTTGCATATTACTTATATTAAACTATATATATTATATTTAATCATATTGATATATATTTTAAATATATTTATATTATTTTATTAGACCCAAAACGGTATATCGGTATTGACTGGTATCAAAACATCTCATTTTAAGAGTTAATTAGAATGACCATCGAAATGGAATTAACAAGCTAATATATGCTGCCAGTTTTTTACCTGTTGTTCTTGCACGCGCGAGATCGACTTATTTGTTGATTATGAGAGGCCATTTTGGTCGCATCTTGCCAAATTTGTCTCCTTGTAACATGGATAACATGCATACCATAATGATGGCAGAATCCCACGTGCATCATACGTGGAGTCATAAGCTGCATGCCCTTTCACAGCACACGTCTACGTAGAACGTACATATAATTAAGCACGTGTATTATGCCAATCATACTTCCAAGAGTCTTATATAATCATAGCCCAAGAGGCACAATTTCAATCAAAAGCATTTCAACCGAATTCCAGAAAGGTGAGGGATTATACAAATAACCAATTATTTTTGTAGTTTTCCCTCAATTTTGAATATTTTGGAACAGCCTCAATATAAAATTAAGGACATTCTGGACGGAGGAGAAATTACTCAAATCACCCAAAGTTTATGTACTTTCAACCAGAATATTAAAAACAAAAACAAAACCGAGAGAATTTCAACCGATTCTGTTATCTTTAAGTGCAAAGCACGAGTATTTTAATTACAACCTACTACGAGGTGATTCTAATAATTTAATTAGTCAACGAGATTCTCATTTTATTTTGGACACAAATCTTGTCCCTCATGCAACACAATAATATTGCCGGTAGGACGTCGTGCTAGAACCACGTGATGTACTTGTCTGTGTTCGAAATTGTTATGTTAGAGATTGTAAAATTTCTATAGGCAGATGAAAAAATAGTAGTAAAAAAATACTATATCCGTACGTAATGGATCGTCAGCCCTGACATAATCCTTAGCAAAAAATAATAATGTGTCACATGGTGAAGGAATACAAGGAGGCTATGAAAACATAAAACTTTTCTACCATACATACCAGGACATCATGCGAAAGAGGGACCATGAATCGTTACCGCTAGACGTGTAAAGCAGCGGAAAAAGAGTTGGATAAGCGATCCAACACACGTGCATCGAGACACTAGTAGAAGTACCCTATCAGATCGTCTCCTTTATATGCAATCTGCTTCATGCCAAGTCAAGACCGATCCGATCAGCACCGCAATGCAACAACACCGACCGAAAGTATACTATGACCTATCATTAATGACATTTTCTTAAGGTAGTACTAGTACTTAGGCGGTGACTAGGCTCGGAAGAGGTTGGCTAGGGTTTTCTTGTAGTGCCTATGTAGGAGCATGTAAGCAGGATGCATGCCACCGTGAGTCTCTCGCCCAATATATAGACAGACATATCTCTATCCAAACTCTATCCGAATAGGGGTCTACTCAGATCTTTATCCGAACTCAGATCTCTATCCGAACTAGCCAAATTCAAACCCTAATCAAATAGATGTCCTAACTCATTAAATGTGCGATCCTGTAGGTTTACGTATACTTGGTTGCGTTCGAAAACTCCTTTCTAGTTACCCTATTAATAGCATCCTCTAATAAAGCATATTAACCCAAAGATACGTAAAGATCATATCGATTGAACCTGTAATATTCTCATGTATAAGTTCCTTTGCCTCACGATATCGATTGAATTTAAGGTGAGATTTATGTCATCCTCTTTATGGCTCAATCAATCTCTCGATCTCATACTGGATTATAAACTCGTGATTGACTCTTGAATCACTTTGGTAGGACCATGTACTTCTATAATCAGTATAACATATATATACTGATATCTCTCCCATTTACTAGGAGGGGCAAATTCCATCACTAGATCTAATCTACTCATATTTGTTCGACAAGGTCGTTGACAACTCACATCCCACTATATGTTTTATATATAACAATCCCGAAGACTACTTTTATAACTACCCAATTATGGAGTAGCATTTAGTAGACTTAAAGTAAGCTACTACGTATGTTAGGAACTATGATGATCTTAGGTCTAAAGATTTTACATAAACATTACTTGATACCAACTGATTTCATATAAAATCTCAACAGTGTCTCATATTGGGTCTATCCAACATATGTTACATATGTGATCTCAGTGTCATATTTGTTCCTCATATGACTTAGGTTTGGGGGTCATTTATAAATAACAACATTCGACATTAGGAGTCTCATGAATAAGTCACATACTCATTGATCAATAATGATAATGCACATTTCAAGGAATAGAAGTATATTTCATAAACATACTATACACATACAATGTCTCTATGTTTCCTCTAAGACATATCACTAACAGTTTGAACAATCATGATAAAATATAAGTCCATGCAAATGAGAGAACAAAATGAAATATTCCAATGGTAAAAATTTGGCAGACATAATAACAGTGTAGTAGTAAAAAATACACGAGAATTACACATAGTGAATGAACTACATGTTAAAGAAATTACACAAGTATGTGGTGACGGATGGGCATAACTACAGTCCTAGGATGTGCGGCCCACGTAGCTGGACTAGGTGGTCCCGTACGGTTCTAGAGAGAGTTTCGGTGGTGTCTCCCTGTTGTTCTCCGGATACATAACCCTCTCGATCCCAAGTTGAGACGTGTATTTGGAGAACAGCAGGAAGATAATGTCAAAATTATCTCTAGAACCGTACGAGACCACGGGGTCCAGCTACGCGGGCCACACATCTCTGGATGGGATTTAGGACCTATCCTTGCCTATTAGTGCCAAAGCATGCTTTAATTGCCGCAAGTCATAAACTTGGATATATATGATATGATTGTTGTTTTTTGATAATTTTGTAGATGCCAACAATAAGGAGCTAGATGTATCTTGATTGCTGTACTTATAATGAATACTTGAGTAGGGTGAAGTCTTTTATGAGTACTGCTAGAGCAGACATGGAAGCTAATGGAAAGATTGTAATGTGGTGTCCATGCTATGACTGTAAGAACGAGAAGAAGTTTCCAAATTCAGAATATGTGTACGACCATTTGCTAAGACGTGGATTCAAGAAGGGATATCATATATGGAACAAGCATGGTGAAGAAGGAGAAAACGACGGCGAAGTAGATCAAATTGCTAGTAAAGATGAAGGTGGGGCCGGTGATACAGATTACATGGGCAACAATGATATTTTAGAAATTAATAAAGATAAGTATACTGATATAGTGGATAATGTTGATCAGATGGTGCGTGATGCGGAAGAATAAGTTGCATATTCTAAAGGAGAGTTTGCTCAATTCCAAATACTTGTTCGAGACTCAAAATCCTGGCTGCCTGTATTTCAACTTCAGGACACCAAAATTTTTACTCCGACTTCTCTTCTTTCTTGGCCATGGAGGCTTGCGGTGGATGTTGCCTGACACGACGCATCCACCGACGTGTTGACGCATCGGACCAGGCTTCATCCTACACAAAATGATCCATGGCGTTGTTCAACAGTCAGCACAACATTTGTGTGGTCACTTTTATAGGTGACCGCACAAGTATTGTGCTAGGTGCCTACTAGTCATCAGTGACGGGCGGTAACTACTACCTATCACTGAGAAGAGTTATTAGTGACGGGCGGTAGTTACCGCCCATCACTGATGACTCCCACTTATAAATAGGCGGGCGCCGAAGTGAATCGGCACGCTTTCATTTCGCTCAACCCTAGCCCTAGCCTCTCAGCACTGTCGCCTTCGTCATGCTCCTCGCCGGCCCCACCGTGCTCCATTCCGTCTCGGCCATCCGTTTCGTCCCACGTGGCCTCCGTTCCGCCGTCCGTTCCTTCGTGCCTGGCCTCTAATCCGCCGTCCGTTCCATCGCGCGTGGCCTCTGTTGCGTGCTCCGTTCCATCGAGCGTGGCCGATCCTACTCGCCGCCACTTCGGTTGCATCCTCCGCCTCCTCCTAAGGTCCTCCTTCTCCTCCTCCGACATGGCTAGGGTTTGTGAGTTGGATAATTTGTGATAATGTTGATTTATGGATAATTTGTGATAATGTTGCTTTGTGGATAATTTGTGATAATGCTGCTTTGTGGATAATTTATGAATATGTTGCTTTGTTGATAATTTATAAAATATTTACTCAATGAAGATGATGCTATTAGTATGAGGATGTGTATGACAATTAGGTTTATTTTTTTGTTTTCACAAGTTTGTTCACATCATGATATCTCATTATGTTCCTATATTTTGTTCATGCAATGTTCTTTCATTATGTGTCTTTTATTACGTGCTTAGTACTATTGCTTAATAAATTAGTTGTCACACATACCTGTAAATTAAATTGTAGCCTAGTGGTGAGGAGCCCATTAAGTTGGCAGCCCGACATCTAAGAGCAATCAAGAAATATGTTGCATTCATATGATTATTAAATTATACTCATTACATTCTTTTTATTTTATTTTTTAAATTAATGTTCTATGTTACATTAAATTGTACTCATTATATTCCTAAGGTTATTAAATTGTACTCATTACATTCTTTTTATTTTACTTTTTAAATTAATGTTCTATGTTACATTAAATTGTACTCATTACATTCATATGATTATTAAATTGTACTCACTTTTCATTGTATTCGGAGTATTCATATTATTTCATTTGTTTTTTAAGAGTCTCTTGCTTCTTACCTCATTCTAAACAAATTTTGAAAAAGAAGTTAGAGTCACACAACCGATTACGTTGTCTCCTGTTCGGGAGTGTTGGATTATAAATATGACTGGGTAACTAGTCATATTTATAGGAAGACGCTCTCGAATTGTCTACGCACTTTGGACAGTCCGGGGATGTGCGGCCCACGTAGCTGGACCACGTGGTCCCATACAGTTCTAGAGAGAGTTTTGGTGGTGTCTCCCTGTTGTTCTCTAGATACACAACCATCTCGACCCCAAATCGAGACGTGTATTTGGAGAACAGCGGGGAGATGCTGCCAAAATTCTCTCCGGAACCGTAAGGGACCACGGGGTCCAGCTATGCGGGCCGCACATCCCCGGATGGGATTTAGGACCTATCCTTGCCTATTAGTGCCCAAAGTCTAGCGTTGTATGGTCGCACATTTTTTTAATGAAACATTAAGGTCTCCCTTCTCTTAATGTTTAGATGCCTGCTCATTTCTCTGTCAGGTCTTCTAGCTCCACCGACAAAGTCGAGCTAGCAATCAGGAAGCCAAAGACGCAAGCAAAGTGGCCGATGGACAAGCTAACCATCAAGGGGGTCGATAGTGATGGCCTGCCAACAGATAAAGCGGCCTTGCAACGGCTGAGAAAGCTTGTAGGACTTATTACACGGGAGAGTGTCCCATTGACCCTGAGGAAGTTCAACGATCTCAGTCGAGAGTAGAAGACTACACTCTTCAACAATGGGATCAACAATTTTCTTGAGTTTCCCGAGAATACAAAGGCGACAACTTTAAGAACTGCGATGAAGATGATATCAAAGCTACGGAGGTCTCATAAAAGCAAGCTTGTCTCAAAATTTATTGCCAAAGACCTCGAGCCCTTCAAAAAGTACCCATAGCTAAAAAAGAAGGACTGTGACCAATTTGTCAATATGAAGAGCTTAGCCGAGTTCAAGGCAGAAAGCTCTGCCAAGAAAGAGCTCCAGGCTAGGAATAAGCTATCCCACAATCTTGGCACAACTGGTTATGTGGGGAAAAAAGATAAGTGGTTGGCTGAAGATGCCAAGATGGCCTCTGAGGGCAAAGAAAATCTATGACAGCGTTTCCTAGCAGAGCATAATCATTTCTAAGGGCCCGGGGAAGACTGACAGAGGGAGGTGAAGTCATGTGGACCTCGAGCGAAGCGACGTCAGTGGCTCAAAAGGTTTGAGATCTGGCTGTATAGGCGTCACAAGGATCCTTCACTGCTGTGCCGGAGCAGGATGAGCTAACAAGTGCTCTCGGCAACCAATAGCACCCTGGTCGTGTGCGGGGCATCTCTCGCTCGCAAGGCTAGAAGCATGGTTTCCCAAACAATGCTGACATATACAAAAAGCAGTGGTTTGAAAGACACGATTGATCGGCTAACTGAACCAACCCCGTGCAAGCTTATCTTAAAGCCTGAGAGGTATCAGATTGAGGTGGCAAGGGGTGTGGTCTACCCATATCAACATGAGCTACACACTGTGCCAATAAGGGAGGGATATGCAATGGTATATATCGATTTTGTGTACCCCATCGCGGAAGACATCGCACTGCCTATTCCTTCGAATGACGAAATCATCACGCTACGCGATGCACATCTAACAAGGGTACAATAGAGCCAGGTGGATATTTTTGTCGATGTCGAGACATTTGCAAGCTAGCCTCGTGCTCAACCTCCTGCTCCTCAACCTCCTGTTGCTCATCAACCTCTTGCTGCTCAACCTCTCGCTGCACCTGCTGCTCATCCTCCTACACCTGTTGAGCAAGTTAAAAGTGCCACTGCTGTGCCCTCTCCCAAGAAGCCAACGTTCACAAAGACCAAAACAAAGAAGACCGCCGACAGAAAGTCTAAAAAAGTTATGAAGCCTATTGTGGTGTCCACCTGGACTCAGGCAAACCCTAAGTACCAAGCTGGCAAGGCTCTGCTTCCTCAAGATCAGCTAAGGAAGTCTGAGCAATCCATAATGGACCTCTATGTATTCTACCTAAATGGTTGCAACAACAATAAATCATCAGTTCTATAGTGTACAAGTAATAGAATTTCTGGACTAGTGATAATTATTTTTTGCTTTGCTTCGAGGATCTATATGATCTTTTCAATATGGATGCTCTCGATATCAGCTTATTGCGATGCTAGACATTATAAGTCACTTAACCTAGCCTTTCAATTAAAGTCGACACGTAATTATGTGGTATTAATTACTCTTTTATATCTGCAGGCTAATGTGGCAAGAATGTAAGAAGCGACCATTCAAATTTCTTGACCCACTACTGTTAGCAATGTCAACCATCGCGAATGATAGGGAGTCATGCGTTGAGTACATAAGTAAGTTACGCTTCAATTGCACCGCAAGAGATCAATTTTGAATGGGCGTACATCACTTGAATGGACATTATGTTCTACTATTCTTCGCCCCCAAGTGGAACATTGTATGGTACATTAACTCGGCAAGACCGTTGGGACCGAATGGCGACCGCACCAAGAGGGACTTCTCGGTAATCAGAAGTATAATTGACGAGTAAGGTTTTTTTCACTTTATAATTACTATAAGTTTAACCTTTAACCTGTTCAAGCTTAACTCAATTTTGTTGTACCTCGTTACAGAGCTTTTGGTGTCGGTCTCAGGACATCAAATGGAACAGAACGTTGACAGTTGGTGCATAAAGCCGTAGTGCCGGTAAGTCTCTAAATGTTTGCCTTTTTAAAATTAAATGTGTCATCCAAACTAATCATGTATTTCTATAACAGTGCTACACTCAACCTCCTATAAACCAATGCGGGTTTTATGTCGCACACCATATGATGTTGGCCCTAAAGATAGCGGATCTAAAATCACCCGACGTAAGATATTATCATGTACTTCGTTTCTATGTTGAATTTATATTTCACTTATGTAGACATCGACTAACGTAAAAAACTCAATTTATAGGAATTCAACATACCTGAAGGTAATCTTAGCGAGATTGACTTACAGTCCATCCGTTCACGGCTAGCGTCATTCCTTGTGGACAATGTCTTCAAACCGGGAGGCGCTTTCTATTACAAAAGCTCGCATTAATGTTTGTTGCATTGGTTGTAAACTTGTGATGTAATCTGACTTGTAACATTTGGTGAAATATGTGATGTTTGCAATACAATTTCTGATGTATGCTTTGATTCTACAATACAATTTGTGTTGATGGCATTCTATGATGAATTCTGTGTTGTTTGCAATGTACAATGTTGGTTACCAAATCCTGGCTCTGATTCAGGATGCAGCCTAAAAAAATATTTTTTACAATATGACCATAACATTAGTGACGGGTCTAAATAAATACCTGTCACTAAAGGGTCTCTCCAGGTCCACTCGTGTCCGGCATGACCCCATTTAGTGATGGGCAGCCAATGAGACCCGTCTCTAAAGGTTCTCAATAGTGACGAGTGTCAGTTACTCCCTGTCACTATAGTTTGACCTTTAGTGACGGGTCACCATATTCACCCGTCAGTAAAAGGGGTCGTACCGGACGCGACGTGGACCTAGAGGGACCCTTCAGTGACGGGTGTTTACCCGTCACTAATGACAGTGTTTTAGTAATGTGATAAGAGTAACAGGGACATGCCAGTCACTAATGTACGTTATTACCCATCACTAAAGTGCTTTTCTATGGTATTGCATGTTTGCCGAGTGCCAAATAAAAAACACTCGGCAAACAAGTGTTCGCCATGTCTAGCTTCGCTGAGTGCTATTTGTTGAGTCTAATACTCGGTGAACCCTTGGCAGAGTGTTTTTATGGCTTCGTCGAGTGCCGACGGCACTCGGCAAACCACTTTTTCCCATAGTGAATATCTCCAATGCAAATTATGAATGACCAGGACCATGATCTCGTGCAGTAAAAAATATATTCCCTCCATTATATATTATAAATTATTTGACTTTTTTATATATCAAACTTATCAAACTTTAATTAATAATTTATACAATTTTGATTAATTTATAAAAATTACATTTAGATGTTAACATGATTAATTTTAATTTATAGAAGTTGAATTCAAATTAGTTTCATTAATTTTACCACAAAGTAATTATATATAGTAGTATTTTTCATTTAATCCATCCTATGAAGTGACATAGCAACGGATCGGAGATGCATATATATCATATTGATCATGTGACTGAACGATGCATGCTGCATGTGTTGTGAAACTTGCTGTTTAATTAGTAAGACGACAGTGACACGATGACAACAACAGCGTGCACACTTAATACAAACGAGTGGTCGTCGATGAGTACAATGCAGACTGTATAGCTGCAACGACGTTCTTTATTTGTATATTTATATATATCTGCGTGCTGAATACATCCATCCATGTCAGGCGATGCGTCGTGCAGCACCAGCAGTACGTCGTGTACTTCAATTAATCAGAGGGAGAGGAAGGAACAGGTCGATTTCCCTCTTGTTCACTTCCTGAAGCGGCCTCGCGTTGTTCTCATTACCCTACAAGAAGTAAGAGCAGATTAATGATTAATCATCATCTATACCAAGTTAATTTGAATCAAACGAACGATACAATTCTTAATACTTTATATTGCTTCAGCATGTGAACCCCTTGAAAAGTTTCAAGTCCCATAGATTTTTAAGAGCCAAATGATGTGTGCCTAGCAACAAGGATAACACTACAATTATCCAAATGAACTGGGCCTAACTATGTTGGTCCGGACATGATAACACTGAAGTGAAGGCGGGCCGTGTTTTGGGCCACCGTACCGGCCTGACATGACCCGAAAAACCATTTGCCGAAATAATTGCCCTGTATTTTTCTTTTTTTTTTCTTATTTTCTCTATTTTCCTCTACCTTTCATTTCTTTTTAAGGCACACTTTTCTTTCAGTCCTATTTTCTTTAAAAAATTTGTGGGCTAAACGGGCTGTCCATTAACTCCGTGTCACTTTGTACAAGGACCACACAACCCGTTAACCTCTTGTCTGTGCTTGCCTATTTGGCCCGTTTAGTAATTCCAACACACTATACCTCATTCAATATCACGTTCTAAATATTAAAATTAGTTTCAGTTTTTAAGAAAAATATGTGCCAAGCGAGTATAGTTTAAGAAAACATGTCTATAAAATGCACGGTTGTTTGTGTTTGACAGCTTATCAAACTGAAGATAGATAAATTTATACGAGACTTTTGTTGGAGGTAATGGGGAGAAATGATTGAGCAGTTTTGTTGAACTTACGGCGAGCACGGCTGCCTTGAGAAGCGCGAGTTGGGTCAGCGACACAGTCCGCACCTGGGAAAAGAGAGAAAAAGCAACACATTTAACTGAACTTCGGTTATCAACAAAAATAGAACCAGCTACATTTTATTTATTTAAAATTTCCTTTTCTGGTCCATAACGTACAGTACTCTCACTATTAATATGTAAATACTAAAAAAACTAAAAAATATCACTTAAGAAAGATTTGTGAAATTTTGAACATACTACTGTGTACATACCTTCCTGACAACGGTCCAAATCACCCCCTCAGTGCAAGGTGGTGTGGTGAAGGAGCCCATGTAGCGGTAGTAAATGGTGTCCTGTCCTTTGGCTACACTTGGATCCACCCCATTATCGACGAGCACTTCCTTATCTTTTTGGTCTATTATTCTTCTAATATATGGTTCTAACTGCAACATTAATATCACGTGATGGTTTGATCGATCAATATCACAAAAATGTGCATCAAAAATCATCTTTAAAGATAATGGAAGTATAGTGTAAGTAAGTGATGATGATTTTAAACGGCCTAGAACACCACGCGCCGATAGTATTTCCCTAATGTACGCATGCAGCTAAGCAAATTATTGTTAAATGCAACTAAACGAATTATTCTGCAGACCTTGTAGAGGAATTCGTCCCGCTGGATGCCGACGTCGTAGAGGATGCCGATGACGGCGGCCTCGTTCTGGGCGTTTAGATGGACCATGTGCAGCTCCATGTCATACCTCTTGCCGTCGATGGTGTGCTCCGACGGCGTGTGCCAGTGCATCTGCCGGAGCTGGTACGCCGTGTCGTTGATCACCAGGCTCCCGGCGTCGCCGTCGAACCTCACCATGATGTCGTGGCCGCGGTTGACAACGGAGGCGTTGGCATTCTGGTAGGTGTAGTTGAGGTAGCCGAGGCCCGGCGCCAGCGTGAGTTCCAGGAGGGCCAGGTTGATTGGCGACTGCCTCTTTCCGGTGCTGCATGTGGCCCATTCCGGCTTGAGGTTGCCCCAGTTTTCTGGCCCCTTCGGCGTGCCGGGGATGTAGCTGTAGTCGTCGTCCTCCGCTCTGGCCGCCGGTGCGGCCGATAGCAGGAGGGAGACGACGACGGCGCCAGCGAGGATGAGGAGGCGAGAGGAAAGCATTGCTGTATATATTGTCTTTGGTTGTCGTGATCAGATCGATCGTTTGATGGAGTTGGCCATTGTTGCGAGCTCGTGGTGGGTATTTATACAGGGGAGAGTAAGGTAGCGACGTGGGGGGTGCATGCATGCATGTCAACTTGAAGCTAATTAAATTAACAACGAAGTACGTAGAGAAAAAACACAAGCTGTACGACATTGCACTGGTTGCAAATACTTGAGTCGACGTCTTCGGATATATATGTGCGCATAGCTGTACTTAATTTGGTTGCGTATAGATCTTCAGATATATGCACAGTGTTAAAGGTCGAGGGGTACGTACGTACAGCGTGCAGTGCAGGTATGACACAGCTAGCCTAGCTTAACGAGTTCGTGTCAATCCCCAACCGGCGCCGTAGCTAGCAGCTAGTACTACTGAGATCAATATCTATGGCAAGTTGGCTACTATTTTTCGCGCGCCTTCAAATGGGCACAAGCTAGAATTATATCTTCACGGGTTTGGCTTGACCGTACGTGGAATTATATCATGTGCCGCTTAGCTTGACCGTATGTGAGATTATATCATCGTAGATGTACCGGTAATCCACATGTAAAAATTATTACATCTTTATATACAGTCTTTTTAAGTGGTTCTTATGTGGAATTTGTGATTTTTTTACAGTCGATTATTTTAGACACTCAATTGTAGAAATTGATACATTTTTATTGATGGTATGGCTAAGTGAACTGCCTATAAAAATAGCAATTTCTACCGGTGGTATGTTACGAGATCTGCCTGTGTAATTTAGTATATTTTCTTATGCAATTTTATAGAAAATTTCATATATATGTGCATCGTTGTCCACCGCTCATCTCTAGCGTGTGATGGTTTCCTTTCTCTACCACCTATATCTCTACCGGAGAACTAGCATTTCATCCAACCTCCTTAGTACTTATTCCAATTTGAGCCGGTACCAAACATTACTATAGAACGTGCCATTAGTACCAATTGTAAACCCCCTTTGGTTCTGGTTTTTGATCCGGTATTGTCCATCCGAGACTAAAGGGGTGACACATTAGTACCGGTTGTTCAATCAGCACTAATACACTCATCTAGTCCTGGGTGGGGAATCCAACCGGGACTAATTCTCCATGCATTAGTATCGACCGAGACGCACATCAGGTACTAAAATCCATAAATTTAGTGTCGGCTTGACTTCTTAGACGGTACTAAATACACATTTTTTTAATTGTTGTCTACTGTGATCTTAGTTAACTAGTAAAGATTAACATTATATTAATTTTAATTATTTACGCTAAATTCTTGTCTATTGATAGATAACTGGTAAAGTTTAATTTATTTTTTCTGCTAATGTAGACTGGTAAAGTTTAATTTAATTTACATTATTTTTTCGTTTAATTTGCATTGTACACAATTTTTTGTTTTATTTCACACGGCAAAAGAAGAGAACATAATATAAAAATTATCACTTTATATATATAATAGTAGGTATATATATCTATATACTATATATCTATATATCTATATACTATATACTACTCGTGTCGCCGCTGTCCTATGCCGAGCCACCACTGTGGACGTCATTGCCACCGTCGCCGCCGCCCCATGCTGAGCCACCACTGCGGACATCACTGCCATCATCATCGTTGTCGGTGCCATCAGTGTCGTCGCCCTCATTGCCGTTGCTGCCGCCGTCACCGCTGTCGCTGTCGCTACTGCCACTGCCACCGCTGCCACTACCGCCACTGCCACCGATGTCCTATCGAGGAGCGCTATCGACGATGTCATTTGGCATTTGCTTCCACTACCACAAAAAGCACATTAGTGATGGGTTATAACGTACATTAGTGATGGGTTATAACGTATATTAGTGACGGGCATATCCCCCGTCACTTTTATCGCGTCAGTAAAGCCCTGTCATTAGGGATGGGTAAACACCCGTCACTAAAGGGTCCCTTCAGGCGTCCGGCATGACTCCTTTTAGTGACGGGTGAATATCGTGACCCGTCACTAAAGGTCAAACTATAGTAACGGAGAGTACCTGACACCCGTCACTATTGAAAACCTTTAGAGATGGGTCTCAGTAGCTACCCGTCACTAAATAGGGTTATGCCAGACGTAAGTGAACCTAGAGGGACCCTTTAGTGACGGGGAGTAACTGACACCCGTCACTATTGGGAGCCTTTAGTGACAGGTATTTATTTAGACCCGTCACTAATGTTATGGTCATATTGTAAAAAAAAAATTTTAGGCTGCATCCTGAATCAAAGCCAGGATTTGGCAGCCAACATTGTACATTGCAAACAACACAGAATGCCATCATCACAAATTGTAATGCACAAACAAAGCATACATAAAAAATTGTATTGCAAACATCATATATTTCACCAAATGTTATAAGTTATATTATATCACAAGTTCACAACCAACAAACATTAATTCTAGCCTTTATAATAGAAAGCGCCAGCCGGTTTGAAGACTTGCTCCACAAGGAA
>KE372946.1:705728-728530 GCA_000418225.1 Zizania latifolia | reverse complement strand
ATGCCGCTAGCCGTGAATGGATGTCCTGCAAGTCAGCCTCGCTAAGATTGCCTTCAGGTATGTTGAATTCCTGCAAATTTAGTTTTTTACGTTAGTCCATGTTTACATAAGTGAAACGTAAATTCAACACAGAAACGAAGTACATGATAATATCTTACATCGGATGATTTAAGATCCGCTATCTTCAAGGCCAGCATCGTATGGTGTGTAACATAAAACCCGCATTGGTTTCCAGGAGGTTGACTATAGCACTGTTATGAAAATACACGATTAGTTTGGACGACACATTAAAGTTGAAAGGGTAAACATTTAGAGACTTATCGGCATTGCGGTTTTATGCACCAACTGTCGGCGTTGCGTTGCTTTTGATGTACTAAGACCGACACCAAAATCTCTGTAACGAGGTACAACAAAATTGAGTTAAGCGAGAATAGGTTAAAGGTTAAACTTGTAGTAATAAAGTGAAGAAAATCCTACTCGTCGATTATACTTCTGATTACCGAGAAGTCTCTCTCAGTGCGGTCACTATTCAGTCCCAATGGTCTTACCGAGTCAATGTACCATACAGTGTTCCACTTGGAGGCAAAGAATAGTAGGACATAATGTCCATTCAAGTGGTGTATGCCCATTAAAAATTATTCTCTTGTGGTGCAATCGGTGAGTACCTTACGTACGTATTTGACACATGACTCCCTATCACTCTCGATGGTTGCATTGCTAACAGCTGTGGGTCAAGAAATTTGAATGGTCGCTTCTTGCATTCTTGCCACATTAAGCTGCAGATATAAAAGAGTAGTTAATACGATATAATGATGTGTCGACTTTAATTGAAAGACTAGGTTAAGTGACTTACAATGCCCAGCATCGCAGAAAGCTGATGTCGAGGGCGTCCAAGTTGAAAAGATCATATAAATCCTCGAAGCAAAGCAAAAAATAGTTATCGCTAGTCTAGAAATTTTGTTGCTTGTACGTTATAGTAACTAAAAATTTATTATTGTTGCAGCTAGTTAGGTAGAATGTATGGAGGTCCATTAAGGCTTGCCCACTCTTTCTTAGCTGATCTTGAGGGAGCAAAGCCTTCCCAACTTGGTACATAGGGTGTGCCTGAGTCCAGGCTGACACCACATTAGGCTTCGCAATATTTTTGGACTTTCTGTCGACGGTCTTCTTTGTTTTGGTCTTCTTGGGCGGTGGCACAGTGGCGACATTTTTACCTTGCTCGATAGGTGCAGGACGTTGAGCAGCAGGCGTAGCAACAAGTTGAACAGCTGGAGGTTGAGCAACAAGTGGTTAAGCTGTAGGAGGTTGAGTACCAGGATGTTGAGCACGAGCCTAGCTTGCAGTAGTCTCGGCATCAATGAAAATATCTACTCGTTTCCATTGTACCCTTGTTAGATGTGCATCGCGCAGAGTGATGATTTTGTCATTCGGAGGAATAGGCAATGCGATGTCTTCCGCTTTAGGGTGCACAAAATCGATAGACACCACTGCAAATCGCTCCCTTATCGATAAGTTATGCAGCTCATGCTGATATGGGTAGACCACACCCCTTGCCACCTCAATCTGAAACCCTCAGGCTTTATGATAAGCTTGCACGTGGTTGGTTCAATTAGCCGGTCAATCGTGTCATCCAAACCGCTGCAAGATTGTGGGGTCACTTCTGGTTGTTGCTGCTCGACCTATCTTGATGCACAGCTGCTCTTTCTGACACAAGCAGGGCTATCCAATGTAGCTTTACCTAGAAGGACGATACCCTGTAGAGCTAAGCTTCTCGCGATATCTGCATATAGATCCTTCTTGATTTTCGCAGAGAGCTCTTCCACATCGATTTCCCCGAACCTTCTTTGCTTCTCGTACATGTTAGCATTGTCTGGAAAACCTTACTTCTAGCCTTGCAAGCTAGAGACGCCCCGCATGCGACCAGGGTGCTCTGGGTTGCCCAGAGCACTTGTTAGCTCATCCTGCTCCCGCATGGCAGTGAATGATCCTTGTGACGTCTGCACGGCTAGATCTCTGACCTTCTGAGCCACTGATGCAGCTTCCCTCGAGGTCCACGTTACTTCACCACTCTCTATCAGTCTCCCCCGAGCCCTTAGAAATGATTGTGGTCTGCCAGGAAACTATTGCCATGGATTTTCTTTGCCCTCAGTGGCAATCTTGACATCTTCGGCCAACCACTTATCTTTCATCCTCACGTAGCCAGTTGTGCCAAGGTTGTAGGGTAGCTTATTCCTAGCCCGGAGCTCTTTCTTGGCAGAGCTTTTGCCTTAAACTCAGCTGAGCTCTTCATATCGACAAATTGCGCCCAGTCCTCTTTTTTAGGTACGGGTACTTTGTGAAGGGCTCGAGGTATTTGGCAACGAAGTTTGAGACAAGGTCGCTTTTATGAGACCTCCATAGCTTGGATATCATCTTCATCACAGTCCTTATAACTGCTGCCTTTGTTTTCTCAGGAAACTCGAGGAAATTGTTGATCCTGTCGTTGAAGAGTGCAGTCTTCTGCTCTTGACTGAGATCATCGAACTTCCTCAGGGTCAACGGGACCCTCTCCCGTGCAATAAGTCATGCAAGCTTCCTCAGCCGTTGCAAGGCTGCTTTATCTGTTGGCAGGCCATCGCTATCGACCGCCTTGACGGTTATATTATCCGTTTGCCACTTTGCTTGCGTCCTTAGCTTCTTGATTGCTAGCTCGACCTCGTCGGTGTAGCTAGAAGACCCGGCAGAGGAACGGGTAGACATCTAAACATTAAGAGAAGGGAGACCTTATTGTTTTATTACAAAAAATGTACGAATGTACGACGCTAGACTTTGGGCACTAATAGGCAAGGATAGGTCCTAAATCCCATTCGAGGATGTGCGGCCCACGTAGCTGGGTCCCGTGGTCCTGTATGGTTCTAGAGAGAATTTCAGCAGTATCTCCCCGCTGTTCTCCAAATACATGTCTTGACTTGTGGTCGAGAGGGTTGTGTATCTGGAGAACAACAGGGAAACACCACCGAAACTCTCTCTAGAACCGTACGAGAGCACGTGGTCCAGCTACGTGGGCCGCACATCCTTGGACTGTCCAAAGTGCATGGACAATTCAGGAGCATCTTCCTATAAATATGACCAGTTGCCTGATCATATTTATAATCCAACACTCCCGAACGGGAGACGACATAATCGGTTGCGCGACTCTAACTCGTTTTTCAAAATTTATTTAGAACGAGGTAAGAAACAAGAGACTCTTGAAAAACCAACTGAAATAATAAGAATATTCTGATTAGGATGAAATAGAAATATAACAAAGAACATTAATTTAAAAAGTGAAATAAAAATAATGTAATGAGTACAATGTTAACGAACGAAGGTACATACAACTGAAATAATTTCTTTTAAATGATTTTATAGACTGAAATTTAATAACCATATGAATGTAACCTAATGTACGTTGAACATAATTGCTCTCAAATATCGGGCTGCCAACTTAATGGCCTTCTCGCCACTAGGCTACAATTTAAATCATAGGTGTGTGTGACAACCAATTCATGAAAGAATATTTTCACATTGCATGTAATGAAACTATGAAAGACACATAATAAAAGAACATTGTATGAATAAAATATAGAAACAATAATATTAGCACATAATGAGAGATCATTGCATAAACAAATTTGTGAAAACCAAAAAATAAACCTTAATTGTCACACACATCCTCATATTTCACAAATAGCATCATATTCATTGAGCAAATTTAGTAAAAAATTATCCACAAAGCAACATTTTTACAAATTATCCACATTGCAACATTTTCACCAATTATTAACAAAGCAACATTTCTACAAAATATCCACACATTCACCAAGTCACAGACCATAGCCATGTCGGAGGAGGAGGAGGACCTTAGGACGAGGAGGATGCAATCGAGTTGGCGGCGAGTAGGGTCGGCCACGCACGACCGAACAGAGGCGTGCGTGATGGAACAGATGGAGGAACAGAGGCCACGCGCGACGGAACGGACGGCGAAACGGAGGCCACGTGGGACTGAACGGATGGCCGGACGGAACGGAGCACGGTGGGGCCGGCGAGGAGCACGAAGGCGATGGCGGCGGTGAGAGGCTAGGGTTAGAGTTGCGCAAATTAAAAGTGTGCCGATTCACTTTGGGACTAGCCTATTAATAAGCGGGAGTCATCAGTGATGGGGGTAACTACCGCCCATCACTAATGACTCCCCACAGTGACCGGTGGTAGTTACCACCCGTCACTGATGACTCCATGCAGTGACGGGTAATAACTACCATTCGTCACTGATGACTTATCATCAGTGACGGGCGGTAGTTACCACCCATCACTGATGATCACCTATAAAAGTGACCGCACAAGTGTTGTGCTACTGTTCAACGACACCATGGATCAATTTATGTGGAATGAAGTCTGGTCCGATGCTTCCACACGCCGATGGATGCGTCGAGCCAGGCAACATCCACCACAGGCCTCCATGGCCAAAAAAGAAGAGAAGTAGGAATAGAAAGAAGAGAAGATCATGCATTTAGTGTTCTGAAGTCGAAATGCAGGCAACCAGGGTATTTAAAGAGGCTGCACTAATAGCAATTAATGTACCATATACTTATCTTTATTAACTGTCTGCAGTTATGTGCATGGCCAAATTATCAGTGACGGGCGGAACGTAACGCTCGTCACTGTTGTTTAGTCATTAGTGACAGGTGTTAATTACTGTCTGTTACTGATGACGTAGCAACAGTGACGGGTATTGTGTGCCGCCCATCACTGATAATTTAACAACATTGTCCAGATTTTAAGTTATGTCACAGATATGACTTGCCAGAAACATTCATTGCACATATATTACATACCTAAATCAGTAAGACTTGTACAAACCACCCACATCTCAGTATTTCAATTTCCATTCCACATAGATTACACAACTCAGTATAAGTAAATCTTACACTTAAAAGACAAACGTGCACGAAATTACAATGAATAGTGATCATCGCAACACAACACTTCTTGTATAGATACAATTTAAACTTTACACCTTCTGTTTTCTTACTTTCTTAACGTACAATCCTTCAGAATGGTCGGAGCGCAGGTACGGAGTCTTCTCCTCTGGTTTAACCTATGGCATAATTGAGGTGGCGAAAGGAGGTATCTCATCAAACTGATTGTACTCATCCTCATCAACAACATTTTCAACACCCACAATCCGTCTTTTTCTAGCTAGGACAACTTGAAGTTTCTTATTTGTCGTATCAGGCACATAGAATACTTGAGCAACTTGTTTAGCGAGCATAAAAGGTTCTTCTTTATAGCCGACCTGAGTTAGATTTACACTTGTGAATCCATACTTGTCGACCGTAATGTCTTTTATTCCATTGACCCAGCGGCATCGAAACAGAGGTACCTTGAATCCTAGGTAGTCAAGTTCCCAAATCTCCTCTATCTGACCGTAATATATGCTCTTTACATTGTTGTTGTTGTAGGCATCTATACGAACACCACTGTTCTGGTTTGTGCTTTTGCTATCTTCATCAACTGTGTAGAATGTATAACCGTTTATATGATAACCTTGATATATTGTAATAGTGTATATAGGGCCTGTTGCTAGCTGCCTGATCGATTCGCTCATTAGGGTTTTCGATCATGTGGTCTGATCTTAAAACCAGTTGTTGAACATTTTCATGTGTTGTTTTGCGATCCAAGCTTCGGTATGAGACGGGTTCTCTGTAGAAAGCATGTGATTGTGCTCAACGATGTATGGTGATACTTCGCTCGATTGTTGCAACATAAGGAAATGAGCTTGGTCATATGCCTTTGGATCCGGAGTGAGTGTTTGCTTGCCCAGGATTCCTTGACCTGCTAGTTTACCCTCATGGCGAGAGTAAGACACACCAATTGGGTTATTCGGATCTGTGTACTCAACACACCACTCTACTACCTCCTCGCTAGAGTAACCCTGTGCGATGCAACCCTCGGGTGAAGAACGGTTCCTAACATACTTCCTTAGAACAGCCATGTATCTCTCGTACGGATACATCTGATGCAAGAAAATAGGTCCAGGAAAGAAAATTTCTTTGACGAGATGTGAGGTGAGATGTACCATAATATCAGAGAATGATGGAGGAAAGTACATCTCAAGAAGGGAGAGAGTCAAGAATTATTTTTTCTCTAGTTCTTCTAGCGTTGTTGGGTCGAGTACTTTCTGTCCAATTGCATTGAAGAAAAAACACAGACTCATTTAGCCTCTCTTACCTCTACCGGTAACACATTTCTTATTTCAACAGCAATCATCTGAGTCAGCATCACATGACAATTGTGAGTCTTCATTCCACCAACCATCTTAAGCTCCTTCAGGTTGACAAGTTTGCTGATATTCGACGAGTAACCTGATGGAACTTTAATGCTATGCAAGAATTCACAAAACTCCTTCCTCTCCTTCCTAGAAAGGGTGATGTAAGATAGAGGCAAGAACTTTTCTCTATCTGTCTGCTATGAATGTAGCTCTGGTCGTAAATCTATTTCCTCAAGATCTACTCTAGCATTCTCATGATCTTTTGTTTTGCCTGGCATATTTAGCATTGTTCCGAGGAGACTGTCACACACATTTTTTCTCGACATGCATTATATCGATGGAATGGTGAATATCGAGGTATTTCCAATATTCAAGCTCCCACAAAATTGACGTCTTATTCCAAATTCCATCACAACTGTTGGAAGGATGTTTTCGCTTGCCGAGTACAACATTTATGTCCTTTACCTGGTCATATACCTCTATGCCTCTGAAATGCCTAGGGGCCCTTCTTTCTCTACGGTGCCATCAAACTGCAGCTTCATTCTTTTGTATGGGTGTTTCATTGGAAGAAAACGTCGATGACGTATGTATACCATTTTATTAGAATGATTCAACCATGTGCTCGATGTTTCCTCCAAGCACTATGGGCAAGATTTTCCTTTTCTTTTGCTTTGTCTAGACAAGTTATGATGAGCCGACAGGTCATTTATTGTGACAAATAACATGGCGTGTAGCTGGAAGTACTCCCGGATGTACTCGTCCGAAACCTCAACACCTACGCGCCATAGAGTTTCCAGATCATCCACCAAGGGTATGAGGTACACGTTAATGTCGTTGCTAGGTTGTTTAGGACTAGAGATCAAGATCGACAACATGATATATGTACGCTTCTTACAAAGCCAAGGTGGAAGGTGGTATATAGACAGTAACACTGGCCATATGCTATGCACACTGCTCATGTTATCAAATGGGTTCATGCCATCCGTACTCATAGAAAATCTAATATTCCTGCAATTGTTAGCAAACCATCGAAATATGGCGTTAATTGTTCTCCACTGAGCAGAATCTGCTGGGTGTCGTATCATCGAGTCGTTCTTATGACCCTCTTTGTGCCACCTCAATCATTTAGACTCGTTGGCATTTGCAAACATCCGCTTCAGATGGGGAATTATAGGAAAATACTATATTACCTTCCTCGGAACTTTCCTTCTGTTGCACCCATCGTCAGTTCATCATCGTCTTTTCTATTCTTGAATCGATGTATCCCACATGTTGGATATCTGTCAAGGTCTGCATACTCTCCAAGAAACAGAACACAATCATTCCTACATGCATGTATTTTCTGTATGTCCAATCCTAGAGGACATACGATCTTCTTAGCACTGTACACGGTGGTAGGACCTTATTCTCTTCTGGCACTAGGTCCCTCAGCAAATTCAGTAATGCTTTAAAACTCACATCGGACCATCCGTATGTCGCCTTCATTTGTAGCAATGTCAGGACAGTGTATAAGACCGTGTGCTTCTCTTTATAGCCAGGATAGATCGGTGTTTTTTAGTCTCGAATAAGTTTTTGGAATTGGGCAAACTCTCCTTTAGAATATGCAACTTGTTCCTCAGTATCATGCACCATCTGATCAACATTGTCCACTATATCAGTATACTTATCTTTATTAATTCCTAAAATATCATTGTCGCTCATGTAATCTGTATCACCGGCCCCACCTTCATCTTTACTAGCAATCTGATCTACTTTGCCATCGTTTTCTCCTTCTTCGTCATGCTTGTTCCATATATGATATCCCTTCTTGAATCCATGTCTTATCAAATGGTCGTAGACATATTCTGAATTTGGAAACTTCTTCTCGTTCTTACAGTCATAGCATGGACACCACATTGTAGTCTTTCCATTAGCTTCCATGTCTGCTCTAGCAGTACTCATGAAAGACTTTACCCCACTAAAGTATTCATTACAAGTACGGCAATCAAGATACATCCAGCTCCTTGTTGTTGGCATCTACAAAATTATCAAAAAATTAAACAACCATCATATATATCCAAGTATATGACTTGTCGCAATTAAGGCATGCTTAACTTTGGGCACTAATAGGCAAGGATAGGTCCTAAATCCCATCCGGGGATGTGCGGCCCGTGTAGCTGGGCCCCGTGGTCCCGTGTGGTTCCAGAGAGAATTTTGGCAGCACCCCCTCGCTGTTCTCCAAATACACATCTCGACTTGGGGTCGAGAGGGTTGTGTATCCAGAGAACAACAGGGAGACACCACCGAAACTCTCTCTAGAACCGTACGGGATCACATGGTCCAGCTACGCGTGCCGCACATCCCTGGACTGTCCAAAGTGCGTGGACAATTCGGGAGCGTCTTCCTATAAATATGACCAGTTACTCGGTCATATTTATAATCCAACACTCCCGAACGAGAGACGACGTAATCGGTTGCGCGACTCTAATAATTATTTCACTTTGTTGAACAAAAATACGATAGGCAGATTAAATTTAGAGAAAAAATATAGCTTCGACCGGACGTTGGTGCTAGCTGCGGTGGGGGGCGGTGCACCGAAGCACGTAACAGTGCGGGTTGCCATCACAGGCGCGCGCGTGCAGCTGTAGTGTGGTCGCTGACCGGTGGCTAGGGAATTAACTGCGGTCGGTCGACAGTTATAGGACAAGGGTGGAAGTCGACGGTGGCTGCGAGAAATAAGTGCGGAGCTCTATGTCTGAGGTCCTTAAATACTTGTCATCACTGACAGTTATCTCTAAAAATACGTCACTAACGGTGGCCTTAGGGTTGCGGGCACTTTAGTGACGCGGGTAAAACAACATGTGTCACTAAGGTCACATCCTCTAGTGACGGGTGGTACTGTGACCCGTCACTAATGGGGGTGCCCCTCTTTAGTGACGGGTTGCAACATAATCCGTCACTATAGGGGACCTCTTTAGTGACGGGTCATACTGTAAACCGTCACTAAGGGGAGTGCCATATCTTTAGTGACGGGTTAGACTTAGACCCATCACTAATAATGTAGCATTACTGACGCATGTAAAATAGTCCGTCACTACAACTATATTACTGATGCGCGTCTTTGATTTGTCAGTAAAGCTCCATCACTAAAGACTATTCCTATGGTAGTGTTCAACGTCATCAGCACCAGCGCCTGAATGGCCGGAGTCTTGCTCTGCCAAGTTCCTAGCCCAGACGACGTCGTCTTTAGCCTGGAGGACCCTAGCAGCCTCTGAATTCTCATGGGCCTGCATGACCCGCACAATATACGAGTCATTGGTGGTCATCGAGAAGTCCTCCTCGGACGTCTACGACCACAAAGACGATGTGGAGGGAGACGATATGACTAAACATAGAAACAAAACGTAAGACGAACAAATATAGTGCTAAAGGTGAACAACATGAACAAGATAAAAGCGGACTGACTAAAGCAGAAGAACAACGAACGGGAAGTCGAGAAAGAAGAAGGAAACAAAAGTAGTACATGAAACAATGGAGTACATGGCCCTCCTTATATAGTTGTGTCTTTAGTAATGGTTGCAATGACAAACTGGTACTAAAATGCAATGGGCACAGGTCCCGAAGAGACGTGCGCGTGAAACTTTCGCCTTTTAGTACCGGCTGAGATTATAAACCGGTACTAAATTTGGATGGACATAGATAATGAGGAGACACGCGCCATAATTTAGCCAACTGCTCTATTATTAGTATTGGCTTACTACTGAAACCGGTACTAAAGTTTGATAGGGTTCCAAGGAGACGGGCGTGAAACTTTATTACAGACACGAGCGACTGTAGCAATCGTCACACTGTATAAAGTTTTTGGATTTCCTTTTTCGAACTAAAATTTATGAAATAAATTTAAATTTCACTTGTGATGATCACGTACACCGCATTTCACAAAATCAACAGACTTCATTAAGTTAAATACTGCTTCACTTCATTTAAACAGTGGATAATACAAAAGTTCAAACTATATAATAGCTAATTAATTACAATAATTTAACCATAATAGGGCAGTGCTAGCAGTTGCGAGAAGAACAGATGGCACTCATGCTTGATTCTACATTCCTCGCTACAGAAGGAGAGCAAGTTCTTAAGCCAGGGGTTTTCGTAGTCACCGCAGCCACCGGCCGTGCACAAGTGCGGCATCACTGCTATGCTGGGTTCTGGATCCCACAACCCATGCACTGCCCGACGGACTGAGTCCACCGCATGTTCACAAAGATGCTAGTATTGCTCGTTAGTGATCCTCCTGCGCACCACTACTACAGAAAACCCTATTAGTAACAGGTGATAACCTTTATTAGTGATGGGTAAGTCTTCCATCACTCTTATCGCGTCAGTGATGTAACATCATTAGTGACAGTTGTTTACTGTCACTAAAGGGTCAAGCTTTAGTGATGGGCGGCAATATTTGTCCATCACTAAAGGGGGGCCTATCGGCTCACCTGTTAGGGCTCTTTAGTGACATGTCATAATGTCACCCGTCACTAAAGGGTTCTTTAGTGACGGGTGATTATTGTCACCCGTCACTAATATTATGGTTATTTTTTAAAAAATAATAGTTTTTAGGCTGCATCCTGAATCAAAGCCATGATTTGGCAGCCAACATATCCAACATCCAAAGCACGTCACAGACAATTCATCACAGAAGATTCATAACCAAATTAGTATCACATATATTAACTTCTAACTCGTTATCTCGAAGAACATGGCTAAAACAAAGTTCCATAAGATCATTCACTAACTTCTAACTTCTAGCGATATCAAGAGCTTGAATAGTATCCTACGGAGATTCTCTCTGTCTACCCACCATGAATTGTTTAAGGCTGTACATGTCTAGTTTTGTAGCCTCTTTTATGGTCACCCTGTACTCCTTCTCCCTGAAGAAAAAAGAATCAGTACAATATGCACAATGATTATCAGTGCAAAAAGAAAGATGGATAGGAAAACATCGTACCCCAGGTTTACACCACATACATGACAGTCTTAATTGTACCATTGTTGATGCTGAAATGGAAAGGTGCATACCGTGCCAACTTCTAACGCGTTATCTTGAAGAAATTAGCTAAAACCAGTAGTTAAATAGCACCGTCCATCCGTGGATTTATGCACCACAATTGGGACTGCCTCAGACCCTGCTGCTGCCACTTGAATCTCGGTGGTGGTCTGCTGGTGTAGGTGAGGTGCGATGTACTTCTCACGGTACTGCCTTGAAAAGTACTATAACAATAAAATTTAAACAAAAGCTAGTTAGACAAGGTGATCTGCATAGATGATCTAGTTAACCACCGACATGTGCAAATAACTTACCACTGACTTCTTGTTGATGATCGCGTTATTTATTGTGCAGACATTTAACCGAGTCTCAGAGGATAAACCTGCCGATATGTCTTGCAGAAGAGCCTTCCTTGCTGGAGTTACATCTATTGGATTGCCAAAATAACAGATATGCTTCAATTGGTCCATTTGGTCGGTGTCGATCTCCCTGGCTATCCTCTTCCCCTTCTTCTTCGCAACATTGCTAGAACCCTCCACTGACATTATAAACAAACCATATTAAGCACATAAACAAAATATGCATGTCTAGTAAATAATGTCAGTTCTCTATATATACCACTATCGTTATCCTTCACTTTTATGGCCGTTGGGGTCTTCTCATCACTAAAGTTAGTATAAAATTTAGCCATAACTGTCAATGGGGTCTGTCTCATTGTTATTACCACATAATCCCCTTGTGTTAGGCCGCCTCTTTGACTAAATTCGGGACACCATTTGTGGAGGCATATCCTGCTTCCACAGCTCGCAACCTCAACCTCACTGGTGCACTCATCTCTTGTCAATATCTTAAGGGTGTCACCAGCACAAATATTATTGATATCGTCAAATCTTTTTGATAAAAACTAAAACAGTAAGATAATGTCACATCGGTTTGTTAATTTTATTAGCACATAAACAATATATGCAATGTACAATGTATAAACCTGGTGACCCCCCATTGACTAGATGATTGATCTTTATGAGGCAACTGTTAGGAACATAAGTTGGTACCATAGGAACATAATTTGGGAGGCTTGACATGTCCCTAATTCTTGTTATATTTCATAACGATGAAAAAAGTACAATAATACTTGCGAAATATTCACAAATTCACTAAGCAACAAACTTGCATGAACAAACATTCATGAATGTAACCTAATGTACGTTGAACATGATTGCTTTCAGATGTCGGGCTGCCAACTTAATAGCCTCCTCGCCACTAGGCTACAATTTAATTTACAGGTGTGTGTGACAGTTAATTCATTAAACAATAGTACTAAGCAATAATAATAGTAAGCACGTAATGAAACTATAAAAGTCACATAATGAAAGAACATTGTATGAATAAAATATAGGAACAATAATATTAGCACATAATGAGAGATTTATGCATTAACAAACTTGTGAAAACAAAAAAATGAACCAAAATTGTCACACACATCCTCATACTAATAACATCATCTTCATTGAACCTAAACTGTCACACACATCCTCATACTAATAGCATCATCTTAATTGAGCAAACATTTCACAAATTATCCACAAAGCAACATTTCCACAAATTATCCACAGTGCAACAAATTATCTATAGTCATGTCGGAGGAGGAGGACCTTAGGAGGAGGAGGAGGATGCAACCGAGGTGGCGGTGAGTAGGGTTGGCCACGCGCGATGGAAGGTCAGCCACGCGCGACGGATGACCGGGATGGAACGGACCACGCTGGCGCCAGCGAGGAGCACGACGAAGGTGACGACGGCGGTGAGAGGCTAGGGTTAGGGTTGCACGAAATGAAATCGTGCCGATTCACTTCGAGGCCCGCCTATTTATAAAGATCATTAGTGACGGGCGATAGTTGCCGCCCGTCATGCTCATTAGTGGTGGGTTGTAATTCAATCCGTCACTAATGGTTGTGCCCCCTCTTTAGTGATGGGCCTAACTATGACCCGTCACTAATAAATCAATATTACTGACGCGTTCAAAACAGTCCGTCACTAAAAGTGTATTAGTGACGCCCATCAATTATCCGTCAGTAAAGCTCTGTTACTAAAAACTATTTTTGTGGTAGTGCACGCCGCCGATGGAAGCCACCTTGTCTGCCGCCTCGGTTTCTACCAGCCTTATGAGCCACAACACGAGCTTGGTTGCGGTGTCCTCGTGGTTGTACTCGATGAGGACGAACAAATAGACAGCCATCTTGTGTTTGGCCTCGGTGGATGTACACAGTAGTTGGGCACCCTGCGACGGTGGCCCTACACCGCCAGATACATGCTCTAGATAAATCATGCCTCCATGTGGCCCACGTCGGCCAAAGCATGCAGTAGACATCGGTACCGAGGATGCTCGTGCTAAGACATCCGAGGACCCTCATGCGCTAGGACAAACCTTCTCCTGACAGCGCGGTCGTGGCACACTTGGCTCATGGTTCGGCACACCTAGCGTAACCTTTGGAGATCAGCTAGCGGTGCTTTGGAGGTCTCAGCGATATGCCTAGTGATCTCCACAGCGATATCAAACAGGAGCGCGTTCCACTGACTCGGCACTAAGGTCATAGCTTCGATATCTTCGCCAGCAGTCTAGGAAGAAGGGGGGCTTAGGAATACTAACACGAAAGGTTTGGGTTACGGCCGGAGATTTTAACGTAGCGATTAGTGCGATCAAGTGATGCGGGGGAAAAGAAGCGGTATGGTTGTCACGGGAAATGAACCGTTGCCTCAGGACTGAACGAAGCAGTCCCATCATCCGTCAGCAGCTCAGCGCGCACGTTTGCGTGTATCAGTGAAGAAATAATTTGGAATCTTTAGTACTGGTTTTATTTATAAAATAGTACTAGAGATACTTTTAGTACCGGGTTATAAATAAAACCAGTACTAAAGATACATGATTCTAAAAAAAGCATAGATTTGCATATAACCTGACTCTAATTTGTATTTAATTTCACTTGCATTCTTTACAACGAATTTAAATTTCATTTCACCTGAAATTCTCCACAACTAATTTGGATTTCATTTCACTTGAAATTCTCCACAACTAATTTGGATTTCATTTCAATTGAAATTCTCCACAACTAATTTAAATTCATTCAATTGAAATTCTTTATAACTAAGTTGAATTTTATTTCAATTGAAATTCTCTACAACTAAGTTGAATTTTATTTCACTTGAAATTTTCCACAACTAATTTGGATTTCATTTCACTTGGAATTCTCCAGAACTAATTTGAATTTATTTCAATTAAAATTCTTCATAACTAATTTGGATTTCATTTCAATTGAAATTCTCCATGATTAAGTTGAATTTCATTTCACTTAAAATTCTCCACAACTAATTTCATTTGAATTTCATTTTACTTCAATTTCATTTCACTTGAAATTCTCCACACCTAATTTGGATTTATTTCAATTGAAATTCTTCCCAACTATTTTGAATTTATTTCAATTTAAATTTATTCTAACTAATTTGAATTTTATTTCACTTGAAATTCTCCACAACTAAGCTGAATTTTATTTCAATTGAAATTCTTCAGAACTAAAGCCCCGTTTGGATGGACTAAAACTAATAGTTAGCTAACAATTAGTTGGATAAATATTAGTCCATATGTGTTTGGATATTTAGACTAATAGACAGATAAAGATAATTTTGCCCTGCTACAGCAACCACGCTACATTACGCTACTACAGTGATCGCCGTGCTACAGTGCCGTTGTTGTAGTAGTCAATATAATAGTTTTCCTGGGTCCATACAAATTTATAAACTGAAAATAGTTATGGTGCATACAAATTTTATGATTTGTCTAATGTAAAACATCCACTAATCACTCTCGTCTAGCAAACAAAGCATTAGCAATGTTGTCACGGAAGGAATTCATATTTTGATCTTCATCACCTAAATGTGTATTTGCACCCCTCCGTTGAGATGAAGACGACTCTAAAAAGGCATGTAGTTTTCATCACGATCACACATGTTAAAGTCTGCATCAGCCATGGCACTCTCTCAAATAAAGTGTTGAAGGGCCATACATGTAAGTATTTTTTTACTTTGCTTTGCCATTTGATAACTTGGTAAGTCTAACAGAATCCTCCATTTCATCTTTAAAACTCCAAATGAATGCTCAATGACATTGCGAAGAGATGAGTGCACAAAATTGAATACCTCATTTTTACCTATTGGTCTTGGGCTTGAAACTCTGGCAATTGATACTTCGTACCCCTGTACGGTGCAAGATAACCAGGACGGTTAGGGTAGCCCAAGTCGACAAGATAAAACTTCCCTACAAAATAATTATTATCAATGATAATCACAACTATGCTTCTTTTGAATAACAATACACTAGTAAAACACTTGTGTGTTTACCTAGAGATGGATGTGGATACTTGTCACCGTATTTATGTATTGAATCATTAAAAACTCTCATGCCATGTGCTGATCCTAGCCATCCCACGACAGCAAATGTAAACCTCATGTCAAAGTTGCATATAGCCAACATATTATGAGTGGAGTACCCATGACGACCCACATGTTGAAGGACCTTCGAAGCTAGCACCACAACAGGGATATGTGTACCATCAATTGCTCTAATGCAATTATCAAAGTATGGTGAAAACCATGAAGATTGTAATCTCTGGTGCACTGTCAAAAATTCAGGATCTCTTGACTTGATAATATCTGCTGATAGCATATACAGACTATCCAAAACTTCTTGAAACTTCCGATTAATCGTCTCGATTAACCTCTCAAAATGGTTTTCAGCTTGTCTAATTGATTGAGGGGAACCAACTATCCATAAAAATATAGCTAAAGACTACCGATGTCATCTTCTTCAATGACGTCAAGCCATAAGTTGACACTAACAAATTATGTAGCCTTTCAAATAGTACCCGACTCATCCTAAACATGTTGAAACAAGCTGTGGGATTTTGAAGAGTTCTTCTAACCCAATCATATCCGGACAGTTCGGGTTGCCTCATATTAGATTTGTTCATGAAAGAGCCGTAGTAGTACGTACCAATCATGCATGCAATGGTATATATCGTTGCATCACCTTCAAATGTTCGTGTGCAAACTCAATTGTTTCATCCTCCTCAATTGTTGATGTTCTTATTAAAAAACTACATCACAAATAAGGTACCTTAGTGTTGTCTTTCCAGAACTGCTCATCAGCCACGACTGTCCCATTAGCACGTCCAAATCTAGTTTGTTTGTTGAGCCACAACCAAAACTGATATAGCCTCTTAAGTTGACTCCATCTTTTCTCAGTTGTTTTGTAGAGTGTCTCAGACCAACACTAATGTAATATTTCTCAGCTATGTTCTTGAACCCTCAGTTAGTAATGAAACCATTGTTCGTATTCCCAGCTCTTTTTTCCTCAAGGCAAATGTCACAAAAAACATAGGTATTCTCTGAACTCCAATTTGCCTTGTCAATTGGTCCACACATATAGTAGAGTTTGCATACGACACGTAGAAGCAAATTAAATCATATTTAACTAGGTGCTTATCGATGCAAAACATGCATAGAAGAGAAATGGACAAACATACTATATAATAGTACCAATCAAATAGACATCGCAATAATCACATGAGGGGAATAAAGAATGATTGATGCTCACCAAATGATCATGCCCAAAAGAACCATCGTCGTCTTCTAGTCCATCACCTACATAGGCCAAAGGAGCACTTCCACTATTTCCACCATCGACGGTATTGAATTGTTGAGGAGTACTTTTACTCCCACCAGCGGCAGTAACCACAACCCGAGTCTGTGGAGCACTCCTAGCTGTGGCGGAAGCGGACCGAGAACCTCCACGTCCTGTATTGCGAGGTGGGAGAAACAATGTCACTGCCTTGGATGATGCATCTCTGCTAGATTTGCGTTTCAATGCGCCGCCACGGCCGGAGGATTGCAGAATGTGCTTGTATGATGACAGGTGGGGGAATTCAGCCACCTGTGAGTTGAGGTCGATGCTATCCATACCAACAGGATTGATGAGCGATGCCATGGTAGCTGATTGGGTGAAGAAATCAAAGGGAGTAGCATGGTCATGCTTGTGGTCACCGTGCTCCATCTACAGGTGAAAAATTGACATCTAGTTTAATAGCATAAAGCTAAAACTACCCAAAGTAATACAATGACATTCACAATATAGCGTTTAAATTCACCAATAGGAAACACAAAAAAAGAGAATGCTATTAGTCTGAGCAATACGGCAGTACCACCTATGAGTTTTTTTAACAAAATAAGAACAATTATAGGCCAAAACCATGTCCTCAAGCAGGCGACTCCCGCATCAAAGTTCTAAAGGTATGTACTACTAAACTGTGGCACTACACGATTGCAAATAAATTACAGTCCTAACAGAAAAAAGAAAACAAGAGATCAGGGATGCTGTGATGGTACTATAGGTTCATTTCATAGACAGTTAAACTCTAATATCTACTCTACATGCTGGGAATATATTCAAATAAATCAAAAATATGTTGCCGTATTTGCTCAACACTTCAATTATTCAGCAATCTTGCATGTTATCCTCAAGTTTACCAAAAACAACCACTAAAAATACATGAAAACTAGAAAAATGTCAAATCTATCTAAGAAAACATCCAATTTCTATAGTGTCAAGTAGAAATCAAGTAGACAAGCACGCCAAACTAATTCCACAATAAACATCACAAAACAAAACAGGTAAAAAACAAGAAATCTATTTAGAACAATAGCTTGTTTCCTAGATGATCAACAAACAATTATAGTCAATAAAGTAACAGAGGATGCATTCTCTAGCACGATTCAACAAGGACGCAATAAACCTCTGCTCAACCTAGAGGAACACATCAGAAAACAACAAAAATGGTCAATCGATCCACCAAATCAACAAATAGCACCATAATAGACCGCTTGCTTGGTGTAATCGGACGAAACATGCACGCTAATCTCCATGGCTCGATTCGGTTGTAGCCACACATGCAAAATTGAGAGAGACCAGCAAATCCAACAAATTCATACCTTGAATCTTGATGAGGTGGTACAGAGAGCGGCAACGGTGGGTCAAGCCGACGAGGAGGGGCGTCGGCAACCTAGAGAGGCGGTGGCGGTAGATCGGGATAGGAGCTCGTTGGCGGCGAAAAAACTAGACGGGAGGAGCGGCGGTGGTAGAAAAACTAGACGAGAGATCGACGGTGGCCTATGGTGGCCTAGACGGGAGATCGGCGGCGGCGGCCGGGCAGCAACGGTGGTCGGGTGGCGCCCTGGTGGCTCCTAGCAGTAACCTTCGATGGGCTAATGGGCTAACAGGAGAATAGGGGCAAAAGAGTCAAGAGCCCCTATTAGCTCAAATTAGTTCACTTTTATGGACTAATGGGCTAACCATTAGTTAGCTAAGAAGCTAATAATTAGTTCACCAATTAGTTGTGTTGTTTGGATGAACTAAAGCTAAAAATTAGCTACTAACTGTTAGTTAATGGGATCCAAACAGAGCCTAAGTTGAATTTTATTTTACTTGAAATTCTCCACAACTAATTTGGGTTTCATTTCACTTAAAATTCTCCACAACTAATTTAAATTTATTTCAATTGAAATTCTCCCCAACTAATTTGGATTTCATTGCAATTAAAATTCTTCAAAACTAAGTTGAATTTCATTTCACTTGAAATTCTCTACAACATATTTCATCTGAATTTCATTTCACTTTAATTTCATTTCATTTGAAATTCTCCACAACTAATTTGGATTTATTTCAATTGAAATTCACCCAACAAATTTGAATTTATTTCAATTGAAATTCTCCCTAACTAATTTGAATTTCATTACACTTGAAATTCTCCACAACTAAACTGTGTTTTTTTAAGAATCATGTATCTTTAGTACTGGTTTTATTTAGTACCGAGGTATAAATAAAACCGGTACTAAAGATACATTGTTCTGAAAAAACACAGATTTACATATAACCTCACAAATTTATATTTAATTTCACTTGACATTCTTTCCAACTAATTTGAATTTTATTTCACCTGAAATTCTTTACAACTAATTTGTATTTCATTTCACTTGAAATTATTCACAACTAATCTACATTTCATTTCACTTAAAATTCTTCACAACTAATTTGAATTTCATTTCACTTGAAATTTATCACAATAATTTGGATTTCATTTCACTTAAAATTTGTAACAACTAATTTGAATTTCACTTCACTTAATATTTTTTACAATAATTTGGATTTCATTTCACTTCAAATTTGTTAAACCTAATTTGGATTTCATTTCACTTGACATTTTCACAATAATTTGGATTTCATTTCACTTGATATTTTCACAACTAATTTCATTTCATTTCACTTGAGATGTACACTGAAGAGCGACACAAGATGGTTTCATGGCTTCGATCTGAATATGACTGTCCAAGAGATTGATCAACCAATCACAATAGGTACTAACAATTTACACCACATAACAGATGATATTTTATGCTAGAAAGCTAAAGTACATACATAGTTGCCTCCAGTGCACCGTTGCTAATGTGGAAATAAAAACGTAAATTATGCCGACAACTAACTCGTTGGCTTGTAGAAAATAGCCAAAACAACTGTTAGGTAACAGTGCCCATCTGTTGATTTGTGTACTGCAATTGGGACTGGTGGTGTGCCTCCTGCTGCTATCACTAAGATCTCTGTGGTCTATTGGTGCAGGTGAGGTGTGACGTATTTCTCACAATACTGCCTTGAAAAGTACTGTGACAATAAAATGTTTCGGTAGCTAGTTAGCCGAGTCAAGTGTATATAGGTATAGATGTTTGTAATTGTCACATGTGCAAAGTGCTTACCATCCTATTTTTCTTAATGACTGAAGAATTGATTATACAGATATATAATTGAGTACCGAAGGATGTCGTAGCCGAGATGTCTTGAAGGAGAGCCTTCCTTTCTGTCGTTAGATCTATTGGATTGCAAAAAAACAGATGGTCTTCAATTGGTTGGTGTCGTCTTCTCTGGATTTCTGTTTCCCCTTCTTCTAAGCTGGCCATGTGGATCCAATAGTGTCATCTGCCATTATAAAAATGCTAGTAAGTACATATACAAGATAGGTATATTTGTATAATAAGTAATGTGAGTTCGTTATATATACCGCTATCACTTGAGTCTACTCTTATGGCTTGTGAGGCTTTCTCTTCACCATAATTATTGAAAATGGTAGCCATGTGGGACAGTGGGGCTCCTATTATTAGTACCACAAAGTCCTCTTCTACTAGGAAGACTCGGTCAGCAAATGCATACCACCCTTTACTCAGGCATAACCTGCCTCCATAGTTTTCAACCTTAACCATATTAGTGTAGCCATCTTTTGTTGATATCTTAATAGTGTCACCTTCATAAATATTATGGTGATTGACGAAGCTTTTTTAGTAGAAACTAGAACAGTAAGATAACATCACATCAGTTTATTATGATTTTGTTATCACATAAATAAAAAATACAATGTATATAATGTACCATGTGACGCCTCAGGTAATAACCGACTTTGAGTAGGCAATCCTTCAGATCATAAGCTAGCACCTAAAATAGACAATTGTCAAATCAATTTCACTTGAGATTGTACAAAATAAGCTGACACCTAAAATAGGAATATGAGATTTTTGGGGTATATCGGATACATTAGGAGAAAGGTTTAGTACCGGTTCAGGATATCATCCGGTGATAAAGTTATTAGCACCAGTTGGTGTGTCTACCCAGTACTAATGCATAAGCTTTTAGTACCGGTTGGGTATTCTGACCGATACTGATAAGTTTAGTACTAGGCGGTCTCTCGACCCGGTACTAAAACTCTTTATTAGTACCGGTTGCGGCTACCCACGACGTTCTCTCTCTTTTCTGACCGTTGCAGATGACTTTCGGTACCGACTCAAATTGGAATCGGTACTAAAAGGGAGATGAAAGGCCACTTCTCTAGTAGTGAAAAGTGGCCTGCAATGGTCAATAAGGGCACAAAAATTTATTAGGAGTTATAATAATTAGTAAATCTTCTCTTCAGTACTAGGTGAGGACACCACCTGGTACTAATGTGTCAAGTACTGGGTGGTGTCTCAACCTGGTGCTGAATAGAAGACTTTTAGTACTGGTTAGGGATCCTAATTGGTACTAATGTTTCTAGTACCGGGTGGAGACACTACCTAGTACTAGAGAGAAGACTTTTAGTGTCTTGTAGGTCCCCATCCGGTACTAATACTTGTACACTCTATTAGGTTTCTGCGCCCGATTGTTCGTCTGCCCCTTTAGTATTTGCTGATAGTTTTAACCAATGCTAAAAGATAGGATATAAAAAGAACCATCATCTCAACAAAATCATCCACAACAATCATCTACTTTCTTCACATGTAGCCAGAGTTCTAGAGGATGATCGAGGAGTTCATACCAAATCCTGAAAAATTATGAGCTTGTGTTATGTAGCCAAGTGAACAACCATGAAGGTCTATATGTGGTTACATTTTACAAGCTTCATAATAAGCCAGTGTAATGAGTTTGATAGATCATGGCGATCATGAGAGATTCATCCTTATAGATTATGCATATTGTGGGATATATCCATGCACATCTATAAATGTCTTCCACAGTTGGCAGACTTATGACTATGTGCGGGTATATCTTATAGTCTTCATAATAAGCAATGGTAAGATCATCACATTGGTTGTTGTGATTTTGATTGTTGAGAAGTCGCTAAAGCGATGAATTTCATCGGTTGTTTTTAGTTACTTTAGTACCGGTTGAAGCGATCAACCGGTATTGAAGGTTATCATGCGCCGTTTTGGCAAGACTATTCACCTGTCCCTTTAGTATCGTTGATGAATTCAACCGATATTAAAGGTTTCTCATGTGTCATTTTGGTAATTACGATTGACTATTCATGTGCCCCTTTAGTATTGGTTGGTAGTTTCAACCGTTACTAAAGGATATCCTATAAAATGGGTCACTATCTTAATAGAATCTGCCACAACCATCATCTTCTCTCTTCACATGTATCCACATCTGGTAGATTATGTAGCCTATGAAATATAACCGTGTACGACCATGAATAGTCGGTAGGCTTATGGTTGTGCGCGATTATATCCATAGGTTTTATAATAGGCTTAGGCTTATGATTATGATGATTATTTTGAGAGTTCATGGTGAGAAGTTCAGGTACTATATAATCACATCTACATATTATGGAGATGTGGATATAAACATGCACACATTTATAGATGTGCATGTTTATATCCACAATCTTTATAATAAGCATGGGTTCGAGAGATTATGACGTGGAATTCAAGTACTAAATAATTAATGAAATCTAGTGTTCGTTCAGCTATACATGTGGAAGGTTGAAGCGATGTTTTTAGCTTTTTTTCTAGCCCTTTAGTACTGGTTGATAACTTTAACCAATACTAAAGGTATGACTCAGCTTTTTTTCTAGCCCTTTAGTACTGGTTGAT
>KE372946.1:685301-705718 GCA_000418225.1 Zizania latifolia | reverse complement strand
GCCCATAGTGACTCCGATAGGGACTGATGCCATCGCTTTGGTTGTTCATTGATCTTGCGTTTTATCAGCTTTATCAAACTCTTGTTGGATGCCTCTGCTTGTCCATTCGCTTGTGCATAGTAAGGTGATGAATTCGATAACTTGATCCCCATGCTGACTGCAAACTACTGGAACTACTCCGATACGAAGATTGAACCCTGATCGGTTGTAATTGTCTGTGGGACCCCAAAGCGGTATATTATATGTTCCTTTATGAACTCGATTGCAACGGCTGAAGTAACCTTCTTTAAGGGAACGCCCTCTACCGATTTGGTGAAGTAATCTGCAGCCGCCAGAATGAACTTGTGTCCCTTGCTTGATGCTGGATAGATCTGGCCAATCATGTCGATACCCCAATCTCTGAAAGGCCATGGCTTGATTATCGGGTTCATCGCCGATACTGGAGCTCTTTGGATGGTTCCAAACTTCTGGCAATCCTGGCATCCTTTATAATACCTTATACAATCTTCCATCATGGTCGGCCAAAAGTACCCTGCCCTCCGGAGTAGCCACTTCATCCTTTGAGCCGATTGATGTGTGCCGCATATGCCATCGTGAACATCGCACTTGACGACCTTCGCCTCTTCGGTGTTTATACACTTGAGCAGCACCCCATCAATGGTCCGATAATACAGTTCTTCATCAAGCAGGACATACTTTGTAGCTTTGTATCTAAGTTTTCTTGGCACCATTATGAAGGATTCTTCAAATATATAACGAGTTCATACCTCCAGTCATCGGCTTCTAACTCTACAACTTCTATCTCAATCGGCTTAGTCATCGGTTTATATCCCGATGCTGTTTGAGCCAGGTCGTTCGCCTCTGTATTCTGCTCTCTTGGGATATAGGTGAGGGTTATACTTCCGAAGCTTGACATCAGGTCTTGACACCGATCATGATAAGTCCTCAAAATTTTGTCCTTGCACTCATACTCACCTGACAGCTGCTTCATTACTAGCAAAGAATCTCCCATGATTTCCACCGCATCGGCGCCAACTTCTTCTAGCAACTGCAACCCTTTTAAGACTGCTTCATACTCTGCTTGATTGTTGGTTGAGAAAGGTTTGATCGTATATGCAAACTCAAAAGCTGCCCCTCGAGACGATATGATCACCAATCCGATACCACATTCATGCCGACATACTGATCCATCGAAGAATAAAGTCCATGGTGCCGGCTCGACGTAACCCACCGATTCATCTCTGTGCTGAACTATGAAGTCGGCCACTGCTTGTCCTTTTACTGTCTTTGCCGATTCATAACGGATGTCAAACTCGGTGAGAGCAAACACCCATTTCCCGACGTGTCCTTTCAACACTAGAGTCGATAGCATGTACTTGACCACATCGGCTTTACAAACAATGGTGCATTCCGCCGATAATAGATAATGCCTTAACTTGGTGCACGAGAAGTATAAGCACAGGCAAAGTTTCTCCACAGCGGGGTATCGGGTCTCTGCATCCAGCAATCTTCGACTAAGGTAGAAAATCACCCTTTCCTTTCCATCGACCTCCTGGACTAAGACTGATCCGATGGCCTTATCATCGGCTGACAGGTAGAGCTTGAAAGGGATTCTCTTCTGAGGTGGCATCAGTACTGGTGGAGAGCTTAGGTAATCTTTAATCTCATCGAACGCCTTCTGTTGCTTTTCTCCCCACACAAACTCTTGATCGGGCTTCAGCTTCAGCAGAGGAGTAAATGGCTCTATTCATCCTGATAGATTTGATATGAACCTTCTCACGAAATTTATCTTCCCGATCAGTGATTGTAACTCGGTCTTATCGGTGGGTGGCGAAGAATTCTTGATTGCTTTGATGCTGCGCTGGCTCACTTCAATCCCCCTTTCATACACGATAAAGCCTAGAAACTTTCCCGCTGATACGTCGAAGGCGCATTTCTCAGGATTCATCTTCAGCCCATATTTTCTTGTTCTCTCCAGTACTTGTCGTAGATCGGCTATATGTCCTTGGGTACATCCTGATTTCACCACTACGTCATCTATATATATTTCCACCAGTAAGCCGATCAAATCATGGAATATGTAGTTCATAGCCCTCTGGTATGTTGCTCCGGCGTTCTTCAACCCAAAAGACATTACTACCCACTCATATAATCCAAGGGCACCGGGGCATCGGAACGCAGTCTTAGGAATATCCTCGTCTGCCATGAATATCTGGTTGTATCCTGCATTCCCGTCCATAAAGCATATTATTTTATGGTCCGATGCCGCATCCGCCAGCAAATCCGCAATCAACATCGGATATTCATCTTTAGGCGTTGCCTTGTTTAAATCCCTGAAGTCCACGCATACTCTAAGTTTTCCATTCTTCTTCAATACCGAGACGATGTTTGATACCCACTCGGTGTATCGGCATGGCCTTATGAATCCTGTATCATATAACCTTGTGATTTCGGCCTTGATGTCTTGGTACAGTTCTGCCTTGAATCATCGAGGAGTTTGCTTGAACGGCCGATATCCTGGCTTTATCGGGAGCCGATGTTCTCCAATTGATTGGCTTAATCCTGGCATCTCGTGGTACTCCCAAGCGAAGCAATCCCAATACTCTCGCAATAAATTGATTAATTCTTTCTTTATTGCCTCAAGAAGTGTAACACTTATAAAAGTTGGTCTCGGTCGGTCACCGGGTCCGATGTCTACCTCTTGTAGTTCATCGGTCGTAGCGAATCCTTAATCGAGTTTACCCTCAATCTCGTCTATGGTGCCCTTAAAGTGTAAGTCTGGTTCGTCATTACTGACTGATTTGATTCCATCGCTCGATACGTCTAGAAAGTCACCGTCCTAGGCTCTGTCTAACAAGCAATCAACGCCTTCCATCTCCCAAACCGATAAATTGGTCGTTGCTATCTTAACCCATTTATTGGAGGGATCACCTCCACTTGATCTCTGGTCCACTGCATGAGACTCTGGTGCATTGTAGAGGGGACGCAACAATTGGCGTGGATCCAATCGTGTTCAAACAGTAAGCTGTAGGAGCCCTTTCCATCGATAATAAAAAATGTTGTCGGTACCGTTTTGCTTCCGACTGTGAGCTCTACGTTGAGGACTCCCTTGGCCTCCGATGAGTTACCACCAAAGTCCTTGAGAATCATATTTATCTTGATCAAATCTTTCAGCCCCTTTCCAAGCTTTTGATACGTCGAGTATGGCATGATATTGACGGCTGCTCTACCATCCACTAACATCTTGGTCATCGATTTGCCGTTTACGAATCCCTTGATATAAAGAGGCCTCAAGTGCCGATGGTCAGGATCGCTTGGATTGTCAAATATGGCCGATTGAGGTGCTAGCACCAGCTGGGCCATTCCTTCGACTTGTTCATCGTCGCTATTAGGGATGGCTCGATATTCTGTTAGGAGAAAGAACACCATATTGATTCCTACGGATTTCTCATCATCCCGATCGGCCCTTTCCTTCACATGCCATTCTTTCCTGGTCTTTTTGGGGCGATCGAGTTTCTGCTCCCGAATGACAAGTCCTTGGAGTTCCCTCTGCCGTAGACGTTGCACCCTTCTCTTCTGGTTTTTGTGAAGATGCCACTCGGACACCATTGCTCATTCTTCTTCTGATGGTTATGCCGATGCCTCTCATCGGACAAACGGTCACCACCCCTTTGGCAGTTGTCTTCTATGTTGACGGGCCCAAGCCACTCGTGCACCGATGGTTTATACAGAGGAGTTCTTCGGTCACCTTCATAATATCTATCATCATCATAAGATCTCCGGTCGTCATCACGGGATCTCCGATCGGCTCTGCTACCACCGCATTCTGGACAATTGTTCATTGATGGTAGGCACATTCCTTCATTCCAGCAGAATCTGAAGAACTCATAGTTCCAGTGGGGGTTGAACCGCGAGTGGGTCCGATCGGCTTCATAATCGTCTTCCTCACTTGCCTTCCTCTTGTATTTGTTTATCAGTCCCGATGAAGTAACTCGTGTCTAGTCCCTCTCTTTCCCGATGCGCCTATCTCCCTCTCTGCGCCGTTCATCGAGGTGCTGGATGTAGACCATATTGGTGAGGAATGGGTGCTCGTCGATGTTCATCGGCCTCTTTCTGTCGTCGAACTTGATTCGGCCTTGCTCGACGGCCCATTGGATTTGCTGCCTGAACACCTTGCATTCATTGGTGTGGTGCGATGGAGAGTTGTGCCACTTACAGTATTTCCTCTTCTTCAGTTCATCGACCGGCGGAATCATGTGGTTGGGTGGCAACTGGATCTGCTTCTCCTTCAGCAACAAGTCGAAGATTCTGTCAGCCTTGTTGATATCGAAATCACACTTTTCTTCTTTGCCCGACGCCTTCACCCAGGGACAAGCAACGGGCTTCTTGTTTCTGGACAATTCAGCGAGTCCAACTTCGGCATCAGACTCAGCATCCTCTACAGAGTCCGATGAGTACGCTTGGGCGTACGCAACCTTCTTTTGGAACTTCTCCCTCCGAGCTTCTTGGAACCGGCTCTCATGGGCCGATACCCGCTGCACTAGGTGCGACAAACTTTCGAATTCTTGAGAGGAAAACATCTCCTTGATTGGGTTTAGCAACCCTTGAAATGCCAGCTCGGCTAACTGGGTATCACTGAGACTGAGGCTGTAGCATCTGCTGTGCACATCTCGGAATCTCTGAACATAATCCTGTACCGACTCATCCATCCTTTGCCAAACCGCCATGAGGTCCGTCAGCTTCATCTCGTGCATGCCGGTGAAGAAATACTTGTGGAACTGTTTCTCGAGATCCGCCCATCCTCTGATAGAGTTCAGTGGTAGTGAGGAAAACAATGCGAAGGCTGATCCCGATAGTGATAACGGGAAAAATCGGACCCTGAGGACTTCATCGGCCGATGCCTCCCCACACTGGGCAAGAAAATGACTCACATGCTCGATCGTGGAAATCGAGTCCTACCCTGAGAACTTGGAGAAATCGGACACGTTGTATCGGTTTGGTAGTGGCACCCGGTCGAACCACTCCGGATACGGCCTCCGATACATATACGTCTGGTCCTTGTGCTTCAGACCAAACTGGTCACGGATGACTTCAGCAATACGATTCACACAATCTTCCTCTTGTTGGTTTGACATGGGGTACCGATCGGGTGTGGGCGCCTGAGGGTACTGATCTGGTCAAGGGGCGTTGTAGTGGTACTGATCTCCATGGGTGTAGGGTTGTCCTTTGAAGTACGCAGCCTGGTGGTACCCCTAAGGGATACCATTGGATGCCCCCCTTGGCGGCATGAGGTCAGGCAGCGCGTTCCTCTCGATGCCATAGGTAATCTGTGGAACTTCATGCCTCATCGGTCCTTGTGGAATAGGAGTTGATGGTTGAGCCAGCCGAGGAGGCTGTGGAGGCTGGGGCGCCTGAGGGTGGTTGACCGGGAAGTATGTCGGACCCCATAGCGGCTCCTGAGCCACAGTACCCTCGATGGTCTTTTTGATCAACCCGTGGAGAGTGTTGACCAGAACCCCCGACTGGTTGATGAGGGCGTGATTGACTGCACGGTCAACGGCTTCTTGAAAGTTGACATGGGGGTATCGGGCCACTGACTAGATTCTCCAGTGAAGGTGGGCTTCGGCTGTTGAGTTTTCTGGACAGGTCCCGATCTGGTCATGCCAAAGGATTCGAGGCACATTTTTCGGTAGTCGTCAACGGCGGATTAATATACAAAAACTTATGGATATGTTCCTGAATCAACTCCGATTAAAACATAAGCCGAAGGATATGAATCAGATTGAGCAATCAGAGATACTCAAGTGATCGATTGAGTCGAAACACGGAATCACTCTCATTTTCTCAATTAATCCCTCCAAACATTAAAGGTGCGTTTGGTTGAACTGTAGATTTTAAAAAACTGTTGTGAGCTGTGAGCTGTTAAAAAACTGTCAAATTTAACGGTCAAATTTATCAAACAACCAGCCAGCAGTCGGGGATCTGAGGCCCCAAGAGTCTAGCACTCGGGAGGCCTCCTCAACTGCCGGCACTCGGATGGTCGCCATCAAGTGTCGGACCGCTCTATTAAACTCCGTAATGAGTAATCAATACGGCTGATAACACTTGCAGTTATCTCCCCCGAACTGACCATTTATCCTCATAATTGGTCATTAGTGAGGCACATTACTTACTAATTGTAACCCCTGGTTCCTCTCATATAAAGGGATCAAGGGAGCCTGTTATAGGCACGAATTCTTCTAGCTGAGAAGACTTGATTCATACACTTGAGGCAATTTTCATCCCTTAAGCTTATACTACACTCATAGGAGTAGGGTTATTATCCTCCGGGAGACCCGAACCTGTCTAAAAATATCCACTGTCTCACTGTTTGAGATAACCATCGAGATTCATCTACAGTACTCCCCAAAGCCTAACTAAATCCTTACAGCGGGTACCCCCGTGGTATACTGTTGTTCTTACACAACGATAGTTGGCGCGCCAGGTAGGGGTCACATCTGTGTTTTTCTGACTGACTCGATGGCAATTATTTGCAAGGTCAACACTCAGGTTCCTGTGGGATCTATCATCACTATCGGAAGCCTGACCTTTGTTGGTGATTTCATGTGCCAACTCGTTCTGACCACCTTCGCCCAGAAGAGGGTGAAGGCTCCTCGCATGTCTATGATGTGATCATCGAACCCCAGGCGTCCGAGCGCTCAGCTCTGCCCAGGGCTCTCCCATTGGCTCCCCAGGTGTCAGAGCGATCAGCTCCACCCAGGGTTCGCCAACAAGTCACCACTGACTCGCCTACTGACTATGTCATCTTCTACAATTCAGGCGGGCGCATAGTCCAACGGCGCTAATTTACCAGGGTTGTTTCAACACAGCCCCACCAGCCAACCGTGCCGGTTAAGCCGGCACCCTCTCTAAACGTCATCATGATCGCCATGATCGCTGAGTCCTCCGACGAGCCCTCCGACGCCGCTGAGTCCAGCACTCATCGGCATGATCGCCATAGGCAGAACGCCGTTCGCTCTGCTCGCCGCTCGAGGGCCCGTGCGGCTATCGGGAGCTCACGGTAATGTGCACAAGATGCCTTCACGGTGGACTTTGAAGGTCATGCCGTGTATCACACGCCGACCACAAATCTGGTCGCTATCGAGAGGGCACTAGCCGCTCTTCTCGATACACCCGAGCTCCAAAGGGCTCGGGCCATGACCCAGGCAGCCGCCGCTCAAATTATTGACGTGACGCCACTTGCGAGGTCACGGTCTCTGGGCCGTAGCTCATCTCCCCGGTCGTCTCGGCGACCGACACGCTCACGTACAAGTGAGCGTCACGAGAGCTCCTACTCGGGTGATGCCCGAGAATTCATCAACCAAGCGCGTGATGCGCGCAACGTCATTTCTCGCCGCCAGGGTGAACGCGAGCGCAGCGAGCTCCGTCATCGAGAGCAATTTGACCGGAGTTACGGCACGATAGGGGTTAGCCGGCCCGACACCGACATATCACGTCATGATGGCTTTTCAGCATTCTCCGAGCATCTTCGTCGGGTAGTATGGCCTCGAAACTTCGCCTGACAGGAGTTGTGCCATACGACGACAAGACCGACCCCTCCCAATGGTTGTGGCTATATTATACGGCCATTCATGCAACTGGAGGGGACCAAGATGTTGTAGCTAACTACCTCCCCATCATGATTTCCTCGGCCGCCATCAGCTGATTGTCCAGACTCCCGGAGAACTCCATTAACTCCTGGGGGAGTTGTGTGATGTTTTCATCACCAACTATCAAGGAACCTGACAAAGGCCGGTCTCATGGCATGATATGTGCCAGATACGCCAAAAAGATGGTGAGTCCCTTAGGGACTACATCCGTCGCTTCTTTGAGTGCCAGAACACTGTCGCCAGCATCACCGACGCAAACGTCATGTCCATCTTTTAAGATGGTCTACGAAAGCCATCGGAGTTGTTTCGCCATCTGGTCATGAATGAGCCGGCTGATCCTGGTGACATAATCACCGTCACCGAGCAGTTCACCAATGCCGAGTACGCTGAACGGGAGCAGATGCACCCAAGCACTCAAGAGACCAGCAAAGACAAGAAGAAAAAGAAGGATCGTCGTCGCTCGCCCTAACGTGATGATCACAGCAGGCCTGAGTCCTCTTCTCGGCGCGAGAGCAAGAAGAGGAAGGGCAAAGAAGTCATGATCGCCAAGAAAAACTTAAGACCTCAGGGACGAAAGAACTCGGCATTGCAGGAGGATTGGATAAACCCTGCATTATTCATCCTAACAACAACCACACCACCTGCCGGTGTTATCAGTTGCAGAACCAGATGGTGAAAGAGGCGAAAGAAAATCCCCGGCAAGATAAGCATCGCTAGGATGACAAGAGGAAGAGATCCAAAGAGGATGATAAAGACGCTGAGGCATCTCCGGCAGAAAATGATTTTCAGGAGCCCGCTCGGACGGTCTCCATGATATTCGGTGGAGCTATCGCCGCCGAGCCCAAGCACCAACAAAAGCTGCTGGCTCGCCTAGTCAACGCCATCAACACTGTGGCGACCGAACGCCTGCGGTAGTCGGAGATCCAGATCACCTTTAGCCGAGATGACCAGTGGACGGATGTCCCCAAGCCGAGATGATTCCCACTGATCGTCGACCCAGTCATCCTTAAGGTGCGCCTTAAGAGGGTGTTGATCAATGGCGGCAGCGGGCTTGACGTCCTGTTTAAAGAGACGCTTGCTGCACTCGTCATCGACGAGTCCACGCTCTAGAAGACGGACACACCTTTCTATGGGATTATCCCAGGGAAGGCTTCCATTCAACTCAGCACGCTCACTCTGTCGGTGATGTTCAGCACTCGGGTCAGGTATAGGACCAAGCATATCAAGTTCTACGTCGTCGACTTCAAGACTGCCTACCACGCCGTGCTTGGGCGGCCGTCCCTTGCCAAATTTATGGCAGTATCCCATTATGCTTACCTGGTCCTCAAGATTCTAGGACCGAGCAGGGCCTTTTCAATAAAGGGGGATGTTGCCACCTCGCACGCATATGAGCAAGACAGCCTCACATTGGGTGAGGCCACAGACATCTCTGTCCCAATGGAGGAGACTGTTCAGGCAGCCAAGATGACGCCAACCACAAGCATGGAGATCCCGACTGCCACATCATCGACATCAAGCTTGGCGCCCTCGCCGGCTGAGTACAAAAGTATTCAGCTCTCGGACGCCGACCCCTCTAAGACGGCGCTGATCGAGACAACGCTTGATCCTAAATAGGAAAGCGCGCTCGTCAGCTTCCTCCGTGCCAACATCGACATATTCGCCTAGCAACCTTCCGACATGCCAGGAGTACCGTGGGAGCTGATCGAGCATGAACTCCATGTCTTCCCGACTGCCAAGCCAGTCAAGCAAAAGATGCGCCGATTCGCCCAGGAGCGTAAAGAGGCCATCAAAGAAGAAGTTACCCACTTGTTAGCAGGTGGGTTCATAAAAGAGATGTATCATCCTGACTGGGTAGCCAACCCAGTCATTATAAAAAAGAAGAATGGAAAATGGAGAATGTGCATTGACTATACTGATCTTAACAAAAGATGCCCCAAAGATTCTTTCCCGCTGCCACGCATCGACCAAGTGGTTGATTCTACAGTCGGCAGCTTCCTTCTCTATTTTCTGGACTGCTATTTGGGATATTATCAAATCGGCCTAAAAGAAGAAGATCAAGAGAAGACATCATTCATCACCCCATTCGGTGCTTATTGCTATATATCAATGCCTTTTGGGCTGAAGAATGTGGGGGCTACATACCAGCGTGCTATTTAGCGTTGCCTCGCTGATCAGATTGACTGCAACGTGGAAGCATATGTGGATGATATCATCGTGAAATCCAGAAGGCCAGAAGATTTAATTCTCGACCTCCAAGAGACTATAGACAATCTCCGCAAATTTTGGTGGAGGCTCAATCCGGACAAATGTGTATTCAGGGTGCCAACCGAAAAATTGCTTAGATTTATAGTCAGCAGTCGAGGAATTGAAGCCAATCCAGAGAAGATTTCTGCAATATTGAACATGGCGAAACCTAGTAGCGTGAAGCATATTCAGTGCCTTACAGGCTATATGACATCACTCAGTCGATTTATCTCCCGCCTTGGAGAACATGGGATGCCTTTCTTTAAGTTGCTAAAAAAAGAAAGTGATTTTATATGGACGCTGGAGGCCAACCTAAAGAAGTTTCTTTCTTCTCCGTCGGTTCTGGTTGCGCCGACCTCTGGCGAAACACTGCTCCTCTACATCGCCGCCACGACCCACGTGGTCAGCACCGCCATGGTCGTCGAGCACCCAGAGGAGGGTCACACCTATCTGGTTCAAAGGCCGGTATATTTTATATCTGAGGTACTCGGGCCATCCAAAGTCCGATACCCTCAGGTTCAGAAGCTCCTGTACGCCGTCCTCATCACCGCCCGGAAGCTCAAGCATTATTTTTAGGCCCATTCAGTGGAGGTTATCACTGAGTTTCTACTCGGAGACATTCTCTAGAACAGGGACGCGACTGGTCGGATTGTGAAGTGGGCCATCGAGCTGGGTGAATATACCCTCGATTTTAAGCCCTACATGGCCATCAAGTCGCAATCTCTCGTCGACTTTGTTGCCGAGTGGACCGAGCTCCAACTCCTGTCGACCGCCGAATTTCAAGAGCATTGGACCATGTATTTTGACGGCTCGCTCAGTATTGATGGAGCAAGAGCGGGAATTCTTCTTATATCCCCTCAAGGTGAAAAGTTAAAATATGCTCTTCAGCTATTATTCATGACGTCTAATAATGTAGCTGAGTATGAAGCGCTTCTCAATGGTCTGTGAATCGCTATTTCCCTCGGGGTTCAAAGATTAATGGTATATGGAGATTCCAAGTTGGTTATCAGTCAAGTCAACAAAGATTGGTCCTACACCAATGAAAAGATGGACGCTTATTGTAGGAGATCCGTAAGCTAGAAGGCAAGTTTAGTGGCCTCGAGTTCTATCATGTCCCAAGAGACGAGAACTCGGCTGCTGATTTCTTGGCCAAGCTCGGCTCATCAAGAGCCCCTATGCCAAGCGATGTTTTCCTTCAAGAGCTCCCGAAGCCATCGATCCAAACTGATGAAGCTGAACCTTTGGAAGCCGAGAAAGCTCCATCTATCTTAGTCATTACCAATAATGAAGAAGACTGGTGACAACCTATTATTGATTTCATCCTCACTGTCAAAGCTCCCGAAGATAAAGATGTAACAATTCACCTTTCCAGAAGGAGAAAACAGTATGTTGTGGTGGGGTTGGAGTTGTACAAAAGAGCTGCTTCAACCCGAGTGCTTATGAAGTGTGTCAGCCGATCAAAAGGATCAGAAATCCTAAAAGAGATACACTCGGGCATTTGTGGGAATCATGCTGGTGCTCGGACACTGGTCGGCAAGGCCTTCAGGTCAGGTTTTTATTGGCCAACTACTAATGAAGACGCCAAGCTCCTAGTCCACTGCTGCTAGGGTTGTCAATTTTTCGCTAAGCAGCATCATCTCCCTGCTCAAGCCCTCCAAACCATCCCGCTTTCATGGCCTTTTGCGTGCTAGGGGCTTGATATGGTTGGACCTTTTCCAAAGGCCCCCCAGGGTTATGATCGTCTTTTTGTTGTCATTGATAAGTTTACCAAGTGGATGGAAGTAATGCCATTAAGGACAAGCACCGTCAAGAAAGCCGTAGAGTATTTCAAGGCATAGTATACCGATATGGTGTTCCTCATCAGATTATTATAGATCTTGGGACCCAGTTTATCGACAATGTTTTTGGGAATTCTGTGAAGATTGGTGTATTGAAGTCAAATATGCTTCTGTTACACATCTGAGAGCAAACGGTCAAGTTGAACGAGCCAGTGGCATGATACTCTAAGGATTAAAAGCCAGAATTTTTGATCACATCAACAAATATGATAGTCGATGGATGAAAGAATTGCCAGCTGTTCTTTGGGGCCTTCGCACTCAGCCAAGTCAAGCCATTGGTCGGACTCCTTTTTTTCTTGTTTATGGATCAGAGGCCATTTTACCTGTGGACATGCTACACGAGTCCCCTAAGATTCAGCACTATGAAGAAGGTGCAGCCGAGCAGACAAGAGAAGATATTGATAGTCTTGAAGAAGCTCGTTTGGCTGCAGCAATTCAATCTGATCGGTACCAATAAGGTCTGCGTCGATATCATGACTGCAATGTGCGTGGTCGATCCTTTCAAGTTGGAGATTTGATCCTTCACCGAGTACAATCTGCAGCGGGGGCTCACAAGTTATCAGCTCCATGGGAAGGTCCATACATCATCTCGGAGGTCACCCGACTAGGCTCTTTTCGCTTGATGCATGAAGACGGTCAGCACGTTACAAACTCCTGGAACATTGAACTTCTTTGATGCTTTTATCCTTAACATAATAAGCTAAGTCCTTATTTTGGATTAATAAAGATGTTCGATTTTTTCCGATCTTGTTATCTTTTATTTTCTGCCCTACTCTGAGTGCTCGCATTTTTATCACTTTAATTCAAAGTCTATGATCCGCTCTAGCTTAGTCAAGTTATTGTTGATCTTTTTGCCCACGGGGGAGGGGTCAGTTTTTGTCCTATTGTTCACCCGATCAATCTTAAGTGTTATTTCTGACTACATGTGACGCTAATGGCTCCAAACAGCGTGCAAGCGGCTCAAGTTTCCCTGCGCTACGGACCTAGGCTATAACAAATAGTTGGAAATGCACAACAAGCAGTCAGGCATAGGATGCACTTATAAAGAAGAAACACTACTTCATTAGTTAAAATGTATATGTACATTGTTTTTCTTCTACTATTCCTTCACTCGGCAGGTTCAGCCGGATACGTCCCCAAGTCTTCGACGAGGATGTTGGCCGTCTCCTCCACCTCCAAGTAGAGGCGCTCCACGTCGGACTCCTCCACGTTCACCAGCCACCCTTATCGGATTTAGTCCATGCGCGCTGTCGGATACAGCGCTCGGATAATCCCGAGTGCATGCGTGGCCACCGACCGCATGAAGTCCCGAGCTTTCTCCCGCAGACGTGCCGCTGACCCTTGGAGATGCTCCACAAAATGTTCAGCCGACCACACGGTGCTGGCCGGCTCGCCATCAATCATCTTGACTAGAGTTTCAGCCCCAGCCCGATAATGGTCGCGTTGCGCCTGAGTATTACTCAGACGCAACTCCAGGTCGACGAACTGGGCGTTCACCTACCGATGAAGTTCTGCAAACATAACGAAGTTTTAGAAAAAATTTTATCAAGTATGGCAAATGAAGGAACAAGTCGATGGCTCGTACTTTTATACTCACCGACGGTATCATCGGCCTTCTTATGGGCCTTGGCAGTAGCCGTCTCAGCTGCCTTGATCTTCTTTTGGAGGTCAGCGGCCACAGCTTTAGCTTTCTCCACCCTTGCCTTGGCTTCATCCCGCTCGGCCAAAGCCAATTCGACTGAAGTGACTAAGCAGTCTGCCATCATGGTGGCAGTCTCCAACCACTTTTTCATTGCCAACAACTCTACTCGACAAAGACTGGTTAACACAATTGCAATATGCAGTGTTAATAAATTCAGATAGAGTGCTGAAGCACTTACCAGAGGAGTGGATGTCCAGCTGATCAAGGAGGATTTCAACATCCCTTTCCGTCCTCTTCAATGCGGCATCCTTCCGGGTGCAGGGCAGTTAGCACCCGTCCTCTCGACCAGCTGGCTCACAATGTACTGTAACAAACAAATTAAGTTAGTACAATAAAACACTGGTCGCCCGACCAAGTCGATTGAGTGCTTCGTAGCACTCGGCCACCCCTCGCTCAATCTCCCCAGTCGAGAGATCGACAGCTTCGCTAGCAGCAGGCGGTGGCACCTCGTTGACTTCTCCGGTAAGGTCGACCTCTGGTTGTGCCTCATCGAGGCGATCGGCAGCCTCCGATGCCTCCTCCGGGTGGTCGGCAGCCTCCGGCGCCTCCTCCGGGTGGTCGGTAGTCAACGGCACCTCCACCGCCACAACAGTTGTGCTGGGCTCGACTACTGGCGCTGAGTCGACTGCACTCGGTGTGGTCATGGCCGAGTGGGCTGGAACGGTCACAGCAGCGTCCGCCCCACCTGACGCCGACGCTCTAGTTGTTGAAGCAATCCGCGATGGACCAATCGCCCTGATATACACCACCAAGTCAGTGATCGGTGCGCCCATCGCCGACGCCACCGTGGCCACAGCGACGAGGTCGGTCATGACTTGGTCGGCATCGCCGACCGCTGCAGTGGCCGCCGCCCCTCCGTTCCTGGGCAACGGCAAGGGAGTGCTATCAAAACAACAAAAATTAAGTCCAATGTCATCTTAATCACTCGGCTATATTTGACGGCAACAAACTCACCACATTGACTTCCGGAAGGCCAATCTCTTCACTCGCCGACCAAAACCCGATGGTTCCCCAGATGGCGGTGGTGGAAGTGGAGGCGGCGGCGGAGACGACTCTGATGATGTCGGCGCAGCTATGCCGTCAGTGGCTAGTCCCGCCCTGAACGTCTCCGAGTCGACACTAGCCTCTCCGGGAAACGACGATGGCACCTTAGGGGTCCCCTGGGATGCCACCGTCGTCTTTTGCTTCTTCGTCTTAGGAGGGCAAACGTCTTTGCCCTTCCTCTTCGCCCCACTCAGCCCAGCATGCGGGTCGATATCTTTTTGCCTGACCGCCCGGTGCTGCTCGGGTAACGGAGGCAAAGAGCAGAATGCTTCTCGGTCCTGTATATTTTTTTATAAGTGAGCACCCGGTAAGTGATATCATCAAAAACAACAAAATATCTTACCGGCGGTCGGGGGAAGCTGACCTTGAAGGCTCGCGGAACCGCGTCGGGGTCGAGCGACATCTGACCGACGAAGATGGCCTTCACCTGCTTCTTCGTCTCCTCCGAGCCCAGGGGCTTGGCTGACTCTCGGGTAGGGTCACTCCTACCCGAGTACTCGTACCCTGGCCGACTTCGAAGCTTCAGTGGCTGGATCCGTCAGAACATGAAGTTGAGCGTGACGTGGACCCCCGACAAGCCCTCCGCCCGGAGCTGCGTGATCATCTGGACGAGTTCATCCATTTGGCCTTGCTCCTCTGGCTAGCAGCGGTCGGTCCAGGTGAGTGCTGGCATCGGCACTTGGTCGATCTCCAGAGAGAGGGCCGGCTCGTGGTTCACGACATAGAACCACCCCGAATGACAGCCCTTGTTAGAGGTTAGGAGCGGCACCGGGATGTACTCGACCGCCATCCCGTCTCGGAGCTACAGCCCACAGCCGCCGACCACCTTCTTGGGGAATGCTCTCAAGCTAAAGAAGTGACGGAAAAGATTGAAGTGGGGGTCGACGCCAAGATAGGCCTTGCAAAGGTGGACAAAAGTGGTGATGTGCAAGATGGAGTTGGGATTAAGATTACAAAGAGAAATGTCATAATGGTGAAGAACACCGTGATGAAAAGGATGGGCCGGTAAGCCGAACCCGTGAGAAAAGGAGTCGAACATCACTAGTTCGTTGGTGTTCGGGGTCGGGAATGCCTCACTGGCCGTCGAGCGCCAAGCCGACAGCACTCGCGGAGGAAGCTGGCCGTTCTTCTCGAGCAGCTCAATCACCCACTTCAACGCAGCCGATCGCTTGAACTCCGCCGACCGGTCCACCTCGACGTGGGGATCAATGGCTGCCATGGGAACTGAACTTGGAGGCGCAACCGGTCGAAAAGAAAAGAGCCGCCTTTCCTTGCGGTAGCAAACCACGCACCGGCAATGGCGGTTAGGGTTACGAGGCGCCAGTAAATGAGGGCTCGAGCGCAACGAAGAAGATGAAGACGAAAGCAGAAAGTGTGCAGAAGGATAAAACACCCACAAGAAGGCTATTTATAAGCCGGCCACGTGACGATTCGGGACCCCTCAAGCGCCACGATTGCCTCAGGACAATTCTCAAGAAAATCTTCGGCATTAATTCCGCCGGTCAACATATTTTCAACGGCTCCATCTAACCATTGGTTGCAGATCCAGCGCTTGCTAGTAGAAGGTGAATCGACGCCCGCAGCATTAAACCGGCGTGCGCCCGCAAACGGCCTCGGAGGTTGTGCATGTCTCGTCGAAACTATCAAGTCTGACAGACGCCAGTCTGCACCAATAGACGCCTTTTCGCCAAGGGGTCCACAAGCACTCCATTGCGTCGGACTACTCCAACTGATAACTTTTCACCAAAAACCACTTGATGGGCCAATCTATCCCTATAATCAAGTCGGTTTCATCGGACACCAATACACCAGATATACGGGATTTAAAATCCTTATCTCCACGAACGCCAACTGCTCAAAGATTCAAACGTCTTTTGAGCACTTTTTCGCCAGAAGACACCTTTTTTACTCCGCCAAGATCTCTGATCCTAGACCTTATTTTATTTAAGAAACTCCAGGCTCGGGGGCTGCACCCGACTGGTGCACCTGAGTGGTGCACTTACCGGGAAAAATTCGACAAAGATAAATTCTAGAGCCATTTCCGGCTTCTCGACATCATCTACGCACCGCAAAGAGATCGGGGGCTACTGTCGGGGATATAATCCCAGGTTACCTCCCGAGTGAACTTATGATGACCGAGTGGAGGAGGGGTCAATAGACGCAGCATTAAAAATGACCAGTCAACGGTCAAATTTATCAAACAACCAGCCAGTAGTCGGGGATCTGAGACCCCCCTGAGTCTAGCACTCGGGAGGCCTCATCAACTGCCGGCACTAGGACGGTCGCCATCAAGTGTCGGACCGCTCTATTAAACTCCATAATGAGTAATCAATACGACTGATAACACCTTGAGTTATCGCTCTTGAACTAACCGTTTATCCTTATAATTGGTCATTAGTGGGGCACATTAATTACTAATTGTAACCCCTGATTCCTCTCATATAAAGGGATCAAGGAAACCTGTTATAGGCATGAATTCTCCTAGTTGAGAAGACTTGATTCATACACTTGAGGCTATTTTCAGTCCTTAAGCTTATACTGCACTCACAGGAGTAGGGTTATTATCCTTCGGGAGGCTCGAACCTGTCTAAAAACATACCCTGTCTCACAGCTTGAGATAACCATCGAGATTCATCCATAGTACTCCCCAAAACCTAACCAACTCCTTACTGCGGGTACCCTCGTGGTATACTGTTGTTCTTACGCAATGACAGTGGGTAATTTTCGTGAAGTTTGGATTGAGAAGCTGTAAAAGTTAAGGTGAAAGCAGCTTTCAATTTGTACATGAAAAAATACAGTTTTTAGAGAAGCTGGTTTGTCTCTGAATGTGTTTTGTTTAGCTTCCAGCTTTCCAATTAAAAAGCTAGTTCGAAAAGCTGAACCAAACACAGTCTAACTTCCTAGAGTTTTCACCTAACACAGTTTTTCTTCCAAATAAATTGGCATATGCCATAAGAGCCTTGCTTGTGTATATGACATACAAACTTATAATCTGCAGTCAACTTTGAATTTTAGAACTTAATTTAGAAGTTATCGTCGTTTTTCTATTTTCAGCATTGTCATTTAGATCAATAAAAATATAAGTGTAATGTCCACTCAGATTAGTTTCTGTTGCTAGTTTCTGTTTAGCGCATCGAATCAGGCCCTTTGAGTGTTAGTATTACAATACACAGGTTCCCTCGGACGCTCGTTGCAGGACCAGTTGAGCAAAGCTGGAAGTTCTGGCACAGCGCGATAATTAAGATGTTGCGTAGCTAGCTTGGCTTACCATAGTACCCTTTCATGCTAGGCAACATCTTAATTATATATATATATGGTAATTAACAGTAGTGACCAATATTAGATTTAAGAAATATTCATACATGTCATCTATAGAAAAAAATTAGAGATAACTAATGCAACAGTGTAGCTATAAGATTATCACTTGAAATAACTCACTTTGCTATTTTCTCACTTACTCCCACTTCCGAATTTAATTTTCTCTCGCTCTCTTCGATTTGGGCCGGAAGGAGAGGCCCACGCTGGCCTTGCCTCCTTCCACGCAAACCCCGGCGGCGACGGGCTGACCTGACCAGTCCACGCCTCGCTCCGCCCTCCCCCCAACTGAACACTCCGCCTTCCGATCCGTCGCCCGATGGCCGCCGGCCGCCACGCGCCGCACCTCCGCCTGGCCGTGCCGCCGCGGCTGTCCGCGCACCCTTCCTTCCGCTTTCCCTCCACGCCGCTCCCCACGCCGTCCAAGACCCGCCTCCCCTACGCCGGCGCCGGGTCCCCCTACGCCGCCGCGCTGCTCCGCCTCCTCGCGCTCCACTTGCTGTTCCTCCTCGCGCCGGCCGCGCGCGCTTTCCCGTCCCCGGCGGCCCTCCTCGCGCTCCTCTCCGCTGGCATCGCGCTCGTCGTCCCCGCCGCCGCCTCTAAGAGCACGCCCCACCTATTCCCCGCCCTCCCGCACCTCCTCCGCCCCGCCGCACTCCTCGTGCTCTCCCTCCTACTCCGCTTCGCCTCCCTCCGCCTCCTCTCCTCCCCCGGCCACCTCGTTCTCGTGGAATCGGCCGGCACCCTGCTCGCCCGCGCCCTCCGCCGCCCCTCCCGCCGCCGCGTCCTCACCGTCGCCGTCGCCGCCTTCGCGCTATTCTTCTCCTCCCCTTCCCCCTCCGTGCTCCTTGTGCTCCCCTTCGCCTCCGGTCTTGTCTCATCCGCCGAGCAATCGGCCTCCGCACGTCATGTCACCCGCGGCCGCCGTGCCCGTGTGGCGGTCTTTGCTCTCGCCGCTGCCTTTCTCTCCATGCCAGCGCTTGTGGGCCTTTTCTTCCTCGCTGGCAGTGACAGCGGCGATGGCGATGGCGATGGAGCTGTAGCTGTGCCGACCAGCCAGCTCTGGTGGGTACTCCTTAATGCTGCCGTCTTCGGCATGGTGTTGGGACGACAGCCCGATTACGATGGCGGTAGCAGCAGGCCAAGCATGGATTTTGCAGTGACTTTCTTGTGCACTCTTGTGCTCGAGCTGGTTTACTACCCAAAGCTGTCCTTACCAGGCTTCTTGATTTGTGGTTTCCTGTTGTGGATCGCCAGTAGGGAGCTGGCCCCTGTAGGATATGTGGAGCTGGGAACAGCAGATGTGTCGGAGTCTTTGTATGAGGCAGTCATGGGGCCAATCCGGCATATCCTGAGCGAACGGAAGCCCAGGAAGATTGCTGCTTTTCTGTTGATCAACACCGCTTACATGTTTGTGGAGTTTACCAGCGGGTTCATGAGTGATAGTCTTGGGCTGATCTCCGATGCTTGCCATATGTTGTTTGACTGTGCAGCACTGGCAATTGGGCTTTATGCATCCTACATTGCAAGGTTCCCTGCTAATGGATTGTACAACTATGGAAGAGGCCGGTTCGAAGTGCTGTCTGGGTATGTCAATGCAGTGTTATTGGTTCTTGTTGGAGCACTGATTGTGTTGGAGTCGTTTGAAAGGATTCTTGAACCTCGTGAGATATCAACAAGTAGTCTATTGGCAGTTTCAATAGGTGGACTTCTCGTTAATGTCATTGGACTGATTTTCTTTCATGAGGAGCACCATCATGCACATGGTGGTAGCTGTTCTCATTCCCATGCACATTCTCATTCCCACTCGCACTCCCATTCACATCTTCATGGACATGAAGATCATCATGATCATGACCACGGTCATGTTCGTCAGTATGTTAATCATGATGTAGCATGTTGTGAGCATCATGGAGATGCAAAGTAGAGCCATCACCATAATGACCACCATGATGGTAACAATGAGAACCATCAAAACAGCCTAATGGAGAACTCCTGCAATGAGAAGCATAGTCACTGTCATGGCCATGGGCATCAGCATCATGACCATTCGGAACATCACCAGCGAAGTGGAGATCATATTCATCAAGATATTAGCAATATCAGCAGTGATCCAGCACTCCTTGAGATTCCCCTGAAAAGTATACATTCTCATTGTTCAGAAGCTCAGTCTGGCAATAGAGAACTACATTTATCAGAAACCCATAGTAAGTCGAGAAACAGACATCACATTGACCATAACATGGAAGGAATCTTCTTGCATGTCCTAGCTGACACAATGGGAAGCGTTGGTGTTGTGATATCAACCTTACTGATCAAGTACAAGGGATGGCTTATAGCTGATCCCATATGCTCAGTATTTATTTCAATAATGATAGTTTCTTCTGTCCTTCCCCTCTTGAGGAATTCTGCTGAAATTTTGTTGCAAAGAGTTCCAAGAAGTCATGAGAAGGACTTGAAGGAAGCTTTGGATGATGTTATGAAGATTAAGGGTGTCATTGGAGTGCATAATTTTCATGTCTGGAACTTAACAAATACAGATATTGTAGGCACTTTTCACCTTCATATCACGACAGAAGCTGAGAAATGTTTTGTAAGAGAGAGAGCTTATCATATATTTCGTGA
>KE372946.1:647920-685291 GCA_000418225.1 Zizania latifolia | reverse complement strand
TCCTGCGCTTCGCCTCCCTCCGCTTCCTCGCCTCCCCCGGCCTCCTCGTCCTCGCGGACTCCGCCGGCGCCTTGCTCGCCCGCGCCCTCCGCCGTCCCTCCCGCCGCCGCATCATCTCCGTCGCCGTCGGAGCCTTCGCGCTATTCTTCGCATCCCCTTCCCCCTCCCTGCTCCTCGTGCTCCCCTTCGCCTCCGGCCTTGTTTCATCCTTCGAGCAATCGGCCTCCGTACGGCATGTCACCCGCGCCCGCGGTGCCCGTGCAGCGGTCTTTGCTCTTGCTGCTGCCTTTCTCTCCATGCCAGCGCTTGTGGGCCTCTTCTTCGCTAGCAGTGACACCGGCGATGGTGATGAAGCTGTATCTGTGCTTGTCAGCAAGGTCTGGTTGCTACTCCTTAATACTGCTGTCTTCGGCATGGTCTTGGGACGACGACCAGATTATGATGGCAGTAGCAGCAGGCCAAGCATGGATTTTGCAGTGACTTTCTTGAGCACTCTTGTGCTGGAGCTGGTGTACTACCCGAAGCTGCCCTTACCGGGCTTCTTGATTTGTGGTTTTCTGTTGTGGATCGCCAGTAGGGAGCTGGCCCCTTCAGGGTATGTGGAGTTGGGAACCGCAGATTTCTCGGAGTCTTTGTATGAGGCGGTCATGGGGCCAGTCCGGCATATCCTGAGCGAACGGAAGTCCAGGAAGATTGCTGCTTTTTTGTTGATCAACACAGCTTACATGTTTGTGGAATTTACCAGTGGGTTCATGAGTGATAGTCTTGGGTTGATCTCTGATGCTTGCCATATGTTGTTTGATTGTGCAGCGCTGGTTATTGGACTTTATGCATCCTACATTGCAAGGTTGCCTGCAAATGGATTGTACAACTATGGGAGGGGCAGGTTTGAGGTGCTGTCTGGATATGTCAATGCAGTATTCTTGGTTCTTGTTGGAGTACTGATTGTGTTGGAGTCATTTGAGAGGATTCTTGAACCTCGTGAGATATCAACAAGTAGTCTATTAGCAGTTTCAATAGGTGGACTTGTCGTTAACGTCATTGGACTGATTTTCTTTCATGAGGAGCACCATCATGCACATGGTGGTAGCTGTTCCCACTCCCACTCACATTCACATTCTCATTCCCACTCACACTCCCTTTCACATCTTCATGGACATGAAGATCATCATGATCATGACCACGGTCATGTTCATCAGGGTGTTAATCATGATGCAGGATGTTGTGAGCACCATGGAGATGCAAATGAGGGCCATCCCCATAATCACCACCATGATGGTAACAATGAGGAGAACCATCACAACAGCCTAATGGAAAACTCCTGCAAAGAGAAGCATAGTCACTGCCATGGCCATGAGCATCACCATCATGATCATTCGGAACATCACCAACAAAGTGGAGATTATATTCAACAAGAAATTAGCAATATCAGCAGCGATCCAGCACTCCTCGAGATTCCCCTGAAAGGTATACATTCTCATTGTTCAGGAGCTCAGTCTGGCAATGGAGAACTACATTTATCAGAAACCCATAGTATGTCAAGAAAAAGACGTCACATTGACCATAACATGGAAGGAATCTTCTTGCATGTCCTAGCTGACACAATGGGAAGCGTTGGTGTTGTGATATCAACCTTACTGATCAAGTACAAGGGATGGCTTATAGCTGATCCCATATGCTCAGTATTTATTTCAATAATGATAGTTTCTTCTGTCCTTCCCCTCTTGAGGAATTCTGCTGAAATTTTGTTGCAAAGAGTTCCAAGAAGTCATGAGAAGGACTTGAAGGAAGCTTTGGATGATGTTATGAAGATTAAGGGTGTCATTGGAGTGCATAATTTTCATGTCTGGAACTTAACAAATACAGATATTGTAGGCACTTTTCACCTTCATATCACGACAGAAGCTGAGAAATGTTTTGTAAGAGAGAGAGCTTATCATATATTTCGTGAAGCTGGGATTCAAGATCTGACTATCCAGGTTGAATGTGTTAAAAGATAGCAAAGCTTGTCGATAGTGTGATAGTATTTGGCATAGAGAAAACACATGTATCAATGCAGGAGCCATTTTTTAAAATGTATCACGAAAAGGAATTCAATTTTAAAATACAAATCTGCAGCTAGTCATTTTGGAGTTTACATGTTCTGTGTGCTGTGTACTTATTATAGTGGAGCAATTTTGAGTTCAGATGAATAGATGGCTTTTGGTTCACTGGCAAAATCAGAATCCTTTATGATAATGTCATTCACATCAAACTGTATTGGTAAATCCTAAAAATGACACTAGTCCATTATATATCTGGTGGCTAATAGGGTTTTGTCAGAAACTGAGGACAACTCTTGTTGCAACTTATGGTATTTATGAATGCGACTACGATATTGTTTCATAAACATTGTTCATGACTTGCTTAGGCAAAGAGAATTTCAGAACTCGAGGGGCTGCGTGTTTATTGCTATCTATGGGGGTTGCGGTTATCTGATGATAAAGCAATTCTAGAATGAAAGTTTATTATTTGTTCTGCTTGTAACATTATAGAGAGCAGACTTTTGTTTTCTCAATCAACAGCAGCATCAAGCTCAGTTCTGCAGTGTTTGAAAATGTAGGCAGTACATATTCACTTCAGTTAATAAGAGGTTAGACATCTATGGAAAAATAGAAGTGAGATGCAGAATAATTATTCCCAAGAGCTGGCATGTTTTTCAATGTCATGGTCTGAAAAAGAAAAAATGTGATTTTATCTACAACTCTGCAGTGATTTTTACCTAACAGAAAGCTCTATGTTCATTTATCTGTGTGTAATTCTTTTCAAGTGAAATGCAGTGCTGATTATTCCCCTTGACGATAATCTAAGCCAGCTCCATATTTCCATGCTTCCATATATCGTTTCCATTGATATTTGTTCCTCAGTGGCAAGGATTCAACCCAAGGCCTTTCAGAAGTTCATGGAAACAGAAAGCAATCAAAATATGGATAGTTCGTCAATATGTTACTGATGTTAGAGATGGATGGCAACAACTGTACCTGAGGACCGGGTCTACAAAGGTGGAAAGGAATGTGTAGTAACCAAGCATCAGAAAATGGCCTGACCAGCTAAGGATGACTCCGGCTCCAGCCTAGAGCAAAGAGAGAGAGAGATAAACTCCAATGGACCAGCATAGCTTAATCTGAAGTCTTAACTGAAAATCAAGGTTAGAAAATAAACTGAATGTTTTTAAGTCTCTACCTGCTTAAAAATGGAAGGCAAAATTTGTGGCCGAGTGATCATTACTAGACCCAGAGTTTTCACCAGAGGTCCAAATTGTATTACATCCTACAGATGCACAGTTCAAGTAAATATGGAGATCGAAATTTTCCCTTTGCTGGGAATCACAGTGCCTTTTGAACAATGTTCAAGTACCAACGACCAACCTGGAGAAATGGCCGAAGTACAGAATCCCCAAGTTTCTAGCCATTGTGTGAAACAATAACTCATCAGATAAAAAAATCTGAAATAATGATATATCTAATAAAATAATGAGATTACCTGCATCGACTGAAAATTAGCAAAGAGAAGTTCATTAATAAAAGTTGGTGAGACATTAATATGTGGCCTTGCTGACATTGCTCTTTGGAAGAGCCATGATGCACTTAAATTTGGCTGCAAAATGAAAAATTATATAAGGTTCTGGTTTAAATTACACACGAAGGATATAAACTATTAAGTACACTAACCATATATGGGTTCAACAGCTGCAAACTAGGTGCATCAAGGAGATCTCCTGAAACTGCTTCATATATACCTTCAGCTCCAAAAGGATAGAGATTAGAGAAAGATAATAAGTATCTCAAAGGAAAGAAAATATTACTGTGTGCAGAAATTTCAATTAAAATAAGCCTACGTTTCATGTTACATGGATATTTTGAGCTTTTATAAGTAACGAGCAAATTGGACTTCAAACCAAGAGGACCCAAGAAGTTTGTTTGTGCTGCAGCATGCAGCATGGCTATAGAGTTACCTTTGGTACCAGCAGGGGTGAGCCATTACCTTGAAATAGTGGTTTTTTTAGAAATAGGGTCCAACTATAATCCAGGATGGATTGAACTGTCTGAAGCTAGTGCCTACCATATGAGTTATTTTAGAGTGTTTTAAGGCTAGCAGTCTTCAGGTTCTTCGTCATTTTGTTCAAACAACAATTAAGATGGATTAACTGTCCATAGAAACTAGCATGACTTATTGTTCTACCTTCTGTGTGAATCTGGACTCAGTTCTGTTCATATTAGAGCATGCATATTTTCATTTTACATTCAGCATCTTGTTGTTAAGGAAAAATTATTGGCCAGACCATTTGACAAACGACCAAGATGCCTTGTCAAGCTTCCAAAACCTCCAAAAGAAACAGGTGACTGAATTCCACTAGCATCACCAATCTGAAGGGCAAAGCAGCAAAGGACGTTAGTAATTAAGAAACAAATTGGTATGGTCAACAGGCCTTCAAAGGAGAGAAATGACATGCCTGCAAGACACGGTCAAATGCAGCTGGTAAGGGGCTGAAATGGATCAATTGTACCGAAGTTAGCATACAAAAATTTAAAATAAAAATCTGTTAAGGAGACCATAACCAAAACATGAATACATGCCAAGTATTACAACTCACAACTATTAGAGAGATTATCTATCTCTTTCCGTGTTTAGTTTATCCCCTTCCTATTTTCATGGCCGGCGGTTGAGTCTCTCCCGCCTGGCTCTTTCCTTTGCGCCTAAGCCTCCCAAATCTCCTCCCTGATTCTGTTGCTATAAGTCAGGATGATGGACTCTTGGTTGAGGCCCCTATATATACATTGTACTTCTGTCTATGCAATACACAAGAGAAATATCTTCTATCAACAACCACTCCATACGTTCAGGCAACACCAATAGTTAAATATGAGGGTTGAACCACATATTACATGTTCATTTGTGAAAATTGGACTCAAAATGAACTTGATCTTAAGTATCAAATGAGCATCTGTAAATAGAATCTGCAGTAGTGCAGTTTGCATGATTAAGACAGAGCACAAAGGGTCATTATTTCCAGCATATAAATAACTCTCACACAAATAGTGAAGGAACAAGTATTGTGTGCCTACGATATGCCATCAAGTGGTAGTTGCAGCAGGATTTGTATTTTTTATCATCTAATTGACATAAGGGGAAGAACATAGGTTTTAGTCATTTCAGTTACCTATCCCGATAAGTTGGAAAAATTCCAAATATGACTCTCCTTATATCCAAGTTTTCAAGAACCACATCCTACAATGAACACAATAAGAATAAGGTTAAATAAAGAATAAAGCATAAATTATAAAGTGTACTACATATATCAAAATCTCAGAACAAGACTATTTTTATCAGTTTTTAATTCAATGGTGTATAGATTACCAATATAATTTTTAGAGCACTAGTTGACTAACTTTGAACATATGAACTTCCCTAAACACATGAGTTGGGTTCTCTTTTATGTACCGTTTATAGATCATGGTCTAAATGTACACCATAACACAATATGATATTATGATGCATTCTTTACAATTGTCATCACAGGGTTCCATTGTTTACCTGGTAAACAGGCATAAGATTCCAGTATGTCTCCAAAAGTTCTTCTAGCTTTGGGCCCCCAAATTGTGGATCAACATAAGTGAACATGTATGTAGTACGATCAGTGGGACCAGAACCGGCAGGAAAGGCCTAAAGTAATTAGTGAGAATAGACTATTAAAGAAATCAAAACATAAAAATTAAATTAGATACTACTTAAATTTATTATTGCAGTTCATGTGATGGATGGAAAGCTGATTTTGAAAATAAAGATGGCGATTGATAAATAGATCAAAAAACAAAGGTTAGGTTTGCTGGAAGCATTTGAATTATAATGAAATTCTGTTAAGAATAAATAATTTATTATTGCAGTTCATGTGATGGGTGGAAAGTTGATTTTGCAAATAAAGATGGTGATTGATAATTAGATTAAAAAAACAAAGGTTAGCTTTGCTGGAAGCATTTGAATTCTGATGAAATTATGTTAAGAAGAAATGATTTTAAAAGTTATATATTTCAGTTCACCTCAAAGCATCAATTTTGTGTCAAAAATGATGAATAAAAGAAACAATTACCTCCCAAAAGAGTTGTACTCCTGAATTTCCAGCTCTCTTTACAGATGAGCTACTGAAGATGATATCACTTGTTGCATTTCTGTCAAACCCACGAGCACAAGCACCAACCACAAGGCATACTCCATCAGGCTTTCTACCCGACCGGATCTTGGACAACAACAGAAAAATTATAAGTTATAGTGTGGAATTAGGAAGTGACAGCAGCATTAAGATGACTGTGCACAAAGGATGACAAATGAAATACAAGCATGGTGTTCAATGATTTAATAAGTTCAATGTATTAAAATACCTGTCGCACAATTGGGGAAAAATTACCCATAGCATCAACAACAAGTCGACAAGGCAAAGAATCACCATCACTCAATTTTAGTACCTGGGGAACACATGTGACAATTAGTACCTTTTTGCTTCACAAAGTGCACTAGGAAGTGACAAATTGGCACATTAATACTTTCAATGGTATAAATTAAAAGAACTGGAGTAACAACTTGGATGTGTTTTTTCCACAAAGGTTCTTATTTTATTAGTCAACAAGCAAAGAAATCGAAATCATACTTTCAAATTCAAATCCAGATAATTACCAATGTTCTTCAAAACAATTTTATTCAGACAAGAAGGCGAAAATTTTGCTTACAGCGAGGTCATCATGAACAGAAATGCTTGCCAAACTTTTCCTCTCAAATATTGTTCCTCCTGAAGAAATGAAGCGCTCTTTCATGATCTCAACAAGTTTAGCAGGCCTAGACAAGTAGAAATGTATAATAGAATCACACAGGAGAATAGAATAACAGAACAGTTATAGTTGCATAAATAATGCTCTTCACATCCTGTACATTTTATATATTTCATCAAAGAAGAGGAGTGAACATTACAACAATTCAACAAGTAGGTACAATGTATATAACAATAACTAGAAACAACAGACAAGTCATCCACAATCTTCCTAAAAATTTGGACATTAATAGCTTGTTTTTAGCCCTATCTACACCATGATCAACACTAAGTAAATGTCCATTTTCATCATATACGAGCCTTCTTATTCCATATAATGTATGCTTTTAAAATATTGAAGCCATCACAATGCCAACTAGCCAAAGCTGCTCTACATGTGGCATCAAGTGACAACTTACGAAATTCCAAGATTAAGAATGTTCTCCACCCAAATTTCACCTTTACTCTCAAATCCACATCTATTCTGCAAAGTAAAAGAAAGTGCAATTAGTAAGCCAGCAAGACCTATTTTACAATAACAATTGAATACCCCTTGATTAATGTTATCCGAAAGAACTTACCGGATTGAAATCGCTTGAAATTATCTGTTCAATCTCCTCTTTTGAAAGGATGCCAACTTCTACAATTTCCATAAGCTCTTTTCTTGAAATATTCCACTCTTGTTCTCTCTGTTTAGAAGATATAGGTACACATTTCATATTGTTCAGTACAGTGTTATTGGTATAACTCAGGAATAAGCCATTTAGGTCTGAATTACCCCTTTGATTATGTTTCTTTCAATAATTCCAACCCGAAGGCCTTTATAACTGAGGGCAGTAGCTACAAATATACCTAATGTGCCACCACATGCTAATACATCAAAGATCTCTGAGCCATCACCATAATCATAATCAACCAATGGCCCTTGTGCTCGAGTAACAACTTCAGGGACTTTAGAATCTGCATGCACACATTTCCATCACAATGCTATAATCAGAGGATGAAATAGAAAATAAGTGGTCCTCACTCCTCAAGTAACCAAGCTGCTGTTGTTCAAATCATCCATCAAATCTAGTTGGCAAGTTCTTATTAAACCAGAAAGGTATACTATCAGAAGCTAATCGTTAAAAGCAAGCATTGTCAATGCAAAGCACATTTAAATCTCTTGCTTGCCACATAATGAGCTAAAATTGGACTGCCATACATAGGGGACTGTTTGTCAGAAATGGAAGAAATAGAGAGATATTCCTACCTCTTAACTATATTATTGTGGAATTTCCTTCCAAAAAGACATGTTTTGTTTCAAATTAGGAACCATCTACTAAAAGTCAACTCTTAAAAATTACTTAATCAAGTATTGAACCTGGCTATAACATATTTTGTCCGAACTAGTCATTTTTTACATCTTAGACTTCAATGTTGTTTATAATGCTTGAACGATGAACAATACCTGATTGAGCTTCAAGTATACTAGACAATATTTGATCCAATCTTTTCAACGCACTGTATGAGTAAGCACCCCCAGCACCTCCAACTTCTCCACCACTGGAAATCTTATCCATTATCATCTAAAGGGTTTGGCAACATTAGGTGACCATAACTTAAAATTCTCCTCTCAGAAAGAGAAGAATAGCTTCGAAAACACAATAGACAAAGAAAAGTATAACGTGGTCATAAGTAACTGCGCAGGTTTGTATTTGAGATGCCCATATAAGTGACAAAATAAGAGAGCACTGTTACATGAATAATCTGAATCATCAAGAACGTTACACGAGAATTTTACCCCTAAACAGGCATCGGTAACCTTCCTTTTCAGTCACGATGGGAATGCATCCTAGTAAGAACCAATGAAAGAGAGGAAATTGCATCTATATATACCCCGAAGTTTAGGGGTCTTCGTAAAAATGCCCTAAAATTGAGCAAACTCGTAAAAATACCCTATACTTAAATGAGTTTTTGAACTTTTTCCATTTTACATAATTAACAGATATTTTCATTTCTTTTTGTCATTTCCTCATACTTACAGGACGAATATTTCTTTTTGTCATTTCCTCATACTTACAGGACGATTTTGCCCCTGTGTCAATTCAATCATCCCCAGGCATCCTTCATTAGCCCATTCGCGCTTACCAGTTGATAGCAAAGGACAACGGACAAGGAGAGGAAATTTTTTTGTCACCGCTGTACTGGCACAATGGCTGAACTAGCCACCCTAATTGCATTGCCTTCAATCGCCTGGACTTTCTCCATCAATGTCTGCAGCAACTGATGATTCAATGCTTCGTAATCCCGGCAACAAACAGGGGTGCAGCGGGAGAGGCGACGCCCTGGCGACAGCTGCGAGGAACAGGAGTGCGGTGGGTAGGGTTGGCGGCAGGGAGGCGGGCGGCGCGGGCTTGGCGGGCGGCGGTGGCGCCCCGACGGGGAGGCCGCAGGTCGCAGGATGACTGGTAATCACATTAAATAGCAGACGCGAGCGGCGAGTGCCTGTCGTGTTGTACCGCGTCGATGGCTCTCACCTGGGTCCTGGATGGCGCCGGCCCGGCCTCCCCCGCCACCCTGGCGCGCACGAACCCGCGTCCATCCCGGGCCTCGAGGCTGCCGCGGCGGCGAGCGCGTGGCCGCGGCGCCGCGGCCGCCACGTGAGGAAGCGGAAGAAGAAGCGAGGCCAGCATGAGCGGATGTGGGTGAGGAGCTCGTGGTCCTTGGCTGGAAACGCGCCAGCAAGGAGAGGAGGAAATGGCGCGCACGCCGACGCCGACGCCGACGCCCATGACACGCCTCGCCGCCTCGCGTCGCGTTTCTCCTCCCTCCCCGCGTGGCTGGGACTGGGAGTGGGTATGGCTTTGGATGGCTTCAACAGTTCGACGACGTGGTCCTCCTCGGCGCCTTCTAATCTCTTATCACGTGTTATCTATCGTCTATTCGCACAAATGCTGCTTCAGAATACAGGAGTTTTACAAAATTCTCACATGAATAAGCCAAGGTGCTCAACCGCGCTAGGCGGACACGACAATACAAACCCAGCGAATCAAAAACAGCAGAAACACAGTCAGAAGAGCAACATTTCCCAGGGGGCAAAAATGGCGGCCGACAACACAACACATCATGTATTGGCTCTGCATTACACAGATCTAACTGAAGGAGCTACATGATAGTTTTTTTTTCAATCAGCAGTCACACAGGCTCACATCTCGCAAGGGAACCTTTCTGTTGACAGTAATTAAGTTAACCGGACACGCAGGCACAAGGCTAGCAAGTCAATCACCATGAGTGTTCTTTTTTCTTCCCCCTCCTAACCAAACGACTGGCACAGCAAAAGCCGCGACGACGACAAAGCTGCGCAAAACCGTTCCACCAAACAGCACAACATAATGTTTTGACAGACTAAGAGGCAGCCAGCGAAGGCCGAGTTCTGCAAACGCTTTGGTTCTCTTGCACTGTACACCTCGGCCTTAGCCATGGAAAGGGAGGGCCGATTTGCCACGGCAGCAGAAGGTATCCTCAGCAGCAGATGTTTCTAGTCAAGAGTTTTCACCTCCTCTGTCTTTTTGATTCGGCCTACCATTGACAAGCCAAAAAAGGAACAGATGTACATTAGACGAAGGTAATCGGAGATTAATATTTGGGGAGTCGAACAGTTTTTAATTACTCCTAAGGTTTCGATACTGTGTTCAATGCCTAGCAAAATACTCAATTTAAATTAATGCAGGATCCAGCTGGTAGCTCAAGAACAGATCATATTATTGAATACAGACTCACTGCCTTCTTTACATAAACTCTGTTTCTTATGAGGTTAACATATGAAATTTGCATCTAAACAGAAGCATTAACAGATATGTGAAGTTCATATATTGCTTCACAAAAATGATAAAATATGTATGGAAGAGAATATCCATTTTCAGTTGAATAAATTTTTAACAAATCCATATTTGTTTGGTACAGGCACAATTCCAGCCCAGTCATATTTTTTAACAGTGTATAAAGCTCTTATCTACAAAATAATATGCTTGAATGTTCAATAATTGTCTATCAAAGCTTTCAAATGAGTAGAAGATAACATTTATACCTGAGAGAGTCAGAAAGAAAAACCATGGCTTTCAAATAAAAGGAAATACTCTAATAGGTTTAAGATACCAATTGACAAACTAAAACCTTGAGTCCACTCCAAACAATACTATCGGTTTGACTGTTTCAATGGAATTTGTTGAGAAGGGAAGAAATAAGAGATGTTATGAACATTGTCTCAGTCATTACTGTAAAAAGAACATGATACGATTGGCAAAAACAATGCCAAGAATTGCAAGACAAATACCAAAAAAATATTTCTGAAGAAAAACAGTTATCTTTCTGGAGAACAAATATAATTAATCACCTGCTCATATATATAGAAAAGAAAATTTGCGCACCTTAGGCTCATATTTTGGTGAACTTGCATACGCATGTGAAAGTCTCTTTGCACCATTTTCCTTGACGCAGTCTGAGCACACAAAGTGATCTAGTTTTTTGGCCTGCTCGATCGTCATGCTCATGCAAGAAGGATGAAACCTGTGTACAGTTTGATCAAAATAGGACCAGAGCCAAAGTAACACTTGCAGAACACAGGCAAATATTAAAAATGCAAAGGAAATTTATCTCTTTAAATGTATATGCAAACAATCTGACTCCTGATATCATGAGTCCTGATACCACGGACATCTAGTGGAAGAAAGCTGGATATACTAGAAAATTTTATTTCGAGAAGTTCAAGTGACATGACAAGCAAATGCCTATTGTCTCAGAAATGTGCATGTACATTTTGCACACCTATGGACACATGATCCATTATTCCATGAGAGCTAAAATAAATTTATCATGCTACCCTTTGGTGCTTACTATTTCAAAAGCATTAGATAAACTGAACAGTGTGCTTGGTAAAAGAAGACACGAAACAAAATGTAGAGAACATGGGAATAGGGCATAGGCTATGACACATACATATGAATGATCTGTTCAGGGAAAAACTTAGCTAGAGACTAACAGTTAACCTTACACAGCTACAAGTATATTATGTTTTCCTATTGGGCATATTTTATGCTAGAAAAGTCTTCAATACTAAAATTTGGCCATTGATCTCTTATAAAATATATTTTTAATAGCTATAAAGCCAACATTTTTAAATGTGAATCCATTGGCATAATCTCTATACAATAATTGTACTTGTAATTTAATTAATTGTTGATCAAAATTTACATAGAGTGACTTTTTAAAATCAAAGTATGCCTTATAAAAATCAACAAAAGGAGTAAGAAGCTCCAGCATCAGCATGCCATTGTGAACCCACTAACATCTCTTTGTATTTTATGTTATATACACAAAGGATGTGTTTTGGATAAACTTGCCATCCTCTATTACAACCTTAACAGAAGTTCCAATTCTAGATTGTCCAATACTGTGAAATATGGAAACAGAACATGCATAAGCAATATCAAGAATAGAGTAGCAAAACTCATGTTTCTTGCAACCCTTTTGGCCCTTGGATCCTTGTCATACGCAAAATTTTAGTGATCAAGAACAACGTTGTATTAACCAAGGCAAGAGCGCACAGGCATATATAGCCCTCCAGTTCGAGCTTTTCTTCTCCAAAGTGCAAAACATATATAAACTAGTTTGAATCCTTTAACCCACCTCCACGTCTTAAAAACTGCATGAACATGTACGATAAGAGACACATTCCTAACAACCATTTTAATTGGAATCATAAAGTGGCCTTAACACACAAGGTATATAATCACTATTGAAGCATATCGAGAAGCAATGGAATGAGTGCCAGTTTTCATTACCATTACCATGATTTTTTCCAGCATGCCTCTGTACTTTCACTATTTCCAATTTTCCATACATTGATATGCATCATAATAGAAAGGCAAATCGTTTAAGAAATTTACCAGTCCTTGCATTCATCGCACTGCACCATGAGATCATCTGGGTTGTATGGCATCTCACACTTGCAGTAGCTTCACAAAAATAAAGAAACGTACACACACAATCAATATTCAACAGAAAATGAACAACAACATTGTGCTGGGAACAGAAATGTCCAGCCAACATTGAACAGCAAAGATCAAGAGATCCATACACGGCGACGCGGTCAGGGGTGAAGGCACCAGTGGCCGCCTTGTACTCAAAGCGGCAGAAGAAGTCCTCCGGACCGACGTTGTCGAGCTTGGTGTAGTTCTTGAAGGAGTGGACGACGCACTTACCCTCGATGGTGTTGGCGCTCTGCATGTCAAAATGGTCAGAGAGGAAGAGCTCTTTGGCGCCGTGGAACTGCCTCCTCCCGCCCTTGGACTCCTCGGGGCGGTAGTACCACCGCACCCGCACACGGACGCTGCCGCGCCCGTCCAGCTCCATCTTCTCCACCCGCGCCACGTACGGCTGGTTGTCCGAGTCGACCGGCCGCATCAACACGCAGTCTCCCACTGCCCCCCAAGCCGAGGAACCACATTGCGTCAGATTTCTCGCCGGAGTCCGCGGCGTCGGGAGTTCCGGACCAGGAAAAAACCGGTCGGAGGAGGGCACGGGGCACGTACCTCGGACAACCTTGTTGGTGCCGGCGATGGTGTAGGAATCCACGTCCCTCTTGCCCTGCTTGGTCTTGGCCATGGTGCGACCGAGGCTTCGGGAGGGGGAGAAACCCTAGGCGAGGAGGAGAGGAGAATGGAAATGGCAGAGGCTCCGATCCGGCCGGAGAGAGGGGGAAATGTTCAGGTCAACACATGGGTCCAGGGAAATCGGGAGCCGGTCGCCTCGTCTGCTATCAACGGTTCAGATTTTGGCGGTATAAATTAAATCAGGGGTAATTAACCAGACTGTAAACTAAAAATCGTTATTGAACCGTTAATAGGAGGGCTCGATTGGCGCCAAAAACTACTTTGGTTAATTCTGCCAGCACGTAGACCTAATTGACTGAGCAGATCACAAATTGAAATTTGTACCAATTGAGTAATCCACTTCTTTAATTTTGTCGTTAAAATAATTTATTTTTATTTTTTTAAAAAAAATTGTATTATTTTATTTTAATATGTATTAATTATATTATCTGTCACTTCACATAAATATTTATGAGGCTACTATGTTTGTGAGCTCATACACACCATAACCGGAGGCAATGCAAGTATATACGTGAATAGGGATGAGTAAACCATAGTCATTGTATCTTGTTCAAATTAAAAGATTGAATTGTTAATTATGTAATCAATGCTATGGGACGGAAAAACTGGCAGAAGAAGGTTCAGAACTCCCTCCAGCGCGGTGAGAGCAATTCAAGAATAACTCATCGGCTTCATTTACGTTCAGATCATAAGTCCAAATAGGGAGTTTCACAAACCATTTTGTACTAAGTGACTTCGATAGGTACTACTGCCGTGTCTGGATCGAAATCTATGGGTACCAAAAGCGAAGCACATAAAAATATAAGAAAACATTGTAACACTATTTAATTAAGTGTTATTTGAATTGTGTTACATGTTTGTTTATATTGAAATAATTTTTTGTTGAAATTGAATTTGTTAATTAATGTTGTCATATATTCTTAATAACACATATATTTCATATTCTTAACAACACGTGTATTTTAAATTCTTAACAATACACATGTATTTTATATTCTAAATAACACATGTATTTCATATTTTTAACAACACATACATATAGATAAAAGGACATTATAAGGAGGAGGAAGTTTCTATCAAAAAGACATTACGCTCAACTTCATCAATGACCAGTTGATCGGATCCCCGGACAAGCACATTTGTTGTCCTCCCCATATCCTTGATACAAGTGATCATAATAATCTTACTCTTCTTAATAGAAACTTAATTTAACAACACGATGCTATATCTAGCTAGTTATCATCCTTGTCCTCGTTGTCCTCCTCCTCATCCTCCTCTCCATGGCGTACTCAACCATTACCAAATCAATGGTAGTCCAAGGATTGATGTCCCCCTCCTCCATCTCATCGTTGGCCAGCAATACACGGATTGTTAGCCATTGCATCTACTAATGATTGTTGCAATACAACCATCGCATCATTTTGAATGACACGAGAGCTAGCCCTATTCTAATAAACAATGCACTAAGCGATGCTAATGTTGTCCAATGTTGTGTTCGATGGTGGCTCTAGAGAAGGCACACACATGGCACAAGGATTCAAAAGGACCAGGTAACGAAACCTATCATGTGGATAGTCTCTACGTCTACTAAGAATTAAAATTGTGATTACATAAATGCATATAGAAAAGACACATTACATATATGTATATGTACTAATGTATATACTGGTCACCACGGTTATCCACTACGAGAATTCCATGGTTTACCCTGTGCCTATGGCACTCACTCAGTAAATCATGGAAAACACTGGGCAAAGTTTTTGCCAAGTGTTACACTTGGTAAAGAGTACTCGGCAAACGTTGTGTCGGCAAACAGCTGTTTGCCAAGTGTCATACGTAGCACTCAGCAAACAAAAGCGTTATAACGGCACCTGGATCGTAACGGCTGATTTGCCGAGTACCCAAAGCATGCACTTGGTAAACTCTAGAATTTATTAGAATTTTTACATGAATATCATGTTAACTGGTTCATTTCTCACATAAATCGGAGAAAAATCATGTGTTCTAAACTAAGCATTACTAGTTACAAATCTATTTTGCTTCACAAATTTTAGTGGTCAAATTCATAAAATTTGCCTCTTCGGACCTCGACATGCTAGGCATCACCGCCATCACCATCCTCGAAGACGATGATGACTACGATGTCGACCTCATTCATGTTTCCCCTGGTGCAGCCGACAGATCGAGGCCTCCGTCACCATAGAGAAGGCAGTGGTCGTGGTCGAGGTCATTTGCTGAGAAGGATGACAACACCACCGCGGAGGATGACCTCATGGTGGTGAGCATCCTCGATGGCACCGGTGGCAACATGGCGGTGGAATGGAGGAGGGAGGAGGGAGGAGGAGAGGAAAGGAGGAGAGGGAAATAGGAGGGATGGCTTTTAAAGGCGCGGGATGCCGAGTGTTTGCCGCGTGCCAGATTGGGGGCACTCGGCAAAGTTTTCTCGTTTTTCGCCACGTCACTGATCCGAGTGCGCGGGCATGAGGAAACACTCGAATCAGTGACATGGCAAAAACCTTAGTTATTTGCCGAGTATCAGATCTGGGGCACTCGGGAAACCCTAGCTGTCGAGTGCCCCAAATATGGCACTCGGCAAACAATTTTTTTTATTTTTTTCAAAAGTGTTTTTCAGTTTTTTCATGACAACTTTTGTGAAATATTTTCAAATTTTTACCATAGCCTCTACATATCATATTATGACACCACGGAAAGTCTCGTGTTTTTCAGACTTCCTTTGTTTTTTTAAAATTAAAAAACCAATAAGTTGCATGTTGTCGATCGAGTATCGCCACCTAGATGTTTAAAAATTTGTTTCAATTTAGTGGGTGAGGCCTAAAAATGGAGTCAAAAACATGTATATGATTTTTCTACACATTTTTATTTATTATTTCATGCACTTGCAGTTCAAATTTGACATTTTTCAATTTAAATACTAGAAACGCACTTAATGAATTAAAAATAGCAAATGGATCCAGAAAAATACCAGATTTTAACATGAGATAAGCTATGTTGTATTTTGAGTATAGAAAAAGTTACAAATTGAAACAACAAATAATCAACCGTCACTTTGTGTTCAAACCTAATATGTTCCTTCTTTAAACCATAATTCGTTCTCGGGGAATCTTCGGTTTATAAGCATCATACATGATAACTTTTGCAAAACCTTCTCAAATTTTTATCACAGTATCTACATATCATATCACAACATCATGGCAAGTCTCATATTTTTCAGACTTCGTTTGATTTTTTAGAATTAAAAAACCAATAAGCTGCATGTTGTCAATCAAGTGTCATCACCTAGATGTTTTAAAATTTCATAAAATTTAGTGGACAAGGCCTAAAAATAGACTTAGAAACATTATTATGATTTTTCTACACATTTTTGTTTATTATTTCATGTACTTGCAGTTCAAATTTGACCTATTTCAATTTAAACCTAGAAACACATTTAATGAATTAAAAATAGCAAACAGACGAAGAAAAATGCCAAATTTTAACATGGAATAAGCTATGTTGTATTTTGAGTGTAGAAAAAGTTTTAAGCTCAAACCAAGATTCAAACATCACATAGGCTCCAAAAAAATTTCACATAAAATGGTGAGGGCATTGAGTTTGCTGAGTGTTTTTAAAGACACTCGGCAAACCCTAATAGTTGGCTGAGAACACTCGACACGCCATCACCTCCGTTTGCTGGGACACGTGGCTGATTGTTTGCCGAGTGTAATTTTTTGCCGAGTGTATTTGTCGAATCTTCCGAGTGTTTTTTTTTTGCGTTTTTGACGAGTGTCGAAGGTTTGCTGAGTGCCCGAAAGAATACACTCGGCAAATCCTTGGACGCTCGGCAAAAGCGCTATTTCTAGTAGTGATCCATCGTCTCGTCAGAGCTAGGACGACGGCGGTGATCGGAAGGTTTGTAATTGAAATCTAATATGAATAGATAATACAAAACAACATTACAATACAACGCTAATAAATCTTAAAATAATTCATTCTTCATACAACACACACCATTTATTAACGAATGACATGATTAAGACTAGCAAGGAAATATGCAAGACATTCATTTCAACTATTCATTTTAATAGTATTATGTATTTCAAAGATACTGTTCATTTCACTATGTATTGTATTGTGCATTTCTAAGTTGTTCATCAGAACCACAAGGATAATGTAATCAAGTCATAGAAAAAATTGCAAAAACATAAATCATACACGTAAATCACATCATCTGGGAGTATCATTTGAGTTACTACCAACTATTCTAAGCACATGTTGAAACCCTAGCTAGTTTATATCTTGAGATAGAGGCGATGATGTGAAAGGGGGTGGCGTTGGGGAAATTGTCATGGTGTAGGACCGATATGGATGCGGCGGTGATGTCATAGGTGTAGAAGCATTTGGTGTGGCCGACAGAGGTGACGAAGGTCGAGGCTGGTGATGATGGTAACTAGAGCTCATTGGTTGAGATGAAGTGTGCACGAGGGACTTAGCGAAATTTTGTGTGAAGTGTGCGAGAACTAGCTAGTGTTTCTCTAAAATATGTTAAATAACTTATGTGTGTCGATTGCTATTTATGACCCTGCTGACACTAGAAAATGGACCAACGTGCCATCGGGATGACAGACCGAGCGACTGGGCTAATGGGCCACCAATAGGACTTTAATGGACGAAGATGGGCTACGCGTGACGTGGGCTAATGCTTCATGGTGTTTATCTTTTAGTTAGTAAATAATTAGAGTCAGTTAAGATTCTATGTTAATTTCAGATTTCGTGTCTCCCCGGCTATAAATACCTAGACCTGGGGCTATTGTAAAGGAGTTCACACAACCAACCAATCAACCTTTGATGCATCGCTAACTTTAGGTATGTAGCATCAGGGCGATTCCCTATCGGGATCAGGCTACATCAGTTAGGTCTAACCTCTGATCATGATGAGGATAGCCTATTTGGTAAACTGATTGATCTGTTCATGGCTTTCTCGGTTGAGTTCGATACTGTGAATAGATTGAGTAGGTTTGCTAGTTATCAATTTAATGCATTGATTTATTTTTCTTATGTTGTGTTTTATTGTCCGAGTCTATGCGTTTACCAATCATGTCGATTCAATAGATTGTATCAGATTAGATCGCATGCCGATCATCAACATGGTGCTGTCTCGGTTGAGTCTGATCCATGGTGTTGATAGGGACGTAGGCGAGCCGGTTTGATCTAGTTTGTTGGTTTGGCATTCATCGGAGTTTTAGCCGATGGGTCATTTGTTATCCTATAGATCGGAATCGATTCTAGTCATAGTAGTTCTGATATGATATCTCTACGCTGCATTGGTTTGGTTCGAACTGTAGAGATTGATATGTCAGGACGTTAGTGCTAAGAGCCGATTGTCGGGATTTATGGTATTCTGTATGCTTTTCATGATGCATCATAGTCTTCATGCGTGCTATCGAAGCTGATGCCGATGGGCCATCGCCAATAGCGTTATAACATCTCATATTTGTTTCCTTGTCAACTGCAGGATCAAATTAATTGGCACACTCTATGCACCTCTGGGTTATTTAGGACCTGCACTGGAGCTAAGCAGACTCTCCTAGGCCTTCAAGTGTGAAGGTGTAAAGATCCCTATGTGATTTTTGCGTTAATACGCTTTCTTGGCACGCCCGGTGGGACCCCATCATGAAGTTCAAATGGTTCCTCTTCATCGGCATCATGATTGGGAAAGAGATCGAGAATATCAACAATATCGTCATCCTAGTCACCATGGATGCTTTGTCTGATGAGCAGAGGAAAGAGGTACAACAAACCATCGTAGATTTCTAGAAGTTGTGTTTGAAATCCTTTAGTATGACTCGACGCGGGCCGATTTAGAAGAGCCAACTACCAATACCATCCTTGTAGGGTGAATCAAGCAATCAAAGCCCGCAGAACTTGAGATCGTTCTAGGACACGGTCAACGAGACAGTGAATCATGCACTTATCAATCAATCCGGCGTGTTAGTAAATAATTTGCACGGGTTAATCAGAAAGATGGTAGACGGGACCATTGCTCAAGAACTGCCTCAGGGACTAGTTTTTCTCCTGCAAAGGTCATTGGCACCAACCATTCTGAGTTCACCACCGCCGATGACGACTTTGCTATCACTGGTAGCTTATGGGCTAGAGTGTAACATGGTACCGAGCTTGATACCACCAGTCCCTATACCGATTGACGTGCAGCCATAGGCTTATCAACCTTAGGTGAGTATACCTCTGCCGAGGTATCATCAGACAGCTTATTATGGGCCTCAGCATCACCAGATGAGTTTTGAGGGGAATCTACCCTAGAACAATTATCAGCACCAAGAAAAGGCAGTGACGCCGATACACATTATCCGGCGTCACGAGAAGATGATTTTGCCTTCAAAATCATAGAAATTATGAGAGATCAGTTTAGACTCAAGCCAAAGGAGCAATGTTTTATGTATCGGTATCCATATCTAGACAGGTTCGATAGAGTGTCGTTACCAAACAGATACAGAGTTCCTGATTTTTTGAAGTTTTCCGGTCAAGATAACACTTCGACAGTTGAGCATATCAGTCATGTCCTCACGCAATGTGGAGAGGCATCGGCTGAAGAAGCACTTCGAGTCAGGTTCTTTCCATTGTATTTATTAGGATCACCTTTCACTTGGTTTTCATCACTTCCTCCAAATTCAATCAAGAGATGGGTCGATTTAGAAAAGCAGTTTCATAACTTCTTCGCCGGCATTCAAGAGATGAAATTGATGGATTTGACGACAATAAAGCAATATCTCGACGAGTCGGTTCTAGAGTTTATTCAGTGCTTTCATGATGTAAGGAGCCGATGCTATAGCCTCAACCTGACCAATGCTCAGTTGGCCGAGTTAGCGTTTCAAGGCCTTCTACCGCCGATCAGGGAGAGGTTTTCTTCCTAAGAATTCAATAGTCTATCCTATCTGGCACAAATGGTGTCAGCACATGAGAGTCGATTCTAAGAAGTACGCAAAGGAAAGATGCAGAAGCGGGTAGCACAAGTGTAGTTTTACTCATCGGAATCAGAGCAGGATGATTCCGATGGCGATATCACCTTGGCCGAATGGACCAGATTACAAAAAACGATAATCTGTCCATGAGTTAAAGCCACCGAGAAAGAATAGAAGTACGACTTTGATATTAACGAGGCAGATAAGATTTTTGACTTGTTACTAAAGGAGAAACAGATTCAACTCCCACTGAACCATGTGATCCCGACAGCCGAAGAGTTGAAGAAAAGGAAGTACTGTAAATGGCACAATACGGGTTCCCATAACATGAACGAATGCAAAGTCTTCCGACAGTAGATCCAATCCACCGTTGAGCAAGGAAGGATAAAATTTGACGAGACAGCAAAGCCGATGAAGATAGATAGTAATCCCTTTCCAATGAATATGATGCATGTCGGTTCATCGCACTTTCATGTTGAAGAAAGCTGAACTTTAAGACACCATGTCAGAACTCATTGGCGTCAAGAGAGGGAGCAGCGTGCTACACCGTATCAGCACGAGGAGAAAGAGATGGACCCACATTAGGAGTGCACTTTCTTTCGCTTTTGTTGGGAGAACAACATGAGACTCCCATCTATTAAAGACTGCCCAGAGTGCACCAAAGAGAGTTGCAAAGATGATGATAGTTCTAATAGTCAGCGCCCACAGAAGTGAGTTCCCATAAAAGATCGACTAGGGTCACCCGAGCAAGAGCCAAAGTCCGTTGATCATCGGCGCGTTTGGGATGAAGATAAGTGGCAAGCCGATCAGAACCCTGTAGAGAAGCCCCGATGGTGCCCGAAAGGATTAACACTGAGCCAGAAAAGAAGACTTCAACATCAAAGGCATCAGGAGCAGTTAGTAGGAGAATACGAGGAATATTGACAAAGTAAACACTGGGTCAGGAAGGAATGGCGCCCAAAGAAAAAGGTTGATAAAGAAGAAAATCTGATAGAGATCAACATGGTTTTTATTTTACCAGTCGAGTACAAGGTGCTACCATCGGACAGTGAGGACGAAGAGGAATCGATCACACAGTTACTTCTATAGCTACAATCGGTAGTCTTTGAGAAATCAGATGACGATGAGCATAGGCATTTAAGGCTGTTGTACATTAAAGGTCATGTTGATGGAAAGCCGATGTCAAAAATATTGGTCGATGGAGGAGCCACCGTCAATTTAATACCGTATTCCACAATTTGCAAGCTTAGTAAAACAGATGAAGATCTAGTGAAGACCAACATGGCGTTGAAAGACTTCGGCGATAATTTGTCAGAAGCCAAAGGTGCTTTGAACGTCGAGCTCACGGTCAGAAGTAAGACGCTGCTGACCATATTTTTTGTGATAAACGGGAAAGGTTCGTACAACCTCTTGTTGGAAGGGATTAGATCTACGCCAACTGTTGCATCCCTTCCACCATGCACCAAAGCCTAATGCAATGGCAGGGTGATCAGGTTGAAGTTATTTAGGCCGATAGGTCAGTCGCCGTGTCAACAGTCGATTTGCCCAATTTTAAGAAGATGGATTGCCTTTCCGGATGCGTTTGGGAAGGGGATTTTTAAGAGTGTCGGATCTTGCCTCTAGCCAATAAACAAGATGATTCTAGGCCAAGATCCGTGTCTCAAAAAATAGATGATAAAGAAGAAAAACTCAGAAAAGGGTTCACGTCGACCGATGAATTGTAAGAAGTAGATATCGGACCAAGAGATAGACCAAGGCCGACGTATATCAGTGTTAAGTTACCTTCTCTTGTAAAAGAAAAATTAATTGCTTTATTACAAGAATTTTGGGATTGTTTTGCATGAGAATATCATGAGATGCTCGGGCTTAACCAATCAATTATAGAACATCGGCTGCCTATAAAAACAGAATTTTGGCCAGTAAAGCAAAGTCAGAGAAGATTTAAGCCAGAGATATATCCTAATATAAAGGCCAAAATCACAAGGCTTTATAAGGCAAACTTCATAAGGCCGTGCCAATACACAGAATGGGTATCGAATATTGTCCCTGTATGGAAGAAAAATGGCCAGTTGAGGATATGTGTTGACTTTAGGGATCTAAACAAGGCCACACCTAAGGATGAATACCCAATGCTAATCGCCGATCTATTAGTCAATGCGGCATCAGGTCATAAAATTATTAGCTTCATGGATCGAAATGCCAGATATAATTAAATATTCATGGCAGAACAAGACATTCCAAAAACCGCTTTCAGGTGCTCCGGTGCTATCGGCTTATTTGAATGGGTCGTCATGACCTTCGGGTTAAGAAATGCTGGAACAACGTATCAGAGAGCGATGAATTATATCTTTCATGACTTAATCAGCTCATTGGTAGAAATTTATATTGATGATGTAGTCGTGAAGTCACAGGATGACGATGAACATCTGGCTAATCTAAGAAGAGTTCTAGAGAGGGCAAAGAAATATGGTCTTCGCAAGAACCCAAAGAAATGTGCTTTTGGCGTATCGGCTAGAAAGTTCTAGGGTTTATGTTTCATGAAAGAGGAATCGAATAAGTCAGAATATCATCCAAGCCATCAAAAAGACGATACCACCGAAAAATAAGATGAAATTACAATATTTGATCAGCAAGATTAATTTTGTCCGATGATTTATATCAAATCTATCTAGCCGTTTGGAGCCATTCACGTCTCTGCTAAGGATTAAAGAAGGGCAGGAATTTATCTGGACCGATAAACATCAAAAGGCATTTGACGAGATCAAGGAATATTTAAGCTCTCCTCCAGTTTTGATCCCACCCTAGCTTGGCAAGCCATTCAAGTTATATTTATCAGCCGATGACACGAGCATCAGATCAATATTAGTTCAGGAGATAGACAGAAAAGAGCACGTCATGTTTTATTTAAGCTGACATTTATTGGACGCCGAAACAAGGTACCCAGCAGTTGAGAAGTTATGCTTGTGTCTCTATTTTTCTTGCACCAAGTTAAGGCATTATATGCTATCGGCGTGATGCAAGATCGTGTGTAAAGCCGATGTCATTAAATATATGCTATCGGCTCTAATTTTAAAGGGGAGGATTAGCAAATGGGTATTTACATTATCAGAGTTTGATCTACAGTATGAATCGGCTAAAGCAATTAAAGGTCAAGCCATCACCGATTTCATTGTTCAACATAGAGATAGAATAGAAAACTATGTGGACCGATACCATGGACTTTATTCTTTGATGGATCGGTGTGTAGGCACGGATGCGGCATCGGCTTAGTGATCATATCGCCTCGATGGGCAAGCTTTGAGTTCGCTTATACAATTAAGCCTTACTGCACCAATAATCAGGCAGAATACGAGACGGTTCTCAAGGGTTTAAAACTGCTATCAGAGATAGAAGCTGATGCTATCAAAATCATGAGAGATTTCTTGTTGGTAATCAGGCAGCTCTCTAGAGAATATGACGGCAAAGATAAAAATTTGAGGGCCTATTTCAAAAACTGTCGAGAATTGTTGAAAAGATTCAAGATGGTGTCGTTGACGCATGTATCAAGGAATCAGAACCTAGAAGCCAATGACCGAGCATAAACCGCCTCGAGGTATCGGTCGATGGACAAACTCATTGAAGCAGAAATAGCCAATATCGACGCCGGAGACTGGAGGGCTGAGATAGTAAGTTATCTACGGAATCCATCCCGATCGGCCTCGAGAAAGCTCCGCTACAAGGCATTGAGGTATGTACTACTAGACGAAGAGTTATACTATTGGACGATTGATGGGGTATTATTAAAGTGCCTGAATCTAGAGAAAGCCAAAGTCACGATATGTGAGGTACACGAAGGTATTTGTGGAACCCATCAATCGGCCCATAAGATGAGGTGGCTGCTGCGATGAACAGGTTATTTTTGGCCAACGATGCTCGAAGATTGCTTCAAATATTATAAGAGACGCCAAGACTGCTAAAAGTTTAGAAACATACAACGAGCTCCCACGTCAGCCATGAATCCGATCATCAAGCCGTGGCCGTTCAGAGGATGGGGAATAGACATGATCGACCAGATTTACCCGGTATCTAGCAAGGGACATAAGTTTATATTAGCCGTGACCAATTATTTTACTAAGTGGATAGAAGCGATACCTCTGAAGAAGGTAACATCCCAGGAGGCTATAGAGTTCGTTAAAGAGCATATCATCTACAGGTTTGAGATCCCTCAAACGATCACCACCGATTAAGGATCGGTATTTATGTCAGAAGAGTTTCAGCGGTTTGTAGTCAGCATGTGGATCAAATTGCTAAATTTGTCGCCTTATTATGCTCAAGCTAACGGCTAAGCCGAAGCCTCAAACAAAAGTCTGATAAAGTTAATCAACCGCAAGATTGCGGAACAACCCAAGAAATGGCATACCACGCTAGCCGATGTACTATGGGCGTATCGGATGGCTTGCCACAGATCAACTTAAGTGCCACCATATCAGCTTGTTTACGGGCATGAAGCCATACTTCCATGGGAAATGAACATCGGCTCCAGACGTCTCGCTCTTCAGAACGAGTTAATGGTCGATGACTACTACAAGCTAATGACCGATGATTTAGAAGATTTGGCGTAGAATCGACTTCATGCACTCAGAAAGGTAGAAGGAAATAAGGCAAGGGTGGCGAGGCATTATAATAAGAAGGTGTCGATCAAATCATTTGAAAAAGATGATCTGGTTTGGAAACTCATGCTACCGATCGGGACTAAGGACAATCACTTCGGTAAATGCTCCCCTAATTGAGAAGGTCCCTATCGAATAAACCGAGTTGTACCAGGAAATGCTTACATATTGAAGATATTAGAAGGGGAAGAGTTCGTGAAGGCGCTCAATGGCAAGTACCTAAAGAGATACCACCCGAGTGTTTGGATCGAAACCTAATTGGCCAGAAGGTTGATGCACGCGCAACGGGGCAATCGTTAAACAACCGATACTGAGAGTATCACCTTTAGAATAAAATGAAAGCGAAATCACAGTCAGACAACCGACATCTAGAATGCCACCTTAAGAAATTGCAAAATAAAGTTCGAGTATCATCTTAGGATTACAACTTTAATAAACACAATTGTTCAAGGGTCATTCACACCAAGGTAGTCGGTAAGAACTGCCACAACACGATCACGTATGGCATCAATGGTGGCTAGCTCTTGAAGGTCTTCATCGTCGCTCTGTGGGATCGGCTGTGAATCTTGGTGACGACGAAGGGCTTCCTTGGCAAAGGTAGTCAACTTATGCCGTTGAGCCTTTATCTCCAACGGCAATTCCGTCAACCATTGTCAGGAAAAAGCGATATGGGTGTGAAAGGCCACTAAGCGGGAGACAAGATCAGCCTCTTTAGCGAGAAGCTAGTCGACCTGACATCCAACCACAATAGGCTCGGCTTCTAGGGCATCAAGAGAAGCCTTCTCATTTACAATTACCTCCCGATCAGCCTGCATGCTCTGCCGTTTGGCATGACGATCGGCACGAGCGGCCATTCGCTCCTTAAGACGTCGGTAGTAGAACCGATGGCTTTCGAAGTAGGATCCTGGGGCTAGGTCCTCCATGAGTTGCCGAGGAAGTTCAGCCACGCCCTGATGGGCCCTCAATCATTGATAAGGACGTCAACTGACTCCTTAAGCCAATGCAGAATGTCAAGCAGAGCAGCACGAACTTCTATAGAGATCGGCTCAGCGTCAGAGGTTTCAGCCTAGGCCATAGTATCATCGCCAACCAATTCGCCGAGGTCGAAAGGAAGTGAGTCAGCAAAAGACTACAATAAACAATAAACCCGTAAGAAGAATTGGAGGACAATGGAAACAAGCAGTATTAGCAAGATGATACCTCGGGAAGATTGGTAGCCATGATTGGGTTAGTAGGATCTAGGGGGACATCATCGCCAGCATCAATAGCAGCAGTCCCCTCCACCGACCTAGCCTCAGTATTGGCCATTGGGGTAGACCCTGACACTCGATCCCCAACTATGACAGGATTGGAGGCAATCAGAGTCAGGTCGACGACCCCTATGTCGGTAAGAAGAGCAGGAGGAACCGACAGGGGAGATGTCGACTGCGTTGGAGGTACCGAAGTCTCAACATTTACGCCAGGAGCAACAGACGGATCGGCCACTTCAGGCTAGACAAGTTAAAACAAAAAAAGTCAAAGGAAGAAACAAAGGGTGAAAATGCCAAGATAAAAGAACTCTTACAGAAGTAGCATGAACAGAAGAAATCGGCTGAGCAGGAGGAGGGGCAACTGGCGCCTTCTTTTTCTTCTTGGACAGGATCTTGATGGTTGCCAACACCACTGGCCGTTTCTGATGGGGGACCAGAGGTCCTGGATGCTATAGGACCGACACCGATGATGACAGACGGGTTAGGCGTGCCGATCCCCAAGTTCGGAGTCGATGATGACGCCATATATACAATTGGTATATTGTTGTTACTAACAACAGGCATCTCTATGCCATGATTCTGTTCAAGAAATGAAGCAAATTACACATAAATCCACAAAACAACAAAAATGTGAGCAGGTGTTGACGCAAAAATCGTAGGTATTCCTACGTCTTCACACTCGAAGGTCTCGGAGTGTCTGCTTAGCTCCAGTATAGGTCCTAAATAACCCAGAGGTGTTAGTAGGCGTGCCAGTCAATTTGACCCAGCAATTGACAAGAAAACCAACGTGAGATATCCTAACGCTATCTGCGATATTCTACCGACATCGGTAACGATAGCACATACGAAAATCATGATGCAATAGTAAAAAATACAAGTAGGACAATAAACCCTACCAATCGGCTTCGATAATACAATTCTATAATACCAATCCTTACAGTTCAAACTAAACCGATACAGCGTAAAGATAGGTTGTTAAGAGCATAATGAACATAATAAATCTAATTAATTGAGAAATAGATAATTCATCGGCTAAAACCCCAATGAACGTCGTTTTAACGCACCAAGCTAGATCGTCCCTTTTGTAACCCCGTCAACGCCACGGATCAGACCTAACTGAGACAGCGTACCATTGCAGATCGACATACGATCTAATCTAACTTGATAAGTTAAACTGCCGTGATTGGCAAACATAGAGATCCAATCTATAAAACATAATAAGAGAATGTGAATCAATATATTTAACCGATAACTAGCAAACTTACTCCATCTGATCATAGTATCGGACTCAATTGAGAAAGTCATGAACATATGAATCAGTTTACCAATAGGCTATCTCCGTCAAAGTTAGAGATCGGACTCAACCGATGCAGCCATAACTCCAGCGGAGAATCGCCCTAATGCTACGTTCCTAAAGTTGGTGATGCGCCGAAGGGTTTGATTGACTGAGTTGTGTGAACTTGTTACAATGACCCAGGCTTACATATTTATAGCCGAGTTGACACGTCATCTATAGATAACACAGAATCTTAACTGACTTAATTATTTACTAACTAAATGAAAAGCTAATAACGAAGTATCAGTCTACGCCACGCGTAGCCTATCTCCACCTATTAAAACCTCTATCGGTGGCCCATTGGCTCTTTGTTGCTTGGGTCACCTAGCCGATGGTGCGCCGGTCTAAATTCCGGTGTCAACATATGCCCCCCGAGTTTGAAATGTGAAATGTCGCGTTTCGAAATCTCCCTCAAGAACTACATTGTTGGATTGCTGAGTATAAATCTTCCCCAATACACCTACTTCTTCAAGCTTGGTCATTATCATCATACGCCAGCTCACTTTTTCTCTTCTCGCCATGGCGTCCAATGTCCTGAGTTCTCCACCGAGCAAGAGGGCCAAGCTGAACGATCACGACGCCTCTGATGATAATGATCCAGTAAGTCCCTTCTGATCATTTAATCCTCGTTTGCTAATTTTCTCGCTTCATCTGTTTTGAACTTTTCACGTATTTCATCTTCATCCTCGGGTTCCAGACTTCAACCATTCCAATTCCACATTCACCAGACCTTTTACCTTCTAGTAATTCAAGTATCCCAACACAGCCAGCCAGTGCCGATGGCGACCATGACCCGAATCACCTTAACTTCTACCTCGGCGATGACAATAATTCTGGCGATTCCCTGCTGGCTGTGAGCGCTTCGTCTATGCGCCGATATCCTCAGGTAGCTTGTTGGTTGTGTTTGTTGGTCTCTGAATTTTTATCGACTGACCCTATTCTTCTATAGGAATCTCAAGCATCGGATAGGGCTTTCCCTCCTCGAGATTCTGGGCCAAGGGACCTATCAGTTTTGCTTCACCATCTTTAGTGCCCGATCGGCGTCTTCTTTCAAGATATTGAGGTAGCACGATCCTGCCTTTAGAATGTGATCGATCAGCTTCTGCAAGACCTAGCCAATATCCTCCTGTGGGTGTACTCTCGTGAGCATCAATCAGCCTACCTCACTGCATACGCCAGTCTCATCGATCGTGGAATGCAATGGGTTCACCAGCAGAGGTTTGAGTCAGCCGATGCGAGGGTGTGAGAGGCCGACCGTCACCTTCAAGTCCTGCTCAAGCTTCCTGCCGAAGACCAAGCATACCTCGATCGGCTAAAAGTGGAGAAAGATCGCCTTCTTCGAGAAATACGTGTCTGGACCGATCAACTGAATCGACTGCACACCTGTATGGCAAATCGGCAGCAGTTCTTGCAAGACCTACTGATCAAGATCTCCTTCAAGAAAGCCGAGATAATCAACTTGACCGAGGAGCGGGCTCAGAAGCAACAACTCCTTCGACTGATTGTCGGCAGTGACGAGGATGTGACCACCACCATTGTGTCTTTTGAGATGACTCAAGCCGATGCCGTCCTTAGTTTACAACGCTTTTTGGCCACACTATAATCTGCCATCGGCTTTTGTAACACCCTTCCCTTGTGAATAACAAAATTCCTATTAAAAAACCTGTATCTTGGTGAATTTGTCTTGCTGGTGATAATTATCTTCCTTTTCTCTGTCGATGAGCCTTTGTGCAAGGATTTGGACTATTTGGCCAAATGTATCCTCTGATCGACCTTCCGACTCATGTTCATTGGCTCCGAGCAGGCACGATGCCCCACCAGTTGGCTTAACAAAACTCAAAAAATTTAGAGATTTTACCTTGACCTTTGAATGTTGAACTGGAGGAATTTCAAGTCTGCCGGCTCGTGTTCATCGGCTACGAAGAAGCGTGATGCCTTCTTCAGTTAATTCAACCAAGCTCCAAAAAATTCGAAAAGCTCACATTCTATCTTTTGTTTGTTGAACCCGGCCAACTCCTAGTCTGTGATTCTCTCCCCTATAAAGTCTGATGCATTCTCCTTCCTTTACACGCATCTTGCCTCTCTTCCCTTCGAAATACTCTTGGGGTTTTTCCACCGTCACCGGTCAAGCCTCACCGCCATTCTTGCCTTTCTGTCACTGCTTCATCCTGTCAACCATGGCCTCCTCATCGGTCGTCCCTGACGTACTTTCCTTCTTCTATTTTAATCTATATTTTGTTCCTTTCTTCTGAGCATTCTTTTTACCCATCTTTTATCATTCTTTGTAGAACTTGAAAAACTAGATCTTTCCCTCTTGCCAAATACTCTGATCGTTTCTTTCTTAGTCCTTACAGGAAAGAAGACCTGTTGTATTTGATTAATCCCGAGACCAACAGGATTCCATTCAAACAATCTAGCATGCAGCATAAAGATTGGTCTTCGGCATTTCGCTCTTGGGCCAACCCTATTGATGGGTGGCGAGATTGGTATGTGAGAGTAACGTCGGCAAAGAGCGTAGACTGGCAGCTGAGCAACATTGGCTACTGTATTGGACTCACCATGGTCGAGACTGAGCGAAACGATGCAATGCTTGCTGCCGCCTGCTATTTCTAGCTGGACACCACCAATGCTTTCATGTTTGCTCATGGGCCAATGTCTCCAACCCTTCTTGATGTCTTGATGTTGACTGACCTTAATGTCATGGACCCCCTGTGCGAGGTCGATTTCAGAGGGAAGCCGACGCATGATCTTAAGGTCAAGAAAGTAGGTGGCTAGACCATCTACATGGCCACTTATAATCAGAAGACTGGCCCCGTTGAGGAGAAGGAACATGTCACTTTTCTGAACATGTGGTTGGAGCAATTTATTTTCTGTGGCACTACCTTGGCTCTACCAAGAATTGGCAAAACCTGGCCGAGCGCCTTGCCCAGAATGAGCAGCTACCTTTGGGCTGATTATTGCTAGGATCTTCTTATCATCTTCTGCATCTTGTCTCACGGTATCTTTAGGCTGGCATGCCTATTGCAAACGTTGGTGGCCCTTGGTGGTTTATCCAATTATGGCTCAACCTATATACCGCCCGAATGACAGAATGCCATGATCTGTTTGGCTGCGTGATCGCCAATGTCTTCAACGAAGAAGATGGCCATACTCGCCGATGTGCCTCACTTGGTGAAGCTGTGGCTACTTTTCTTGGGGATGATTTGAAGCCGGATCTCTTTGCTAGGTGGTTTGACATCTTCTACTGTGGCCTCTCTGACGATGACATTATTTGGTTTTCTTATGTAGAGGCTGCTAATTTCCCCTGTACTGGCCGATTCTGGTTTGCTTCCATCGGCTCTGATGACTACACCAATGCAGTATACCGGGCCATCGTCTCCCTCTCCGTCCTGCTAGTTGGTTTCTCCGATGGCTGGGTGAAGCCCTCTTATGAGTTCTATCATTCAAACGTTTGTGGGCGCCAACTCGGCCTGAGCCAATTGCCGATGAGCCTTTTCTACATCGACAAAATGGAGTTTCGAGGGACTCTATCTCTGTCTTAGTATGAGTCCCTGATTAACCTACCTTCTGCTATCCACTTCGGCGATCTACGGAGTTGGTCACCCAGTTCATCCCAGAGCAAGTCATTTGTCCGCTTCTGGGATGAGCTGAAATTTCATCTGTTTTCTCAGGGTGTTTCTTCTTACTACATCTTGATTAATTCTGATTCTGGTGATGCCACAGCCGAGGTATGTTCCTTTTTTGCTTTCGCCCCTTAACATTTCTGGCAGTCCCACCTGTAACTTCTTTTTGCTCGGTACATAGGATCAAGACGCGGTGGCGCCTATCGTTAGTAACATCAACAGGCCGATTGTGTATATGGCATCGTCGTCGACCCCAAATTTGGGAGTAGGCGCGTCGGTGCCGTCGGCTGTTGGTGGAACTGGCCTTGCGGCGCCCCAGACCTCCAACCCCGTTCGCTAGAAGCGTCCTGCTGCACGGCGACAGTCAAGATTCTGGCCAGGAAGAAGAAGAAAGCCCCCACCGCTCCTCCTCCGGTTCATCCGGCCACTTCTGCTCCTACTGCTTCTGTAAGAATCTTCTTCACGTCACTGTGCCCCTTCCTCTAAATCTTGTGTTTTCATTGTGTTGTTCGTTTTTCAGTCTGAAGTGGCTGATCTATCAGGTACTCCTTCTGCCATCCCTGAAGCATCGGTACCCTTGGCATAGGCAGCATCCCCTCTGTAGATCCATCATGACCCTCCTACCGTTCTGCCAGTTGCTGATCTAGCGATGGCTCCTTCTGATACCATCGTTGCTAGGGGTCAGTAGCCAACATCTGATTCAGTGGTCGTTGAAACTGGATTAGTGGAGGAGGCCACCACTGTCGATGACCCTGTTCCTCTAGCTATCGTCGATCCAGCCATTGCAGCCGATCTTCCTGAGCTACGATGGTGCTCTTTTTCATCAGCATTGTCTTTTGATGCATTTTCTTCCCTTATCTTCCCATTGCCTGACTGCAGTCTTTCGCTGATTTCTTCTCTTTCGATATCGACGAGCTCATCATGGATGATGAGGCAGCTGAGCCTAGGGTCTCGTCTATGGAGCCAATATTTGTAGATACCCGATCCATACTGCTTGATGTCCTAGATCTGCTCTAGGGACCAATCGACGCCCTGGTGGCTGATTTAGGACCCATCAGGGCACGGCTTGCCAAGATCTCGGATTTGCTTCCTCGACACCTTATGGAGGCTGTGACCCTAGGGACTTACCTTGAGGTCCATCGATTCTGCTTCGAGCACCTTGAGGGGTAGATCGCGGCTCGCACTCGACATCGCACGCAGCAGCAAAACCTCCAGGATGACTGGATTGCTCTTGAGAAGAAGAAGGCTGCTCTTGATGCTTTGGCAGCCGAACCTGCTGGTGTTGGAGGTCAAATTGCTCAGCTTCTTATCGAGGAAGCCGATCTGGCTTCTCGTTTGTCGGTAGTTCGCTCGTGCATTGCCTCCCTTCGCCAGCGTCTATCGGCAATCCCAGAGAAGCTTGAAGCAGATCAGTGGGAGTTTGAAACCCTTGCCAAGGAAGTCCTCCGTCGTCTCCGTGGTTTGAAGTTTATTGCTGGGAGTGATGACGAAGATCGCCAAGAGCTAGCCACCATTATTGGTCTTCGAGATCGCGCTGTATCCGCCCTTGTTGACTTCTTGGGCATAAGCCACAATTAAACATTTCCCTCTTTATAGTTTTATCTAGCACTTCGGTTTACTTCTTTTTGCAATGCTCTGTGTTGTTTTGTGTTAAAGGCGATACCCTCGGTATCATCTATGGATTGTGTTTGAAGGCGATACCTTTGGTATCAGTTAGTTGAATATTCCGCTCGCGTGTATCGGCCTGCAGGCCGATTAAGTCTCAATCCAGATGGTCGGGTGGTATTTCTTCAAGTACTTCCCATTTAGCGCCTTCATAAATTCTTCTCCTTCTAGCGTTTTTAAAATGTAGGCATTGCCTAGTACGACTCGGCTCACTTGATAGGACCTTCCCAATTGGGGGACCATTTGCCGAAGAGATTATCTTTAGTCCTGATCGGCAATACCAATCTCCAGACTAAGTCATTTTCTTCAAACTTCTTGGCCGATACATTCTTGTTATAATGCCTTGCCACCCTCGTCTTATTTTCTTCTATCTTTCTGAGTAGGTGAAGCTGATTCTGTGCCAAGTCTTCTAATTCATCGGTTATTAGCCCATAGTAGTCATCGGCCATCAACTCATTCTGAAGAGCGAGACGTCTAGAGCCGATATTCGTTTCCCATGGCAAGACGGCTTTATACCCATAGACTAACTGATAAGGCGGCACTTAAGTTGACCTGTGGCAGGCCAACTGATATGCCCATAAAGCATCGGCTAGCGTTGCGTGCCACTTCTTAGGTTGTTTTGCGATCTTGCGCTTGATCAATTTTATTAGACTTTTGTTTAAAGCTTCGGCTTGACCGTTTGCTTGTGCATAGTAGGGCGATGAGTTGAGTAACTTAATTCCTATGCTGATTGCAAATTGCTGAAATTCTTCTGACATAAATACCGATCCTTGATCGGTGGTAATCGTTTGCGGAATCCCGAATCTATAAATAATATGTTCCTTAACGAACTCTATGGCTTCCTGGGCAGTTATCTTTTTCAGGGGGATCGCCTCTACCCACTTGATGAAATAATCGGCGGCTATTAGTATAAACTTATGTTCCTTGCTAGACGATGGGTAAATTTGGCCAATCATGTCTATCGCCCAACCTCTAAACGGCCATGGCTTGATAATCGGGTTCATGGCCGACGCAGGAGCTCGTTGTACGTCTCCAAACTTCTAGCAGTCTTGACATCCTTTATAATACTTGAAGCAATCCTCTAGCATCGTTCGCCAAAAATAACCAGTGCAGCGCAGCAACCACTTCATCTTGTGGGTCGATTGATGAGTCCCACAGATTCCTTCGTGCACTTCGCACATCATGACCTTGGCTTCCTCTAAATTTAGGCACCTTAATAGGACCTCATCAATCATCCGATAGTATAATTCTTCATCCAGCAATACGTACTTTAAGGCTTTATAGCGTAATTTTCTTGGGGCCGATTGTGATGGATCCCAAAGATAACTTACTATTTTGGCCCTCCAATCTTCAATATCAATATCGGCTATTTCTGCTTCGATTACCTTATCCGTCGGCTGATACCTTGGTGTGGCTTGTGCCAGGCCGTTAGCTTCTAAGTTCTGATTTCTTGATACATGCATTAATGATACCATTCTGAATCTCTTTAATAGTTCCTGGCACTCTTCAAAGTATATCCTCAAATTTCCGTCTTTACAGCCGTATTCTTCGGAGAGTTCCCTGATTATCAATAATGAATCCCCCATGATTTCAATGGCATCGGCCTCTAATTCAGCCAAAAGTTTTAAGCCTTTAAGGACTGCCTCATATTCTGTCTGATTGTTGGTGCGGTAGGGCTTGATAGTGTAAGCGAACTCAAAACTTGTCCCCAGGGGCGATATGATTACTAACCCGATTCCGCATCCATGCCTGCAAACTGACCCGTTAAAGAAGAGTGTCCATGGTATCGGCTCCACATAGTCGGCTTCTTTATCTTTGTGCTGTATAATGAAGTCGGCGATGGCTTGTCCCTTGACTGCTTTAGCTGACTCATATTATAAGTCAAACTGCCAATGCAAATACTCATTTGCCAATCCTCCCTTTTAAAATTGGAGCCGATAGCATGTACTTGATAATATCAGTTTTACATATGACCGTTCATTGTGCCGATATAGTATATAGTGCCTTAATTTAGTACAAGAAAAGTAGAGATACAATCATAACTTTTCAACTATGGGGTACTTGTCTCAGCATCTAGCAATTATCGGCTTAGATAAAACATGACATGCTCTTTTCCTTCTACTTCTTGAATCAATATTGACCCGATGCTTATGTCATCGGCCGATAGGTATAACTTGTAAGGTTTATCAGGCCGTGGTAGGATTAACATCGGAGGAGCGCTTAGATATTTCTTGATCTCATCGAATGTTTTCTGATGTTTATCGGTCCAAGCAAACTCCTCTCCTTCTTTTATCCTTAGCAAAGGCATGAATGGTTCTAATCAGCCCGATAAGTTTGATATGAACCGACGAACAAAATTGATCTTACCGATTAACGACTGCAACTTTGTCTTGTTCTCTGGTGGTACTGTATTCTTGATGGCTTGAATAATGTTCTGGCTTATTTCAATTCCTCTTTCGTGAACCATGAAACCCATAAATTTCACAACCGATACGCCGAAGGCACATTTTTTGGAATTCATACGAAGACCATACTTCTTCGCCCTTTCTAGAACTCTCCTTAAATTGGCTAAATGTCCCTCGTTGTCCTATGATTTTATAACAACATCGTCAATATAGATTTCCACCAGAGAGCCGATTAGATCATGAAATATATAATTCATTACTCTTTGATATGTCGCCTCGGCGTTCCTCAATCCAAAAGTCATAACGACCCACTCGAATAAGCCGATGGCCCTGGGGCACCTAAATGCTATCTTTGAGATATCCTGCTATGTCATGAATATTTGATTATACCCAGCATTTCCATCCATAAAGTTGATGATCTTATGCCCTAAAGCCGTATCGACTAGTAGATCGGCTATCAGCATCGGATATTCGTCTTTAGGTGTAGCTTTATTTAGGTCCCTAAAATCTACACATACTCTCAATTGACCGTTCTTTTTCTATATCGGGACTATATTTGATACCCATTCCGCATATCGGTATGGCCTTATAAAATTCACCTCGCATAGTCTCATGATTTCGGCCTTTATGTGAGGATATATCTCTGGCTTGAATCTTCTCTGACTCTGCTTTACCAGCCAAAATCCTTTTTTTATTGCGAGCCGATGCCCTACGATCGATCGGCTTAATCCAGGCATCTAGTGGTACTCCCAAGGGAAACAATCCCGAAACTTTTTCAATAAATCAACCAATTTGTCTTTTATGGAAGAAGGCAATTTGGCACTGATGTACGTTGGCCTTGGCCTGTCTCCAGGTCCGATGTCCACCTTCTCTAGTTCATCAGCTGACGTAAACCCTTTTTCGAGCTTACCTTCTTCGTCGTCTACCTCTCTAGACACAGATCTTGGCCCAGAATCATCTCGCTGATCGGTTGGAGGCCAAAATCTGACACCCTTAAAAATTCCCCCTCCCAGACACATCCAGATAGACAATCCATGTTCTCAAAGTCATGTGCATCGGCTGTGCATATGGCAACGGATCTATCAGCCTAGATGACTTCAACTTAATCACCTTGCAACTGCATTAAATTCTGGTGCATCGTAGAAGAAACACAACAATTGGCGTGAATTCAGTCCCTTCCCAGCAAGAGGCTATACGAGCCTTTACCATCAATTACGAAAAATGTGGTCAATAGTATTTTGCTTTTGACCGTGAGCTCAACATTCAAGGCTCCTTTGGCGTCTGATTAATTGCCACCAAAGTCTTTTAATACCATGTTCATCTTTATCAAATCCTCGTTTGAGGAGCCATGGTGAAGATTATGGGCCTCATGGCTCCCAGGTGATGAGTGATTGTCAACGGAAGAGTGAAGATGAAGGAAATCCTCTGAAGAGGGGCACCTCGAAGGGTTCTCTGAAGAGAGGGACTTCGAGGAGAGGATGACTTGCCGTGGCGTTGGTCGATGCGACTCAGGTAGACGGACGGGCGATTACCGGGCTGAAGGAGCCGTGGGGTCATGGTGGTCCAATCCGGGTGCACGGCGCAAGGGCGGCAAGCACTTCGGCGGTTTCGGCGCAAAACCGTCACCCAAACTTAACGGAGCAAGTTACGGTGTTATCTCCTAGCGGTGCCGTGGAAGCTACGCAAAGTCCGGCATCGAATAAAATATCTAGAGTCAGTCTTTTACGTTTGTGCCCTGCGGGCTTTGAGTCTGTATCCATAAACCCTAGGGGTAGTTTAGGTTTTTCATTAGTCCGTTTGGACTATATAAGGGGATGTAATGCACCTTATACACTGAAGGATTTTGAGCTAATTTAAAAAATCAATTCAGTTTTTTTGAGGTGTCTTCTTTCTCCTCCCACCTCTTCTCCTTCCTCCCACCTTCCTTCTCCTCCACCCCATCCAGCCCTAGCCCTAGCCGGCCTTCTCTCTCTAG
>KE372946.1:626446-647366 GCA_000418225.1 Zizania latifolia | reverse complement strand
GAATTGTTCATGAACCCGCACACCAAGTGTTTGATCTTTTGCGCATGAGTGTTTTGTGCGTGTCTTTTTCTATAGAACGCTTATAGCACTCGTGAATGTATTTTGATTGACACTTCCCTTTATTTTGAACGATTCTTTTCTGCACTTGTTTTTGGTGGAGTTTGTATCAACTTGCCTCGAGTGAATATTTTGGCACAACCTGTGCTGAGTCTCTTGAAGCCACTCGCAAGTTTGATACAAGAGGTTGAGGAGATTTTGTTATCCGCATTTTTATTTTGCGCCCATTCACCCTCCTCCTCTGGTCGCTAGTTTTGGTCCTACATTGTTTACCTTACCAAGCTTGCGGAATATGGAATAAGGCATTATGTTAACGACAGCACCTCCATCGACCAATATTTTCGACATCGCCTTTCCGTCCATGTGTCCCTTGATATACAAAGGCCTCAAGTGCCGATGCTCATCCTCTTTTGGTTTTTCAAATGTTGCTTGTTGTGGTTGTAACAATAATTGTGTAGCCGATTGTTTCTCCTCTCCCTCACTGTCCATGTAGGTGCCCTATACTCTACAAGCAATATAAAAACCATGTTTACCTTTACCGATTTGTCTTCTGTATTGGTTTTCTTCTTCGGGCACCACTCTTTTCTCACCCATCGTTTGCTTTGCCGATACTCTTCATATTCCCCTACTAACTGCTCCCGATGCCTCTGATGTTAGAGCCTCCTCTTCTGACTTCGTGTCAAACCCTCTGGGCACCATCAGGGCTTTTGTATAGAGTTTTGATCCCCTGCCATCTATCTTCAGTTCGAATGCGCCGATCGTCCAAAGTCTCTTGCTCGGGCGACCTTAGCCGGCCTTTTGTAGGTACTCTTTTTCTTGAGGGATGGTCCTCAGAACTGATATCGTCTGGAGTAAATTCTTTAGCGCATTCCGGGCAATTCTTAACTGATGGGAGTCTCGTATCATTTTCCCAGCAGAAACGAAAAAAGGAACACTCCCAGTGTGGATCAATCTTCTCTCAATACCCGTATGGTGTGGCACGTTGTTCTCTTTCATAACGCCGATGAGTCTTATCGTGATGCCTTAGAGTTTGGCTTTTCTCAGCGTGAAAGCTTGATGAACCGATGTGCACCATGTTCATCGGGAAGGGGTTTCCGTCAATCTTCATCGGTTTTGTTGCTTCATCAAACTTTATCCTCCCCCGCTCAATGGCGGACTGGATCTATTGACAGAAAACCTTACATTCATTTATACTATGGGACACTGTATTGTGCCACTTACAATATTTTCCTTTCTTCAGTTCTTCCGTCGATGGAATTACGTGATTCGACGAGAGCTGGATCTGCTTTTTCTTTAGAAGTAAGTCAAAGATTTTGTCCGCCTTATTGATATCAAAATCATATCTCTGCTTCTTCTCGGCGACTTTAACCCATGGGCAAGTTATTTTCTTCTTCAGCCTGTCCCATTCGGTCAAGGCGACATCACCATCAGAGTCTTCTTGCTCTGAATCTGATGGATAAAATTGTACCTCTGTTACTCGCTTCTGCGTCTTATCTTTACGTATTTCTTCGAATCGGCTTTCATGGGCCGACACCCTTTGCTCCAAATGTGACAGGCTATCAAACTATTGAGATGAAAACCTCTCTCTAATCGGTGGCAAAAGGCCTTGGAATGCTAATTCAGCCAATTGAGCGTCGGTTAGGCTGAGACTATAGCATCAGCTTCTCATGTCACGGAAGCATTAAATATAGTCTGGTACCGATTCATCCATGCGCTGTTTTATGGCTTTTAGGTTAGTTAGCTTCATCTCCTGAATTCTGATGAAGAAGTACTTGTGAAATTGTTTCTCTAAATCGACCCATCCCTTAATCGAGTTTGGCGGTAGCGAGCACAACCAAGAGAAAGCTGATCTAGATAGCGACAACGAAAAAAATCTAACTCTGAGAGCTTTCTCAGCCGATGCCTCTCCACACTGTGCGAGAAAATGACTGATGTGCTCGACTATCGATGTACTGTCTTGACCGGAAAACTTTGAGAAATCTACAACCTTGTACCTGTTTGATAACAGCACCCTGTCAAACCAATCTAGGTATAGATGCCAATACATATAACTTTGCTCTTTCGGCTTGAGCCCAAACTGATCTCTCATAATTTTGATAATCTTAAAGGAGAAATCATCTTCTTTTGGCACCGAATAATGCGGCATCGGTGTTGCTGCTCTTTCTTGATGCTGATAATTGTTTTGAGGCATGGTTCCTTCAAAATTCATCTGCTGTCACGAAGCACCATAGTAAGCCATATACTGGTACCCCGGCTATGGTGCACTAGTCAAAGGTTGGTACGCCTGAGTACTAGTTGGCATCGAAGCTAGTGGTATCAGACTCGGTACCGTATTGCGCTCCAACCCATAAGTCACTGGTGGCGGGATGGCTATCATCGGTGGAGGTGTGCTCAAGATTACGGGTGTCGATGACCTCTGCTAAAAATAGACTGGCCCTTGGGGTAACTCCTGAGCGATAGACCCGTCTACTGTCTTCCTGATCAATCCGTGCAAAGTATTTACTAACAAGCCAAATTGATTAATCAGCGTATGGCTAACTGCTTTGTTGACTACATCTTGAAACGTTCTTTACGGACTCTGATTACTGGACTCGGCCTAGAGAGATGGGATCAACAGTGATTCTTTTGGATCGCCCCTTGCCGAGTCATGCTGAAAGATTCTAAACACAGCTTCTGAAAGTCTACAATAGTCTGTTGTACTTCTGCTTGCTGTTCATCAGTCAAAAGTTTCAAGGTGACCGGGATGACAACATTGTTGGTCTGTTCGGCTTCCTTCTCAGCCATGATGCCGATGAAGCAAATCGATCTGGCTATTTATAAAAGGTCCCACTGGACATGCCAAGAAAGCGTGTTGACGCAAAAATCACAGGTATTTCTATGTCTTCACACTCGAAGTTCTAGGAGTGTCTGCTTAGCTCTAGTGCAGGTCCTAAATAATCCAGAGGTGTCAGGAGGCGTGCCAGTCAATTTAACCCTGCAATTGACAAGAAAACCAACGTGAGATGTCCTAATGCTATCGGCGATAGCCTACCGGCATCGACAACGATAGCACATATGAAAATCATGATGCAACAGTAAAAAATACAAGTAGGACAATAAACCCTACCAATCGGCTTCGATAATACAATTCTATAATACCAATCCTTATGGTTCGAACTAAACCGATGCAGCATAAAGATAGGTTGTTAAGAGCATAATGAACATAATAAATCCAATTCCCGTATGTAACTCCGTCAACACCATGGATCGAACCTAACCGAGGTGGCATACCGTTGCCAATTGACATACGGTCTAATCTAACTTGATAAGTTAAACCGCCATGATCGGCAAACATAGAGATCCAATCTATAAAACACAGTAAGAGAATGTGAATCAATGCATTTAACCGATAACTAGCAAACCTACTCCATCTAATCATAGTATCGGACTCAACAGAGAAAGTCATGAACATATGAATCAGTTTACCAATAAGCTATCTTGTCGAAGTTAGAGATCGGACTCAACCGCAGTATCAGCCCATGCCACACGCAGCCTGTCTCCGCCTGTTAAAACCTCCATCGGTTGCCCATCGGCTCTTTGTTACCTAGGTCACCTAGCCGATGGTGTGCCGGTCCAAATTCTAGTGTCAACAGTAGGGTAGGAACATACCTCGGCATCAGGGTCACCAGAGTCAGGATCAATTAAGGCGTAGTAGAAAGAAACATCTCGGGAGAACAAATGAAGCTTCAATTCGTCCTAGAGACAAATGAACGATTGGCTCTAGGATGAACTTGGTGACCAACCTTAGAGGTTGCCAAAAGGGATAGTAGCAGGCAGATTGAGCAGGGACCCATATTCTAACAAAGACAGGGTGCCACAGAATTCCACTTTGCTAATGTAGAAGAAACTCATCGGCAATTGACTAAGGCCAAGTTGACTAAGGCCAAGCTGGCGGGCACATATACACAGATGATAAAACTCATAAGAAGGCTTTACCCGGCCGTCGGAGAAGCCAACTGGTAGAACTGAAGGGGAGATGGACCGATAAATGGCATTTGTAGCACCATTGGAACATAGGGCGTCGAGCCAAAAATGACCAGGACAGTTGAAGTCTGCAACCTCTAAGTAGGGAAACCAGACGATATCATCATCAGCGAGACCGTAGTAGAGAGTGTTGAACCATCTGACCAAGAAGTCTGGCTTCATGTCGTCTCCAACAAATGTAGCAACAGCCTCATTGATCGAAGAACATCGGCGGGTACAAGCATCTTCTCCCTCACCAAAGATATCGGGGAAGTCACAGATGGGCAAGTCATAGCACTCCGTCACTCGAGCAGTGTAAAGGTTGAGCCACAATTGAAAAAACCACCAGGGGCCACTGACGTTAGCAACAGGTGCACTGGCCCTGAGCTACTAAGAGACAAGATGAAGAAGGCAATACGAATACCCAAGAAGTAGTCAGCCTAACGGTAAATCTTCATTCCGGGCAAGGCGCTCGGCTAAGTTTTGCCAATTCTTAGTAGGACCGAGCGTGGTGCCACAGAACATGAAACGTTCCAACCACATGTTCAGGAAGGCAACATGTTCCTTCTTCTCAACTGGCCTGTCTTTTGATTGTAGGTGGCCATATAATTGCCCCAACCCCCAGGCTTTATCACTTCTAGGTCATGTGTTGGCTTACCCTAGAAATCAATCTCACAGAAAGTATCAACAACATTAAGACTAGTTAACATTAGAACATCAAGCAGGGTCGGAGACATTGGCCCACTGGCAAACCTGAAAGCATTGACAGAATCCAACCAAAAGTAGCAAGCAGCAGCAAGCAGGGCATCATTCCGCTCGGTTTCTGCCATGGTTAATCCAATGCAGTGACCAATGTTACTGATTTCCCAATCAGCGCTCTTCACCGACGCGACCCTCAGATACCAGTCCTTCCACCTGTCTATGGGGTTAGCCTAGGAACAGAACGCCAAAGACCAATCCTTGCATTGTATCCCTGACTACTTGAAAGGGATTCTATTGGTTTCGGTGTTGATAAGGTAAACAAGGTATTCTTTCCCATAAGGACTAAGATAATAACTATCGGAGGATTTAGCGTGGGGATAAAGATTTGGCTCTTCAGATTCTACAATGAACAGTATAGAAAGAGAAATGAGAAGAACTACCCGGCAAGCACAACAACCAAACATTCAATAGGGAGGGAAAATACCTCTGGAACGTGCGATAAGGAGGCCATCTTCGTCGGCGGCGAACAGTGGTCGTCGCAACAGGACAGCGAAGGCAGAACCTGACCGGCGGCAGCAGAAAGCTCAACGGTTTTTTTCTTGCAAAGAGGTGAGAGAGTATGGAGGTGTACAATGGAAGAAGAAGGCCACATGCTTTATAGGGGAGAGAACAGCGACGGTTGGGTCCCTAATACAAAATTTAAGCGACGCGTCGGTTGCGAGGTTCCAGGAGGAATTCGAAATGTGCCCTCGCACGTCCTAAACTTAGGGGGCATGCGGTGCACCGTTACTAATGCACCACAACCGGCGCACGTCTATTAATGTGTCGTCAGACCGATCAAAATTTGTCAACAGCATCGACTAGGGGGCATCGCACCTATCAGTTTGAGGCCGATGGAGCCAAAGTCTTTCAGCCAGAAAATTCAAAAAAATCAAAATTTTAGAATTTTTCAAATTTTACAACGAAGCCGGTAGGCCGATTGAGGGACTCGCTCAACCAAATGATCTATACAAGTTTTAAAGAGCTCGTCGGTAGAAGGAAAGGAAATGAAAGCTGATTAAATAATTTCACAAAAGACAAGTCTTTCGAAGGGTTTTATATTATTTACTGAAAAAGGTGTTACAAAAGCCGATTGCAGAATTTAAAGAGACTACAAGGTGCTAAGGAAACGCTCCAAGGTAGAGGCCACATCGGCTTGGTTCCCTTCGATGCGTATGATTGTATCAGTGTCAACCTCATTGCTCCCATTGACCATCCGGAGGAGTTGCTGCTTCCGAGAGCGGTTTTCATTCAGGTTAATCAGATCAGCCTTCTTGAACTGGATCTTGATCGGCAGGTCGTTTAGAATTTTTTGCTAATTCGCCATGCAACCTCAGAGCCGATCTAACTTGTCGATCCAAAGATTTATCTGCTAAAGGATGCGATCTTCTTTTACTTTGAGTCGATCTAGATACGCCTGGTCTTGATTAGATAGGCCAAGCAAGAATTAGAGTTGATCTTCGGCTGCATGAACCTTGGCATCGGCTGAGTCAGAATTCTGGCGATGGACCTTCTGTATCACATGATCAGCGAGGCCAGAGTATGCACTTTGGTAGGCCAACTGGTGATCTCGGGGGAAATCCCAGAAAAGGCAATCGGTCAGGTCCTCGGGGAGCCGATCGGCTACAGACTGGAGTCAGGCTTGTGCTACTTCTATGTCTTGGAAAAAGGAGCCAATCAGGCATTGAAGATGGTCGAGTAGGGCCGATAGGTCACTTTGAATGGGGTCTCAGGAGAAGAAAGCTCTGTCCAATGACTGGGATTCAATATCGGCAAATGGGGCCTGAAGGGGGTGGAAAGTGAGCCAATGGATTCATAGAAAAGATAAACAGAAAAGATGAGGTTCACCTGAGGTAATCAGCGAGCAGGTGACACACTTATGGTTAGTAGGGAATCTTCAGAGCTGTTGTTCTCGTTGGAATAGAAGTTGGGCAGCTGCTCATTTTAGAGCCAATTCGGGTCATGATCACCACCGGCACTGATCGGCTGAGTTGGGACATCAGAGTTCTCAGAATGTGAAGGGTTTAGCAAGTTAGAGTTTGGTTCAGTAGAAACCTAGAATTCAAGAGTAAGAATGAAATGCGCAAGAATTCAAACAAACTATAGCGAAATATTGTGTGAATATAATTAGTAAAACAGTGGAAAACTGTAAGATTAAAATGCACTAACCATGGCAACCAGAGGAGGGTGAATGGTTGCAGTACCCTAAAATTGACACCAAAAACAAAATCATGAAGCTAATTCTTGACCAATCAGCAAAAATCCTGACCAAACTAAAATTCTCGAGGACTTAGAAAATTTCCCAAGGGGTTCTTGAATTTCTCGAGGGGTTCTCGAATTTCCCGAGGGCTTCCCTAGAGCTGAAAATAGCTTGACCAAGGAACGGTAAAATAAACATAACTTTAAAACCGTAACTCGGATTGATCTAAAATTTTAACACAAGAAACTAGACTTCAATACAAAACTTTACCATATAGTTTCACTCAAATCCAAATTCCCAATCAAAAGTTATGATCCTCAGGAATTGCTGTAGCGTAAAAACAGAGCAGATCCGATCCGAAAATTAAAACCTTAATTACTCCTAAAATACGAGGAATAAACCAATGAAACTTTGCATACCTCTTTCTTAATGTCCTAGCAAGGTTTTGGATAAATCAATTTTAATTAAATCGCAAGTAAAAGTGAAATAACAGAATAAACCAAAACGATACAAACCGATGAACATTAAGAAGAAAGAACGCGATACCACACTCCTTAATGCTTGAAGATAAATCTTTATTGCATAAAAGTGTTTACAAGGTGCAATCCACAGCACCCCTCACCAAATCATGAACAAAGCCCTAGATAGAGAGTAAAAGGCTAAACCCTAATTTTTCTCTCTTCTTCGTTGTACCTCGTTTGCTCTCCCCTCTAGTCCATTTATAATCCCTCATGGCTGCCACCATGAGCCATGAAAATAACAACTTTTGGAATCCTAATCCAATTAGGAATCCATATCTCTTACGAATCCTCAAATCCTAACTCCTTTCAAATTTTTCGCTTCTTTCCATATCTGCACACATCCCGCGTATGCCATATAGAAACCTCGTATCCTTTTCATATTCGCACACACCTCACGTATGACATATAGAAACCTCATCTTCACTTGCAGCATCCTCTAGCCCGAGCGTCCTGTATGACATCCTTGACTGTTCTGAACCTCAGCTCCTCCCTGAGCCTAGTTCCTATAATGTCATCGACCACGACTCGCCCTCAAGCAATGCCTGCACATGAATAAACCAAAAAACTATTTTTCCGAGCACAAGTTCTTTCTAACTTAACTCAATCAGTCCAATCAATCATAAACATGGTGAATTTATTGAACAGACAATTTAAAGCATATGATTTAACTCGAACATCAAAAATCTGAGTGATCCAAAATCCCAAGCTGAAATCTCTCGGGTGCTGAATTCTCTCGAGGGCTGAATTCTCTCGAGGGCTAAATGCTGAGTGCCCGACAATAGTGCTCGACAACTCGACCAAAGTGCCCTACCACTCAAACCAATCAAAACTAATTTGCTCAACACATATCAACATCAAACAAATTTGTTCATCACTTATCAATGATCATACATATTGGCAACACCATTAAAAAGCATGAAGAAATTTTTGATTTTTGAAAGCACAAGCACAAATACAAGTTTTTCTCCCCAAAGTTTTTCAAAGAACGATAAATAAAACTTTCTCTAAAATTGATTGCAAAAGATAATAATGATTTCATCAAAAACCAATTTATCCCCCTAAGTAGTTCTCCCCATTTGACAATGATTTCATCAAGTGAAGCAAAAGAGAGAAATTATTATGAGAACACCATTTTTTGATTTCTTGATTTGAGAGCTTTGAAGTGTAAGCAATTCACATGACAAGGTTTGCAACACAAATGAAATAGTTAGATCAACTAGCTCACAATCAAGCCTAAAAGTCTCAAGATAAAACTAAGCCATAAATCTCAAGTTCAAATCAACATTAAGATATTATGATTTCAATGATTTATAATGTTGACTTTCACTAGGACCAATCTAAGAGAAATACCTCACACACAATTCAGCTGCGTCCAAAAAACCAAAACAACGCTTAATGCTCTTGAAAGTGCAATTCATTGTCATTGAAAATTTCAGATTTGATATATGCAATTTTTATATGAAATTTTTACAAGTGCCTATCTCAGCACAACGACCACTGTCCAGAGACAGATGATGCCACCTGAGCTTCGGTCACACGACCTACTGTGAGGTTCTTGCACACACAACCAGTATCCATTTCAATGGTCTGGTCATCTATGATCATCTCCAAGTTCATATCAAAGTACAATGATAAGCAGTCTCGTGAGGCGACCTAGGCAAAACATTTTTTTCATGAATACAGAAGTTTGTGCTTTTGCACACTTTTCTTTTCTTTATGTGCTTTGTACACTTTCTTCTTTTGATATTTTTTCATTTAGATTTCATTGTTTTGACATTGCATGAGCTATAGTACTGCCAGTACTAAAATTGAAAGCACTATCATGGTGAAATAAACACAGCTAGAATATATGTAAGCATATTTAACTCAAACTAGCCACTAGATCAGTACAACGTATTTCTTTATCTTTCACTTGAATATTTATGTGTCATGCGTCATATCCCTCAAAAACTATGTCATAGGCTCATAAAAAGACTAAAAGACATGAAAGCAGGACTAGTGATCCATCAATTTTACAAGATATTGCTAGCAAGCACAAAGATTAACTGGAGATAAAAATCAAAGCTCCATGTTTTGTTCTTTTTGTTTTTTATTTAGAATAAAATGAATGCACAAAAATAAACATGAATTGTATTATGATACAAACGAAAAAGCAAACTCCTCCTCAAAACAAACCCATTGGATGAGCAACGCCCAATTCCCCTTGAAGAAAAGTAAAGCGAGAAGAATCCAAAGGTTTAGTGAAAATGTCTGCCAATTATAATTCAGTGTCAATAAAAAGAAGCACAACATTATCTTTCTCCACGTGATCTCTAAGAAAATGATATCGAATATCAATTTGCCAACTTTAGGTATGTAGTATTAGGACGATTCCCCGCCGGGATCAGGCTGCATCGGTTAGGTCTGACCTCTGATCACGACGGGGATAGCCTGTTTGGTAATCTGATTGATCTGTTCATGGCTTTCTCTGTTGAGTCTGATACTGTGAATAGATTGAGCATGTTTGCTTGTTATCGGTTTGATGCATTAATTCGTTTTTCTTATGTTATGCTTTATTGCTCGAGTCTATGCGTTTACCAATCACGTCGATTCAATAGATTATGTTAGATTAGATCACATGCCGATCGTCAACATGGTGTTGTCTCGGTTGAGTCAGATCCATGGTGTTGACAGGGACGTAGGCGAGCTGGTTTGATCTAGTTTGTGGTTCAGCGTTCATCGGAGTTTTAGCCGATGGGTCATTTGTTATCCTGTAGATTGGAATCGATTCTATTCATAGTAGTTCTGATATGATATCTCTGCACTGCATCAGTTTGGTTTGAACTGTAGAGATTGATGTGTCAGGACGTTAGTGCTAAGAGCCGATTGTCAGGATTTATAGTATTCTATATGCTTTTCACAATGCATCAGTCTTCATGTGTACTATCGAAGCCGATGCCGATGGGCCATCGCCGATAGCGTTAGGACATCTCACGTTTGTTTTCTTATCAATTGCAGGGTCAAATTGACTGGTACGCTCTGTACATCTCTATGTTATTTAGGACCTGTACTGGAGTTAAACAGACTCTTTCAAACCTTCGAGTGTGAAGGTGTAAAGATCCCTATGCGATTTTTACGTCAACAGACCCATTATAGGTGAGTCATCTATGACGATCCATAACTAAAACCTACCATAGATGATACGTTATTTGTGATATGTCATAAAGACAAGGTAATATAGATGACCTATATCATCTATGTTGGTCGGATATTACAACCCACAAGCTGAACTATCAACATTTGATGCACTATCATCAGTACGCAATTATATGCATGCATCAAACCTGCTGAAATATCGATTCAGTCCAACGACTGTCCATGCATGCATGGATTGATATTCGAGCACGAAGCAGCTGATGATTATTCAAATCCAGAGATAATAAGACGTGTACAATGCATGGTTAGGGAAGCACCTATAATATGGCGGTGGACGTGTGGCTGAATGAATTAATCCACCCACTTCAAATCTGGTGCCTACAAGTACGTACATGTAAATATTTTTTCATTCAAATTTAGTGACCATCACCGGTATTGTTGGTGACTGTCCCTAAATTAATGTAATAATATTTTTATGCTCTTATTGTTGAGACACATTTTCCTCGCCGCCAATCAACACACTCTACAATTACAAGCGAAAGTGGGGGGCTAGATAGAACATCATATCGCAGGGATGGAAAAGTTGTAAAACTTTTTTAGCTAAAGGTGTCTTGTGGTACAATTGCCATCCTGTAAGAAAAATATACACAACGAAAAAAATATACGGTAATTCGACAAAATTTGATCCGAAAATCTCCCGGTTGGAATCTCCCTTTTCAAAAAAGAAGAAGAAAAAGAAAGTACTCTAGTCATGTCCATACTTTTGGTCGTGCACAACACACAGAGCTTAGAGACTAATGGATCTAGATCCAGATAATTACCGTTTTATAATCATGATTCCAGCTGAGAAATGTTGGGACACAGGGGAAAAAAGGCATGCACGTGTATTGTGGATAACCAATATTTTGCAAGCACATTGTGCAACATGCATCTGGGCTGGCTAGCCTAGCTTTTAAAGATGGCTGCTTTTGCTCGCTTTCAGCAGCTTTTCATCCCTTGTGTGCATCTGGGATCCCATCTTCGAAATGATCACTGTATGACACTGAAAGGCCGCTACTTTGTGTAATTATCTGCACCTCAGTAATCATGCATCCTGATCTCTTGATTATTCATGCTGCAGACCATGATAGCAGCCTGATGTGAACAACTAGTTTAGCATCCACCTTGCCTGCACCAGCAAATTATAGTGAAAATTACAGTATTCCAATAGCCACTTTCACTGGCTCCACTTGATCAGACAGATCAGTGATCACATTCAGGTACTACTCTAATGCAAACTACCTTAATTCTTCTCCCTTTTTTTTATTCCTTGCATCTAGCAAAATCTTTCAAGTATACCTTTTTTTTCTTTTAAAGAAAGAGACCTGAAAGGAACAACACATGGATGGATGCACGGATTCTTCAAAAAAATTATCAAGTGGGAGGATCATCAGGCTTTGCCTTACCCTGCTACTGCAGAAACCGTCTCTTCTCTCGCTCAGCTCAAGGATTCAGATCGGCTACTCTCACTACAGCCCAGGACTGTTGGAGATATTTGTAACTTGCACAGATAACAATTATTTTATTAGGACTCTGTTAGAGATAAAATTAAAAGACAAAGAAGAGTTTATGTTGCAATCGGGAAATACAGATTCTGTCGTATCCTATTTAGATTTGATCTTATTTCTATAGGCTATATATATATATATATATATATATATATATGCGCCTTAGGGGTTGGCTAACTCATTAAATCTAAGTCATTGAGTTAAGAGCTTTCGCATCTATTAGCCACCCTAAAATACCGATTGCTGAGAGGCTGTCAGGAGGTAGAAGACCAAATTCTTGCTGCCACAATTACTATTCACAATCCGACAACGCAATCTAAAGAGAAATATGGTTCCTTCTAACGTTGATACGTGATTTTACCGTTTTTCCGCTTTACGTTAATCAATCATATGCTAGGCAATTAGATTTTAAGTTTATGTGCTGCTTATATTTAAGTTTGAGCGAAACTAACAAGGACTGCATGCACCATCTATCATTTTTAACGATTAACGATCGAAATACACAGGTATAACAATCAGAAAACCGTGAAGTTGTGCTACAGTACTTGTCAGCTCGACCGTCCATGGATGAAGTAGTAACCAGAGATCCAGAGCAGTTCATCATGCATCGATGCATCATGCATATATGTCCTTGATCTGCAGGACGTTCAGCTCGATCGGGGCGACCATCATGTCGATATGTGAGTGTCTGGTGTGGGCGAAGGGACAGGTCAGAGCCCCAACAACTGTCAGGCTTTTTTCTCCTTCGTCAGAACATGGTCACTGATCAAACGAACGAACTCGTGTACAGAAATTTGAACACGATTCAAACCATGTGCGTAACACAAATTTGTACCGAAACCGGGTTCGAATTTCGAAACACGAGCGATCAAAAAGAACCGTGTGAATTTTTTTTGATCAAAACAAAACGTACCATGCATATGCATGAACTGACGAACAGTGATCAAAAGCAAACACGTACTGATACTGAGGGGGGCACATGGGTTCGATCAAGTGCATGACTGCATCAATCAGGTACTAGTACTGTACACCTCTAGTGTGTAGATAGAGCAGACTGTATTTGTGCACGTCGTGTAACTAACCTGTATGTGAAGCATGGAGACAGATCTGCCATGAGGCCCAGCTGGAGGCAGGTTAGGTATAATGCTTTAGCAGAGCAGCCAGCCATTGGCCATGGCGCCAGCCTACATGGCTCGTAGAACATAATGCCAGATCCAGGGAAATTGGACTGAGCCGAGCTGAGCTCACTGCTCACTGCGTGCCCCCATCACCCAGGCCAAAAGGGGTACTGGCTATCTGCCAAACTGAATGAGTAGGTGCAGCTATCATGCATTTTGGAGAAGCTTTTCACCAACAACTAAAGAGATAAGAAGTGTCAAGAGGAGCTGGTGAAGAGCAGAGCAGTATGGGGTCTTGCCGATCTGGCTATATCTTGTGGCCGTATGGAAGGAGGTGTCATGGTCTCATGGAGTTTTGCTGCTCACTCCCTGCCTAGGTTCTGTCTCAACTCTGAATCCAAGGATTTGATGTGTTATAATCTGGATGCAAACATCGGATGCTACTGGCTCGTTTGTCAATTAGCTTTGCCCTCTCTCGTCCCGCCTCCATTTCTTCCTCTAGTGCTGTCGACCATGGTAGAACCTCACCATGATTGGCGATTCTTCACCTAGACACAAGCGTACTAATACTCTGCTATAGCCATCGTTGTTTCTTTTATTCTTTTTTATAATAAAAATAATCTAGCCTCTACGTCAAGATGTACCTAGCCCTGTCGTTATTTTTTTCTAGCCAGGTCCCTATATCTATAGATATCCAATAATAAATAAACTGGGATTTACTCTATTACGGATGTGTATAAGAATATATTATTTTCTGTAGCTAAAAAAGAAATAAAATTAATGCCCCTCAGATGATGAAGCAGATGCATAAATAAAAAAATAGTACACATACTCGAATATTTAAGTCTACGAATAAAATTGGCAAAACGCCTAGCAGCCCACTAGTCAGTTCTAGTAACCCTAAATCCTCTACCTCCTCTCCATCATACCCACTACTGTCATTCACCGTCCCGCCTCATGCATGGCTGTGTGCCACTCCCATCCCGTCACCATGCTTGGCCTAACCACCCAGGGCCTCCTCACCATTGACATTAAGAATGATGTCCTTTGCACCTTGGTCATCGCGCTTGCCGCATGCCTCCACTCCCTCATTGACATTTGGTTGGCATGAGTGGTGGTGACATACCGAGGAGCGCATGCTACTATAGCTCAAGGTCATTGAGCTGCTGGTCGTGGTTCATCTCAATGATAAGCGGGATGATGAGGATGATGAAAGTGATACCCATGATATAGGTTGCCTTCCCCATGCTCCCCCTACATCTTCTTGGCCATGATCGCCACATCATGCCCTTGCGCCCTTGCGCCGCCTCGAACAACCAAGAGGAGGCTAGGATGCCCTCTGCCTTGCCACCATCACTGTCTAGCTTGCCGAGGGCCGAGGAAGACAACATCCTTCAATCCACTTGCTTCTCTCAGTGAGCAAGGGATTTGATTTGCAGGGGTGGTTGTGCACTGAATGGAAGGGAAGGGGAGATGTTCTTCTCAGATGAATTAACGACACAGAAGTAGGTGGACCTAGGCGGATAGAACAACAAGGAACGAGACTGCTTGGTGCTGCTCAAGTTGCCGTGTGAGGAGTAGTGGTGGCGCTAGGGCCTACGCTTCTAGAACTCCACCGTCACGAAGATCCGAGTCTGTTTGTAATGTTTTGAGCTCCCAGCGGCTGTGGGTACCTGTTAGGTATTGTTGGTGTAATAAAATTAGCAGTACAACAATAGAATTAAAAGTGTCTTAATGAGAGGATGGCTTGAAGGAATTATACAGGTTCATACCTCTAAATAGATAATAGTCTTACGTCATATATTCTGAGTATTTAAACCTATTCTAATTACAGAGGGATCGATCCCCCTTCCATCTGGAAGGGATTGGTGTTTATAAGCAAAATTCCAATAGGGGAGTATGAAGGTATCCCCTACATACAACTCATTATACCGATACTATTTGCAAAGCTATATAGGAACTATAGAATAATACATCATATGAACGCTTAAGTACTCATTACATGACAAGAAAGTCCACGGTCGGTCACTTTCCCGGCCTTCGAGATCCTCAATCTTAAATACCCATCATGTCGTAGGGGATAGAGACTATTGGTTTAGGTCCCTGCTTTGAGGTGGTTTTAGCCTTAAACCTTCTAGCTTCAGAAGCTGAGCTCCGGCCCTCATTCGAAGCCTTAATGCTTTGGTCTTTGTTCAGAACCCTAACATCCTAGATGTATGCGTGCGAAGGTGCTTCAGGCAAAGGCAATCCAAGATCTTTGGAGACCCCTTCGCAACCTCATTGTTGGGGTGACATGGTGGTCATATTTTCTCCAACAGACATAAAATACTAACACAAGTATAGGTACGTGGAAAAATTAATACCGATGGGCAGGTAAATATATGGTTTTCTTAAATTGGATATGTGTATCTACACGTCATACTCATGGATAATTTACTCGTTGCCATCCGGTCCAATTTGACTCGATTGAAATCTTTTCTTCATGCCACACTTCGTTCTCATCTTCAGTGGTAGTTAGCACCGTATGTGCCTACAATTATTCTAACCAATACCTATTAATGTTGCCATGCTACCCTATGCTTCCTCCTTTCTTTCTCTATATTCATGAATATTTCTCTACATAACCAATTAACCATAACCTCTAGTCACACTACTCTGCTATTATTGCAGTGTCATATTTTCTCCTCCTCGATTGCTAATGCTACTAATTTGCCACTACCATTGCCACATGCTCTACGTCCCCACCACGCTATATGTATGAGAACAAATTTTTCCAAACATAACATAGGGACTGTCTAACTATTAGTCAAATGAGACTTTCTAAAATAATTGTTGACCAACCCTACACCGCTGGATGTGCATCTAATGGTTCTTGTTCATCTTCTCCAAACGAACCGCGCTATCAGGATCTTGGTTATCAGGAAGATTGAAGAAGAGAAGAGGGTGGTTGGATCTTGATCCGACTGTGCAAATATGTGAATATGTGTAGAAAAAATCAGGTAATCCATAAATAACAAATCATAAACCTAACCCCATCTCTACCGTAGTAGTTCCCTCAAAAAGTTGTGACCAACGCAAAACTAATTTGATATTATAAAAATCAATTTGATATTATAGTTGTTACATTTTTTATTAAATTATCAAAGTTTTAAAAGTTTGACACTGCATTGTATACTGTAACATGGAGCTGTTGTTTGCTGCGCGGAGCCGCTACGATTTCCGCCCCAGCCGTCCCGGCGAAAACGACTCGCCGCACGGCCACACAGCAAATACACCTACGCGAAACCCATCTTTTCACCGTGACGCGCCAGGACGGCGACCCGTCCAACCGCAACATTCCGGCCCCGGTGTGCGGTGTAGCCTTTGTAACTAATCGCTCGTCCCTTCCATGCGAAGTCACCTCATCCCCCACTTGCCAGTGCCCAACCCCATATATACCTTTAAAGCCATGGAGGGGAAAACAACATGAGCCGCCATTATTTCACCCAAAGCTCCAAACCGCCGCCGCCGACGCGCCGTGCCGTGACGAGCTGATAAGCATGGGCGCCGCGCGCGCTCGGCGATGGAAGCTACCGCTGCCCTTCCGCTCGTCCCAGCGTAAACCGCAGCCGCTGCCGCCGCCTCTCCCGCCGGTGGTTGTGGTTCCGTCGTCCCCGGGGAGGGAGGCGGAGGAGGAGGTGCCGGGGGAGTTCCTGTGCCCCATCTCGGGCCGGCCCATGGCTGACCCGGTCATCCTTCCGCCGGGGAGGACGTACGAGCGCACCTGCGTCCAGGCATGCGCGGAGCTCTCGCTCTGCCCGCCCGGCGCTGCGGGGGGTGGTGCCGCCGCCGCGATACCCAACGATGCGCTCCGGGCGGCCATACGGACATGGTGCGCGAGGTCGGGGCGGGTGGCGCCTTCGGCGCCTTCTGCCGCCGAGGCGCGAGAGGCGGTGCTACGTGCGGTGCCTGCGGCGAGGACGACGGCGACGATGATGGTGCCGGCGAGGTCGTCGTCGAACCTGTCGTGCTCGTCTGGGGCGTCCGCGGCGTCGAAGTCCTCGTCCGGGTCGTCGTCGGATATGGCTGCGGTGGAGGTGGTGGAGGTGGCGCGTGCGAAGGAGATGGCGGGAGAGGCGCCAGTGTTGCGGGTCGCTGAGGCGGCGGAGGAGGAGATGGTGATGGTGGTGGTGAAGGTGGTGGAGGCTGGAGATGAGGATGTGGTGGAGGCGACCATGGCGGCGCTGCGGCGGGAGACGCGGGAGAGCGCGGAGGGGAGGCGAACTCTCTGCGAGTCGCGGCTACTCGCCGCGCTTCGCCGCGTGCTACTCTCTAAGCGCTACACCGCTGAGGCGCGGGCCGACGCCGCCGCAGCGCTGGCTAATCTCACCCTCGAGCCGGAGAACAGGATCCCCATCGTCCGCGCAGGCGCCGTTCCGGCGCTAGTCGAGGTGCTCTCCTCGGGCACCGCCTCAGCGGAGGCGTGCGAGCACGCAGCCGGCGCGCTATTCGGCCTCGCACTGCACGAGGGCAACCGCGCCGCCATCGGCGTGCTCGGCGCCGTGCCGCCACTACTTGACCTCCTCACAACCCAAGACCGCGCTATGCGCGCGCGCCGTGACGCCGGCATGGCGTTGTACCACCTCTCCCTCACCTCCGTGAACCAGTCCAAGCTCGCGCGCGCCCCAGCCGCGGCCAAGAATCTGCTGTCCATTGCCTCCGACTCCACCGAGCCCATGCCCATCCGCCGGCTTGCGCTCATGGTGATCTGCAACTTGGCCTCGTGCGCGGAGGGCCGGGCCGCCCTGATGGACGCGGGCGCCGTTGAGACGGTGTCCGCCATCCTCTCCGACGACACCCACCGCTCTGAGCTGGAGGAACTGTGCGTCGCGGCATTGTACGGCATGAGCAGGGGGAGTCCTCGGTTCCGGGGCCTCGCAAGAGCAGCCGGCTCGGACCGACCCCTCCTCCTCATCTCCGAGCGAGCTCACGCCGGCGTTCACAAGGAGATGGCACGGAAGACGCTACGCGTAGTGCTTGGCCTAGGCGACTACAGCGACGGCGAGCTGCCGGACTACATGAACAGCCAAAGCAATCTCACCAGCGGCGTCGCCGCGTCATCCGTGCCAGTCCACCGCCGGCGCGCCGCAAGCTGGGCTGCTCCTCCTGCCGCGCCGCCACCGAATGCACATCACTGGAGATCAGTATGCATTGATTAATTTGGGTTCTTGAGCTGAAAATACTCTGCTGTGTTGTCTCCTCGTCATACTGTTGGCTGTTCAACCTTGATGTGTTCTCATCTCACTTCTGCTTAATTACTTGGTTATTTCTCAGTTTGGATGAATGATTAAACTTACTAGAGACAGTTGTGAGTTGTTGGAATCTGGTGCATACATATGTGTGTACACTCTGTACTGTTAATTTGTTCCATTATGCCAGACAAGGTGTATATAGGTGTCAATGTCATATTAGCTGTTACTTGCAACTTTGTGCATGTCTTTCTCTGGATAATTGCATTCTTGTTTTGCAATGTAGTGATGTCAAAGTATTATCATAATTTAAGACTAAACTACCTGGTAATAGAATGCCAAACATAGATTATCTAGGTTGGTGTAAGGTCTAGAAGTCAAGGTTGGTGAGTTGACAGTTGATGAGTTGAATATATGCATGGACAGGACCAGGATTATCTTAAAGGAAATGCTTGTCCAGCTTGCTTGTCAGCTGAGCACACTCCAACCATAAGCTTTGCTTATCGAGATTTGAGAGTCAGTAAGGTGTCTGGACCCAATCTGGCATTGCTTTGTTTGGGATGCAAGATTTGCTGCTGCTGGCTTGGCTTCTTCCAGCAAGAGTACAATGACTCAAAATCTCTGTCATCTGATATAATATGGAGCTCGACTGTCCTCTCCTATAATAATTTTTTCGATTACATGGAACCTCATGCACTATCACGCATACACACACCACACACACTTGTCAGTGTGCCACTGAACACGGTAAAAGAAAGAGATAAAACCGGCAACAAATCCCTAACATCATTAAATTTCTATTAAATACATCATATATGTGTAATATTCGTACTACCAAGATTTGGACCATGAAAACACAAGTGCTTCCCCTCTAAGGATAATTTTATCTGAAGTATTGATCGACAAGATGAAAATGTCCTATTATAATGAAACTACCTACAACATGTAAAAGGTTCTTAGTGACAAAGACTTGAAAATGACAATGGTTCATGTATTTGGATGAATCGGAAATGCCAATGCTACCTGTAAAGGACGATCCGCTGCCTGCCTGGAACACTTGTTTAGCCAGCCATGACTGTTTTTCTTTTTCAAAACAATATTCATTTGGGATTTGATCTATTTTTTATTCAAGCTTTCGAACTCGAATTAATTGTTTTTGCATATACCACTGATTAGCGTTATAAACAATGTGCATACAGGAAGCTTCCTTCAAAGTGGGCATGTAACTAGATCTCGGCCTACAAAGCATGTTACACTAACGGTGGTCATATGCAAGGATTTAAAACCGCTAGGCCAATCCAGTAACTGGCCCAAAAACTAAAACAAAAACTGAATTTTTTGATGCCGATAAAATCCTAAGTTCAATTACAATTTAAACTCTGAATTTTCAATTATCATTCCAGTTGACAACTGGTGCTTACCGGTCCTCGGGTCTAGCACAATTACTTGCCGTGCATGTAACAATTCTAGTTGTAACTACTGGAAGTAGGACAGATGAATATAATAGATGCACGATGCCTCCAAGAAATGGGACGGTCTTCATGAACAAATCAATGCAGCTAAATCAAGGGTAATCCTAGATTACTAGCTAACACATTGCAGGACAACGGAACCAGTGATATCTCCTCTCATGGGCTAATTTACTTGAGCTAGAGTATTAGGCTGATGTCCTACCATCAAATCAGATTTTAAGCGAAAAAACGAACACCAAACTCTTGCACAAAAGACTACTACTAATACTACGCTAGCTATTACAATATTGTAGATTATGATGGTGTAAAGAATAATTATACCGAAGAATGGAAACAATGTATTGAAGACCCATTGAGAAGATCTATTAAGCCCTCGCAAAAAAGAAAATAAAACCTACTAACCCTCTCAAGTAACATTAAAACATGAAATTGGGTATTCTATAGTCTAACGAATGAAAATTGGTTCAAATAATTCCATAGGTTGACTTTATAAATAGTTTTGCTATATACAAGAGATGTGGCAAGTGGTATTGCTTACATGGCAAGCATTAACTATCATTATTGTTGCATGTAGTTTTTGACAGCTCTACCTTGTATCTCAATACAATCATGAAGAACACAAGCTAGATTTGAAAACTACAAGATGTTTTTTTGTGCTGGCACTATTTTCCATGTCTATTCTAGTCAGTCGTGAATTTAGGACCCCTCCACAAGTGCGTCGTGGATGCTCCCACCGTGCAAACCACGGTACCATGACGATGATGGTCATGAGATGGTCATGCAACGGGTGGTGAAGAAAGCCGGGGGATCAGCGATGAGGCCCTAGTGCTAGTGATGAGGACATCACCACTAAAGATACATCCACACTTGATTACCAAGGATCGATGACTCGTGCTCGA
>KE372946.1:584434-596090 GCA_000418225.1 Zizania latifolia | reverse complement strand
GAACCCCAAACTTCGAGTTCTTCAGATTAATATCAGCAATCCAGATTGCGTTTACCTTGTTCTTGCAAAGTTCTTCGATTGATTTGCGGGATCAAAACCTTTGTGGTGAGGTCGACTACGTGAGAGCGTGGTTGATAACGACTGGACGAGAGGGTGTAGCGATTGCAAGGTTTCGATCGCTGACCGAAAGCCTTAAAACGTCAACGTCCACTCGTCGCCTCAATCGAACCTATCGGAAGATCGGGCCACAAATCGCACCCCAGTGCACATCAGCTAGTAATGTTGAAGATGAATTAGTTCTTGCCACTAATAATACAAGCGATGAAGGCCATAGTGATGACGATGTGGAGCAAATAGGTGATGTAGATACAAACAAGTATTTGAGCATTGTAGTACAACGGGTGCTAAGTGCTTAAATAGAGAAAGCGGAACAAAATCAGTGTCATAACTTGTTCCAATCAAGGTTTGTGATGAATAACAGAGCATGTCGTGTTGTCATTGATAGCGGAAGTTGCAGCAACCTTGCTAGTTTAGTTCTAGTTGAGAAGCTTGGGTTGCCCACACAACCACATCCATGGTCTTATTACATCTAATGGTTCAACTCTTATGGTAAGTTGATGGTAAGTAAAGTTGTGAGAGTGTAATTTTCTGTTGGAAACTACCCTGATAGTGCAAAATTTGATGTTGTTTCTATGCAAACAAGTTCTTTGCTATTGGGTAGGCCTTGGGAATATGATAGAGATGTGTTGCGTCGTGGTAGAATTAACACATACACTTTCACACTTAAGTTAGAAGATACTTCCAAAAAATGTTTTTCTACCAAAAAATGAGAAAAAGGAATTGCCGCATGCTAGGAAAGGCACACTTAAGTTAGAAGGTACTTCCATGTTAGCTACTAGATCTAAAATTTCTGAGTTGATTGCAAACAAATCTAATTGCTATGTTTTGATTTGCATGAATGCTTTCTTTACACTTGAGAATTTTCCTTCCTCCTTGTCATGTGCTATTGCTAATCTTTTACAGGAGTTTGCTGATGTATTTTCAAGTGAGATACCCCTAGAGCTACCACCTTTGAGAGGAATTGAGCATCAAATCTATTTCATTCCGGGAGTATATTGTTTTAATCCTCGTGTTCCAATTGATTTGCTGCCTTTACTATCTTTTAAAAAAGTGAATTTTGGTGCTAAGTCACGTGTTGAACTTATGCTTAAGAAAACATTGAGCATATAAATGCCATGTATAAACTTGCTGGTAGTCAAGGTAGAAATAAATTTATTTTTGATCTAAGTGATCTTGTTTGGTTACACTTGAGAAAAGATAGGTTTCTGATTTGCATAAGAACCCAAGTATAGAAGTGGAGCCAACAAGTGCAAGAAGAATCCTACTCGTGAGTCCAAATCAGTTTCGGACTAGGAGACAATATCAACTTCAAATGGCCATAACTTTTGATCTAGAAGGAGTTTTGAGCTCCAATAGTACTTGTTAGAAAGCTTATAAAGTCCACTTTCAGATGGTTTTGGTCTCATGTCAAAATTCCACGTAATCTGTCTGGAATCATCAAAACAAGTCGAGTCATTTTTCCTATCCGAGTCAGATTGGGTTTTGGGCCTTGTAATGAGTCCTATTCGATCAGTCCATGTTTTGGCTGACCTCTGCGCCTTCCTATCATATAAATACTCAACAACGACCACTTTTAGGGTTTGGGTATGGTTTTGTTTAGATTAATCTGCTATGCTGCACTTTCACCACTAGATCAGTTTGTGGAACCCTAACATTGTGCTGAATTTTCCATCTGCAATTTTAGATTGTGTTTTCCTTGTTCTTATGAATTTGTTAGATTGTTTGCAGGAGCAATAACCTTCGTGGTTAAGTCGACTACAGGAAAGCATAGTTGATAACGACTAGACGTATGGATGTAGCAATTGCAAGGTGAAGATCCGCTGATCAACAGCCTTAAAACGTCAACGTTCACACATCACCAAATTGAACCTATCGGAAGATCGAGCACCAACTCACATCAATTGGTGACATTAAAAGTGCATCTTGATGCATCTAGATCCCTAATTAATTTTGGTGTATTAATGATAATGATGATTAAAAGCTACTAATTGTATTGATGAGATGTATGCAGAGAATTCAGGAAAAACAGTGTTACAATTGAAATAAAATTGAAGAAAAGCTCCGTTTAGTCCAAAATAGACTCAAAGGCACAAAATAATAATTTACATATAAATTTGAGTCTAGGACCACCGTACTATAAAGGGATACGTTGGAAGTTATTCCAAAACTTTGTGCTCAAAGAAAAACTATTTTTGAAAGCTTTTTGGATTGATTCAAACTCATTTCAGAATTTTCCAGCATGCCCGGAACTTCCGAAAACACGTTCTGTTTCTGAGTTTTTATTGGCCCGGAAGTTCCGGCCCTGCCCAAAACTTCCAAAAACATCATTCTGTATCGATTTATTTTCTAGCCACAACTTTCGGCCCTGCCCGGAATTTCTGAAAAAGTCGTTCTACATCGATTTATTTTCTGGCCCAGAACTTCCGGCTTTGCCCGGAACTTCCGAAAAAGTCGTTCTGTATGAAATTAATTTTGGCCCCAAACTTTCGGCTGAAGCTCGGAACTTCTGAAAAAGCTGTTCTATTTGATTTTATTCTTGAGTCCGAAACTTTCAGACTTATCCGGAACTTCTGGATGAACAGTTGCAAAATATCTTCAAACGGTCACTTTTTGAGTGAGGAGTATAAATGCCCCCTCACCTCATTTTGACAGTAGTGTTGAACTCCTGAGCAAAAATTTCAAAACACTCTCTCATTCTTCCAAAGCTAGATCTTGTTCAAATCTTTGAGATTCCACTTGAGAGCGTAACATAAATCTTCTAGCAATTTTCTTGCTTCATCTCTTGAGAAGATTTTATGTGGTTGAGTTCATCGATTTCCTTAAAAAATCTTGAGAATAAAGATTTGAGCCTATAAATCTTTCAACGGATTTGTTACTCTTGAAGTTGCTACCTCCTAGATGGCTATGCGTTAATCCGCGAGCACCCAAAACGATTGTGGTGTGCCTGGAGAAGTTTATACAAGCTCCACCTTAGCTTTGACAAGCTAACTAGTGAAAATCCATGCTTAATTTCGGTTAAGGCTTGGTGAGGAAAAGGGTTGAAAGAGACCCGGCCTTTTGGGGCCCCTCAACGGAGACGTAGGATCGGTGGATACGAACTCCGAGAAATAACCTCTTTATGTTCATCGTGTTCTTCACGTTCTTGCTAGCTTACTTATTCATATTGCTTGATCTACTTGCTAGCTAGCTTGCTGAACTTATTCCTGTGTAAAAGTTGTAGCTAACAACCTTGCTCATACTTGTATTCATTTAGATTGTTAGCTAGATTAAATTTTATATCTGTTTGGTGAATTTCTGGTCTACCCAGAACTTCCCGATCAACCCAAAACTTTTGGACCCCTATAACTTCCGCCAAACCTCCGGTGCCCCAGAATTTCTGATTCTAATCGGAACTTCCGGGCCTGGGGATTTTAGAACTAATCGTTTTTCGCAAGAAATTTTCAGATCACCTATTCACCCCCTTCTAGGCAACTTTCAATTGGTATCAGAGCCAACTCTTCTCAAAGGCCTAACCGCTTGAAGAGAAACGATGTTGGGCGAAACTCCACCTAAGATTTTGGGTAGATCTAGATCGAGGTCACCCTCGGTCTCTTTTGACAAGAATAGAGAAAATACTCTAAAAGGCACCAGATATCTTTTTAATTACTCTAAGCTCAATCCCGATAATAATTATATCTCTGTGCCAACCGGTCGTGCACCTTACTTTGATGGTACACACTATGCAGCATGAAGACATAAAATGAAATTGCATCTTATTTTCATGCATCCAAGTAAATGGAAAATTGTATGCACATGTCTAGATATGGAAGAGACTCTTTCAGAAGCAAAGAACTTGACTACTGAAGAACAGCAAGCTATTCATCGCAATGCTCAAGCGGCTAGTGTTATACTTGCCACATTGAGCCCTGAAGAGTTCAACAAGGTTGGTGGCATTGAAGAAGCTAAAAAAATATAAAAAACTTTACAAGTTGCCCATGAAGGTATGTCAACCGCGAGGGAGTCCAAGATAGAGCTTCTCGAAAGGAAAGCTTAGAAGATTTGTCATGGAAGACGATGAGACTCCCCAAAAAATGTTTGATCACCTCATGGTCTTGGTCAACAAGATTAAGGGACTTAAAAGTGAAGAGATGACCGATCATGTGGTGATCAAAAGATTACTCCGTGCAATCGCGCCAAGGAACCCCACCTTAGTCATCTTGATTCGAGAGCGCAAGGACTTCAAGAAGATCACTCAAAGTGATATGCTAGGAAGAATCATGGCACATGAGTTTATGGAGGAAGAAGCTAAAGAAGTCAAAGACCTTGCCAAGCTCCATAGCAACAAAGGCAAGGATGTGACACTAAAGGCCAAAAAGAAGGAAGAATCAAGCGATGAGAGCGATGATAAAGAACTTGTCCTATTCTTTAAGAAGTTCAAAAAATTCATGAGAAATGGCGATTCAACAAGTACAAGAAAAGGCATGACAAGTCAAAGAAGAGGCAATCCAAGAAGGGTTGCTATGAGTATGATGATCTTGGCCACTTTATAGCCGATTGCCCTAAAAAGAAGAAAGATGAAGATAACAAAGAAAGGCACAGGTACAAGAAGGGGAAGAGGAGTGACCATGCTCACATTAGTGAAGAATGAAATTCTAATTCTGAGTCCGAGTCAGAATCGAAGTCCGATTCTTGCAAGAAAGGAGTTGCCATTGTCGCCATCGCCATCGCCAACACAACACCTCCAAGACCTTCACTCTTTGGAAAGTCAAGCGATGACGACATCGTCTCCCCCAAGTGCTTCATGGCTAAAAACAAGAAGGTACTACCTAAAGCTCTAGATAAAGATGATAGTGATGCTAGTGATAATGAATCTAGATCTAATGAAGTAATGCTTAAAACTATGAGTAAACAAGTTAGAACTAAGTTTACACAACTTATGAAAATAATAGAGTCGCAAGAAGCAACTCTTGAGAAACAAGAAGCGTTGCTAGTTCTTGAAAAAGAAAAGAATCTTGATCTTAAGCGGCTTCTTGCTAAGGAAAAGAAGAGGGTAGTTAAATTGACTAATCTTAATAGTTTAGTCAAGAAAGCTAATTTAGACTTAGAGGAAACTCTAAAAACTCTCAATAGCGAGCTTATGATTCTAGACGAATTCAATAAGAGTCTTGAAGAGAGGATTAAGTCTCTAATGTTTCAACCTAACTTTACTACTTATATTGCTTCTACAAGTAATGGTTGTTCAAAATGTTATAATATTGATATCATTGCTTGCAAGACTAACATGAAGGAAATAAATGTCCTTAGAAAAGAAAATGAGAGGCTTGGCACCTTGGTAAGCTATGGGTGCATGAAAGCCTACAAATCCAAGGACGCCCTATTCAAGACCATCAATGCCCAAAGCAATGTCGAGAAGCGTGGGCTTGGCTATCACCCAAATGAAACCAAGCTCACTTCTAGAAGAAAGAACAAGGGTAAAGAGGTAATTGAGTTTGTGAGGGAAGGCCAAGCTCCAAAGATGATGAAGAATAAGTCTTATGCCTCACAAACCACTTTCTATGCCTCATATTTGATTAGGAGGAACCACCATAGTAAAGTGGTTGCTTAATTTGTAGGAAATAAAAATGAGAAACCATTAAGATGTTCATGGATTCCTAAAGTCCTTATGACTAATGTTGAAGGACCCAAGAAGGTTTGGGTACCTAAAACAAAGACCTAATTCTCTTGTAGGAATATTCCTCCGGTAGATCAAGTTAGGTGATGGATAATGGATGCACCCATCATATGACCAGAGAGAAAATCATATTCATCTCCTTTGAGCCAAACCAAAATCAACACGAAACCATTATGTTTGGCGACAATAAAAAAGGAGAGGTAATGGGTGTAGGTAAAATTGATATCACAAATAATTTCTCAATTTTAAATGTCATTTTAGTTGAGTCATTGAGTTACAATTTGCTTTCTATTTCACAATTATATGAGATGGGGTATGTCGGGGTGATGGTCCTGGGTATTTCTCGAGAGCCTTTAAGGCGACTAGACGGAACAAGGGGTCGGAAGACAGGACATTAAAGATGACCTAGAAGGGGTCAGACCGGTATGCAGCAGCGGAGCAGTCAGCAGTATAGCGGGGTCCCGAGTCCAATACTCGGGGGGACACCCCGACCACAGGCACTCGGGAGGCCAGATCAATAGTCGATCCGCACCATCAATGACAATAACCTCTAAGACGTAACAGCCGGTCTTGAAGACAAATTAAGACAGCGAATAATGCTGTTATAATTAGCCCATGATCCCTGGTGATTTAACTGTTGTAAAGGGATTTAATGGGGCGATTAAAGCCTAAATGGTAACGCCTCAACCCCTGCGATATATAAAGGGGTCGGGGTACCTCTTATAGGATACGCATTCAGACTCCCCGACATTCATACATATGCAGACACGTACTTGAGTTCATGCGCATATTCCAAGATGCAGGATTAGGGTTATTATCCTCTAGAAGGCCCGAATCTATCTAAACTCTTTTTGTCTCTTGTTCTTCGAGGCAACCATCGAATTTCGAACATAGACATCCCTATATACCTCATCAAATTACCTCTATAGGTAGCCCCATCGAGGACCATCGTACTTACGCAACGATAGTTGGTACGCCAGGTAGGGGCTAGTTCTTTGAATTTCCAATTCGGATTCCATGGCCATTGTTTGCAAGTTCAGCACCAAGGTTCTCGTCGGCTCTGTCATCACCTTCGGGAGCCTCACTTTCGTTGGTGACACCATGCGCCAACTCGTCCTCTCCAACTCTGCCAACAACTAGTTGAAGACGTCGCGCATGCCCACCGTGTGCTCGACCACTTCCCCTGCTCGGGGCGTGGCTCCCCCTGCAACAAGATGAACTCGGCGCCCAGGCGCCCAATTCCATCAAACACTTGCCGACCCATCACCACCGACTCCCCCGCCGACTATGTCATCTTCTCCACCTCGAGTGGGCGTACGGTCCAACGATGCCAATTCACCGAAGTCATCTCGGCGTGATCCAAGAAGAGAAGCGCGCTAATCAAGTCATCAACCCCAATGTACAGCTTCATCATGATGGCTACGGCTACCATCTCCGATGATGAACCCACCACCAACGCTGCTGAATCCAGTACCCACCAGCAAGAACATCGACGACGGAACACCCTCCGTTCCATTCGCCGAGGAAAAGCTCCAGCGACCGAGGACTCTCACTAAGATAATCAAGAGGCTTTCACGGTGGACTTTGAAGGCCATGCCGTATACCGTACGCCTATGGTGAACCTAGTCGCCATCGAAAGGGCACTCTTTGCCCTCCCCGAGACTTCTGAGCTCCAGAAATCCCGGGCGATGACACAGGCCGCTACCGCCCAAATTATTGATCTGGCTCTACCGACCGATCGCACTCCACCAGCTGTAACTTCGTCTGACCGATCATGCTCCACCAGCCACAACACCACCTGACCATCTGGTCCTTTGCGATGCTCCTGACCGAGAGAGCGTCATGGGAGCTCTTACTCGAGCGACGCCCGGGAGATCCTCAATCAAGTGCACAATGCGCGCAACGTCATCTCTCGCCGTCGCAGATACCACGAGTGGGGCGAAATTCGTCGCCTGGAGCAGTATGACCGGAGTCATGGCACTCTAGGAATCGACCGGTGAGATGAGGTCGATGCTCGCCACATCGGATTCTCGGCCTTCACTGAGCGCCTCTGCCAGGTGGTCTGGCCCAAGGGATTCCACCCCACAGGTATTGAACCCTACGATGGCAAGACTGACCCCTAGCAATGGCTACGGCTGTATTACACAGCCGTTCGAGCGGCCAACGGGGATCAACACATCATGGCAAATTATCTCCCCGTGATGCTCGCGCCGACCGCCATCAACTGGTTAGCAAGACTCTCAGAGAACTTGAGGAGCCATGGTAAATACCATGGGGATGATGAGTGATTGTCAACGGAAGAGAGAAGAGAAGTCCTTCGAAGGGAATCAGGTGACTTGCCGTGGTGTTGCTCGCGTGTGACTCAGGTACATGGATGGACGATCGTCGGGCTGAAGGAGTCGCGAGATCGTGGAGGTCCAATCCGGGTACATGGAGCAAAGGCGGCAAGCGAAGATGACTTGTTGTGGCATTGGCCGGAGCGACTCAGGTACACGGATAGGCGATTGCCGGGCTGAGGAGCCACAGGGTTGGGTCGGTCCAATCCGGGTGCACGGCGCAAGGGCGGCAAGCACTTTGATGGTTTCGGTGTAAAACCGTCACCTACACAACGGAAAGTGCTAACGGCATCAATTCTAGCGGTGTCGTGAGAGTCACGTAAAGTCCGACATCGAATAAATATCTGGAGACTGTTTTTACGTTTTTGCCCTGTGGGCCTCGAGTCTGTATCAAAAAACCCTAGGGGTATTTGTGTCATTTGCTTGGTCCACTTGGGCTATATAAGGGGGTTAAACCCACCTTGTAAACTTGAGGATTTTGAATTAATCAAAAATTACTTTTCATCTTTGGGGTGTTTCTTCTTCCTCCCACCATTTTCCCTTTCCTCTCTCCCTTCCTCCACAAGCCTCCTCCCTTTTCCCAACCCTAGCCCAGAGTTTGAGGAATTCTCTTTTATTCGTTTTGTTTTATTTTGTGCCCATTCACCCCCCCCTCTGGTCACTAGTTTCGATCCTACAGAACTCCATCGATTCCTGGGACCAGCTATGCGATATGTTTATCGCTAATTATCAAGGGACATGGCAAAGGCCGGCCTCTCGGTATGACCGGCCTCTCGGTATGACCTGCATCAAGTATGCCAAAGGAGCGATGAGTCTCGCCGATTTTCTGAGCGCAGGAATATCGTCGCCAGCATCTCCAACGCTGACGTCATTGATGGAATTGTGCCCAAGAAAATTCTGAGGGAACCAGAAGTTCTGGCTGTAGCCAAAAGTTCCGGGTTCTAGAGCATCCGGAAATTCTGGTAGGACCAGAAGTTTCGGGTCAGCCCTGATATTCAATTTTCTAGACGAACTAGTAGTTCCGACTGTAGCCGGAAGTTTTGGGTTCTAGATGAACCGAAAGTTCCGATTGGACCGAAAATTCTGGGTCAAGAATTAATTCGATACAGAAGGTCATTTTTGGAAGTTCCGGCTGTAGCCAGAAGTTCCGGGTCAGGCAAACAGATTAGATCTGTTGGGCTTTAATACAGATTAAAGGCCCATGACAGGGCACTATTTAAAGAGAGGTGGGGCAAGCACGAAAACGTTGCTGGTTGTTGTTGCTATTGCTCTTGGTTGTGAGCCCTAGCCGCCACCTCTCTTCTCTTCTTGATTGCAAGTGTTGTGATCGATATCTCTGGATCTCGTGAGTGGTGCTAGCACGCCGGCGCGAGGTGATCCTGTCCCCGGATGTGTGGATACTGTGGAGGCACTACTCCAATAGTGGTGCTCGTCTTCTTCCCGTAGAGATCACCGGATCGTAGGATCGCGTCGTCTTCATCACCGGATCGCTAACGAATGAATGGAACCGGGAGGAGCAGCTCGAGGACGCGCTTCATCGACTCTATTTCTGCTGCTCGAGCGCATCTTAAGGCTCAAGGTAACGATCTATAATCCCATTGCACGCATGGTTCCTGGACTAACGGGATAAATTTTTGAAATTAAGCGCTAGCGTAGCCTCCCCATAACCCAACAGTCATCTCCATCTTCCAGGAGAGATTACGGAAGCCTTCAGAGCTTTTTCGCTATCTAGTGATGAATGAACCAGCAATGCCCGATGAGATGATCACCATCGCTGGACAGTACACCAACGCCGAGGACGCCGAGCACGAACAGATGCACTCGACCACTCAGGAGTCTTGCAAAGAGAAGAAGCCCTCGGACGATGATCGCCGATCGCCTCGGCGCGTCGACCGCGATAACCCCGAGTCCTCCCGATCAAAAAATCAGAAGAGAAAATCCGAACATGTTATGGTTGCAGAGGAAAAGCCTAATTCAAGAGAAAGAGGGCACTCGGCGATGCAGGAGATGCTTGATAAGCCCTGCATATTTTATCTAAACAGCAACCACACCACATGCTGGTGTTATTAGCTGCAAGATCAGATGCTTCAAGAGGCGAAAAATAATCCTCGGCAAGATCATAGACGTCGGGATGATAAAAACAATTCTCGCCGAAAAGATAAGGAGGCCGACCAACCGGCCAAGACTGATTTTCAGGAGCCCGATCGGACAGTCTCCATGATCTTCGATGGGGCGATCACCATGGAGATGAAGCGCCAACAAAATCTTCTTACCCACCGAGTTAACGCCATCAGCGGAAAGGAGCCCGAGTGCCTCCGCTGGTCGGAGGTCCCGATCACCTTCAGTCGGGATGATCAGTGGAGTGATGTCCCCAAACCAGGTTAATTCCCTCTGATGGTAGATTTGGTGATACTCAAGGTACGTCTAAAGAGAGTGCTCATCGACGGAGGCAGTGGCGTCGACGTGCTATTTAAGGGGACCCTCACATCGCTCGGCATCAACATTAAGGCACTGGAGAAGACATACACGCCCTTCTACGGGATCGTCCTAGGAAAGGCCTCCGTCTCGCTCGGCACGCTCACCCTCCCGGTGACATTTGGCACTCGAGATAACTACCACACCGAGTATGTCAAGTTCTACATCACTGACTTCAACACTGCCTACCACGCCGTGCTCGGTCGGCCATCTCTTGCCAAGTTCATGGCCGTTCCCCACTATACATACCTGGTCCTTAAAATTCTAGGACCAAAGGGCACCTTTTCGATCAAGGGGGATGTCGCCACCTCTCACGCCTGCGAGCGCGATAGTCTCGCTCTGGGAGAGGCAGTGGACATATCCGTTCATATGGAGGGGACCATCGAAGCGGCCAAGGCTACGCCGACCACCGACACCGAAATCCTAACCGTCACGCCATCAACATCGGGCATATCGCCCTCGCCGGCTGAGTACAAAGCTATTTAGCTATCAGACGCTAACTCCTCCAAGACAGCGCTGATCAGGACAACGCTGGATCCTAAATAGGAAAGCGCGCTCGTCAGCTTTCTTCGCGCCAACATTGACATCTTCGCCTGGCATCCCTCCGACATGTCAGGCGTCCCTCTGACATGCCGGGCGTACCAAGGGAGCTGATCGAGCATGAACTCTATGTATATCTGACCACCAAACCGATCAAGCAAAAGATGCGTTGATTCACCGAAGAGCGTAAAGAGGCCATCAAAGAAGAAATCACCTGACTGCTAGCAGCCGGGTTCATAAAAGAGATGTATCATCCTGACTGGGTAGTAAACTCAGTCCTTGTAAAAAAGGAGAACAGGAAATGGAGAATGTGCATTGACTACACTGATCTCAATAAGCGATGCCCAAAAGATCCTTTCCCACTGCCGCACATTGACCAACTGATCGATTCCACTGCCGACAGTTCCCTCCTCTACTTCCTAAATTGCTACTCGGGATATCACCAATCAGCCTAAAGGAGGAAGACCAAAAGAAGACATCGTTCATCACTCCATTCGGTGCCTATTACTATACATCAATGTCCTTTTGGCTCAAG
>KE372946.1:555966-569978 GCA_000418225.1 Zizania latifolia | reverse complement strand
GCAACTTCTCCGGCCATCCTCTACACCAAGAATTTCAGTATACCTCTTGTGCACACCACATGCTTGATGAAATGCTTCAAAGAAATCTGCACTGCAAGTTAGGTGTTTGATAGAATGTCTACAAGCGCTTTATTTTCAGATTACACTGCGAATATTTTTCTGTGTGTTCTAGTGTACATCGAGTGTTTGTTGATTTACTTGAGAGGATCTACAAGGTACCTTGATTGTTGACTTTGCCATATTACAAGTATTCGATAATTTGAATGAGAGCGATTTGTACGTTTCTCCTTTTGTGAGAACGTTTGTTTCCCTCATGAATACATATTGATCGATACTTGTATTTATTGTCGCTACTGTGTTCAAGTGTTTGTCAAGTGGAAGTTGTGTTTTGACTTGCCTGGTGTGACTATTGTGGCATAGTCTTGTGCATAATCTCATTGAGTCACTTGCAAGTCGGACACTTGGTTTTAAGAAAGTTTTTCTGAAGTTTTAGTATCGACTTGCCAAGTGTGACTTTTATTTGTCCAATCTTGGACTGAATCTCATCGAGTCACTTGTAAGTCCGATACTCAAGGTTCAGGAGTTTTATTTTCCCGTTGTATTTTTGTTTGGGCCCATTCACCCCCCCTCTGGTCGCTAGTTTCGGTCCTACATTCACGCAAATCGAAGGGTTAGATTTTGGTGAGGCGTATGCTCCCGTTGCTAGGCTAGAATCAATTCAAATTTTATTAGCCTATGCAACTCACCATGATTTCAAGCTATATCAAATAGATGCGAAAATTGCATTCTTGAATGGACCAATTTCTGAATTGGTATATGTAGAGCAACCACCTGGCTTTGAAGATCCCAAGCACCACAACCATGTGTTCAAGCTCCAAAAGGCACTCTATGGGATTAAGCAAGCTCTTAGAGCATGATATGAATGCCTTAGAGATTTTCTCATAAAGAAAAGCTTTGAAATAAGTAAGCCGATCCTACTCTCTTTATTAAGTGCTTCAATAGTGATTTCTTTATTTTCTAAATATATGTCGATGACATTATATTTGGTTTTACTAATAAAGACTTTTATGAAGAGTTTAGTAGGATTATGACTAAGAGGTTTGAGATATCGATGATGGGTGAGTTGAAGTTCTTTTTGTGATTTTAAATCAAGCAACTCAAAGAAGGCTCCTTCATTTGTCAAACGAAGTACATCAAGGATATGCTAAAGAAGTTTGACATGGAAAGTGCCAAGCCCATTAAGCCCCCCATGCAAACCAATGGCCATCTTGACTTAAATCAAGAAGGAACCGATGTCGACCAAAATGTATACCGCTCCATGATAGGTTCCTTATTGTATTTATGTGCATCTAGGCTGGATATAATGCTTAGTGTTTACATGTGCGCAAGATTTCAAGCTGCACCAAAAGACATTCATTTGGTTGCCGTTAAGAGAATCTTGAGATATTTGGTTCACACTTCAAACCTAGGACTTTGGTATCTGAAAGGCTCAACCTTTGATTTAATTGGCTATTCAGACTTTGATTATGCCGGTTGCAAAGTGGATAGGAAAAGCACCACCAAAACATGCCAATTTCTTAGAATATCTCTTGTTTCATGGTCTTCCAAGAAACAAAACTCAGTTGCTTTATCCACTGTCGAAGCCAAATATGTAGTAGCCGATAGTTGTTGTGCTCAACTCCTTTGGATGAAACAAACATTGAAAGACTTTTGGCACAACGTCACCAAAATCCCATTATTGTGTGACAATGAGAGCATCATAAAAATAGCCAAAAACCCCGTCCAATACTCAAGAACCAAACATATTGACATTCGCCACTATTTCTTGAGAGATCACGAGATCAAGGGAGATATTAGCCTAAACCATGTGAGAACCAAAAAATAACTCGCCGATATATCTACCAAGTCTCTAGATGAGCAATGGTTTTCTGAGTTAAGAAATGAGCTAAATATCCTTGATTCTCGAAACATTATTTGAAGAACTTGCATAGCGAAGCGCCCATGTTGAAAATAGGAAAGTAAATCAATTGTCTTCCTTCTTATGTATTAGGCCACATTTTAAAGAAACATGCAAAAACTTTACTCTCATGAATATGAAACAATGCCATGTTTTACTTATGATTAAAATACAATTCAATGATGAATTTTTGCCTATGAGCTATGCCATGATGAATCTATGATTATATATGTCTTACCATGTTGTATTTATGGTCATACATACCTTAACATGCTTGTGGTGAAATATTATTACTAAGTCAAAAAGTTCATGGTATATGTCATCCTTGAAACCCCAAGTCAGTTTTGAGTTCTGGAGGGACCAGAAGTTCCAGCTAAACTCGAAAGTTTTGGGCTGACCTAGGATCTGTTTTGAAGTTTCTAGTGCATTCAAAAGTTCTGGCTCCAACCGGAAGTTCCAGGTCGCCCAGAATATCCGGAAGTTCTAGATCAATCCGGAAGTTCTAGGCTGGACTAATATAAATAGCCCTAGACCGAACCCTCCTCTTCTCTCACTTTACTCTTTCTCCACTCGGTTCCCCTAACTCCAACTCACGGTTTCTTCGGCAAATCTCTGTCTCCGACCGTGGGAGTTGCGTGTGCACTTGAGGGGGAGTCAAGGACCCTTGCAGGATTGCCGATCCATCCTTTGTTTCATCGATTTCCTCTCTTTTTGAGGTATTCTCTTAAAAACCCTAGTTTGGCGATTCCTCTCAAGTTAGCGATTGAAATTTATTTTTGACTAGCTAGAGATGCTCCTAGTGAACTTGTTTAGGTGTACCCTAGCTACATGTTTGAGATCACATGATTTTGATTTTGTGGACCCCAGAAGTTCCGAATCCATTCGGAAGTTCTGGGTCCCGGAAGTTCCAGTTCCAACCGAAAGTTCTTGGTTAGGCTGCATTCTGAAATTTAGTTCCTAAATCAATCCTTTCCTCGTTGCAGCTTCTATCATGACTGACGGTAAGCATAAGAAGGCACGTCATGATCCTAAGAAGCGGGCGAATGACTCCGATGATGGGAGCGACTCCCCTCCACCTCCACAAGAGGCGAGTGGGTCGCCTTCATCCGGAAGGAGGCATTTCAAGCGGACTGTGACAAGAGGCCCTCACCCTAGGATCTGGCTACCTCTAAGCGAGATCCAATCCACCCCTTCCCAAAGGGTGGACCCAAGCAGCAAGGGGAAGGGAAATAGCGTTGCCACTGGGTCGTCCAGTGATGAGGTTCTGATCCTAAAGAGGAAGAAGGGGACTCAAGCTCATAGAGTCCCTGGGACTGATCCAAGAATCCAGATGGACTATCTACATCACACCTCTGATACTGGAAAGGAAAGGATCCATGATCTAAGAGTATATGAGAGGGATGCATCTGACTACCGTTTCTACAGTGGTTTTCAACAAGACTACTACCAAAGTGTGATACTCCCAAAGAGGTCATCGGTCGGTGAAATGAAATAGATCAACTGGGCAAGCATGAAGAAGAAGAATTCCCTAGTATTTAATCAAGTCATCCGTGCCTGTCGAGCGAAGAACCTCTATGATCTCATAGAGTTGCAGCAGGACTGGTGTGATGAGGCAATATGCTAGTTCTACTTGACCCTATTTCAGACAGTTGAGGATGAAGTCTAAACTTTTTAATGTATGATAGAGGGCAACGACTATGAGGTGTCACTTCTAGACTTCGCCGCTATTCTTGATCTTGGGAACGATGATCTCAACCATCATCGCTTGGATCAAGAATTGACTCTGGAAGCAGACCGCACTCCATACCTGTATCAGCCGGGCAACCATCATGCGGGTTCGACCAAGGGACTCCTGCCCTTCTACGAGGTCCTGAACAACATGTTCAGGAAGGCCCTGTTGCCCAAGGTTAGAGATGCCACCTCGCTGCTATCCAATGCGAGGAATTTACTAAGTGCTATGAGGGAGGACCGGCCTCCATTCATTGTGGCACACTTCCTTTAGAATGAGATCTACATCTATTCGGTCTCACCGGGGAGGAGCTATGTGTACACCCCGCACATACACCTAGTGATCGACCGGGTCACCTGACTCTGGATGGTCCATGAAGTGGAGCATAGAGACTTCACTCCCTGGGTGCCTAAGACGCCAACACCTAGTTAGCCAGCAGTAGTAGTAGCTCCTCCTCCAGCTACTTCAGGCCCTAGCGACACCAAGCACGCTCCTCCTCCCCGTAGGGGCGATCATCAGTCCAGCCCGTCTTCTTCTTCTTCTCCAATGAAGAATATGATGTCGTTGATATTCAAGATGTGCCGCAACCTCATCGTGGCCAAATAGCAACGTAGGGAGGACGACAAGCAGAAGCACGAGGCAATCAACTTCCTTCTCCAGCAGTCAGGGCATCCTCCCATGGAGCCCTTGCAGTTCCTGAGGAGGCCTTTGAACCCACCTTAGGAGCCAACTACACTGATGACCCCTACTCGTACTTCTTCGAAGCAGGGGGCTTGGGATCCCGACAGCAGCCTCATCAGTCATCTTCCGAGGATGAGGAAGGGGATCAGGAGAGTGAGGACGACTCCGAGTGAGCCATCCTGCTCTTTCTCTCTTTTTTGTGTCTTTGATGCCAAATGGGGAGAAATATGTCAAAGAAGTCATATAGTCTTAGCTTAGCTACCTATCCTTTGATTCCAAGTTGTAATCCGTGTCATAGACTATTTAGCTTGTAATGGTGTTTTAACACATTATCTCTTTTGTATGACATAGATGTAATAAACAATGTGGATGTCTTAAAGTTTAATGTATAATTATGTCCATTTTGCACTTATGATGTATGGCATGGTTGCATGTTGTGATATATTGTAAAATTCTGTGAAATGTTATATGTGATGTCCTAAATGTAAAGAAATATCATATTTGTCATTGTTGAACTGTTGCATGCATTTAGGGGGAGCTAAACTATCCAGATTTTATCTCATATGCAATGAATACACTTTCTTTGATCATGTTGTCATCAATCACCAAAAGGGGGGAGATTAAAAGTGCATCTTGATGTATCTAGATCCCTAATTAATTTTGATGTATTAATGACAATGATGATCAAAAGCTACTAATCGTATTGATGAGATGTATGTAGAGAATTCAGGAAAAACGGTGTTACAATTGAAACAAAATTGAAGAAAAGCTCCATTTAGTCTAAAATAGGCTCAAAGGCGCAAAATGATAATTCACATATAAATTTGAGTCTAGGACCATCGTACTATAAAGATTGATACGTTAGAAGTTGTTCCAAAACTTTGTGATCAAAGAAAAACTTTTTTGGAACGCCTTTTGGATTGATTCAAACTCATTTCAGAATTTTCTAGCATGCCCGGAACTTCCGGTTCAGCCCGAAACTTTCGAAAACACCATTCTGTTTCTGAGTTTTTATTGGCTCAGAACTTTTGGCCCTGCCCGGAACTTCCAAAAATACCGTTCTATATCGATTTATTTTCTGGCCCGGAACTTCCGGCCCTGCCCAGAATTTCCAAAAAAGTCATTCTGTATCAATTTATTTTCTGGCCCGGAACTTTTGGCTTTGCCCGGAACTTCCGAAAAAGTCGTTCTGTATGAAATTAATTTTGGCCCAGAACTTTCGGCTGAAGCCCGGAACTTCCGAAAAAGTTATTCTGTTTGATTTTATTCTTGAGTCTAGAACTTCCGGATGAACAGTTGTAAAATATCTTCAAGCGACCACTTTTTGAGTGAGGAGTATAAATACCCCCTCACCTCATTTTGACAGTAGTGTTGAAGTCCTGAGCAAAAATTTCAAAACATCCTCTCATTTTTCCAAAGCTAGATCTTGTTTAAATATTTGAGATTCCACTTGAGAGTGCAACACAAATCTTCTAGCAATTTTCTTGCTTCATCTCTTGAGAAGATTTTGTGTGGTTGAGTTCATCGATTTCATTGAAAAATCTTGAGCACAAAGATTTGAGCCTATAAATCTTTCAACAGATTTGTTACTCTTATAGGTGCTACCTCCTAGACGGCTAGGCGTCAATTCACGAGCACCCAAAGCGATTGTGGTATGCCTAGAGAAGTTTTTACAAGCTCTACCTTAGCTTTGACAAGGTAACTAGTGGAAATCCAAGCTTAACTTCGATTAAGACTTGGTGAGGAAAAGGGTTGAAAAAAACCCAGCCTTTGGGGGCCTCTCAACGGAGACGTAGGATCGGTGGATCCGAACTCCGGAAAATAACCTCTTTGTGTTCATCGTGTTCTTTCCGTTCTTGCTAGCTTACTTATTCATATTGCTTGATCTACTTGCTAGCAAGCTCACTGAACTTATTCCTGTGTAAAAGTTGTAGCTAACAACCTTGCTCATACTTGTATTCATTTAGATTGTTAGCTAGATTAAATTTCATATCTGTTTGGTGAATTTCTTGTCTGCCCAGAACTTTCGGATCAACCCGGAACTTCTGGACCCCTAAAACATCCGCCAAACCTCCGGTGCCCCGGAACTTCCGGTTCCACTCAGAACTTCTGGGCCTAGAAATTTTAGAACTAATCGTTTTCCACAAGAAATTTTTAGATCACCTATTCACCTCCCTCTAGGCAACTTTCAAACATACCCGATGCTCATAAAGATAAACTACAACGATTGGTTGCTCCTTATGCATGTCATGCTCTAGGTGAGAGGACTCTAGGATGCCATCAACTTTGTGTGGTAGACGTGAGCGCTTGATTCTAGGCTAGATGGTCGACACAACAATTAGAGCCATGAGATTTAAACATGTTCAAGCCTTTCAGAGGATAATAACCCTACATCTTGTGTTGTAGATTGGATCTAAAGTTGTATGCAAAAAGCTAGAATATATACGATGTAAGCTTGGATGTGTATGCAAAGGCGAGGTGCCTTTGCATGGGTCCCTTGTCTCCCTTATATAGTCCAAGGGACAGGATTACAAGGTATGTATTTTTATCCCGAATCAGTTTCCTATAATCTATGAATTATAACCGGACTCTTGTTTATCTTCTATTTACAAAGATATCTTTATATGTTTATCTCAACTACTATATTAGCATTGGGCTACCTTATTGGCATCAGACTACCAATCGGCTTGGGCCTGCATTCGGTCTGATCCATTAAAAACTCATCTTAGGGTACTTAAAGGTCATATCCCCGACAGAAGTCCCCGAGTTCTTCATAGTTGAATGGAAATCTCCACTTCATAATAAAACATCAAGCTATGTGGAGCTCTTAATCTTGATACATTAGCGTACTTGATCGAAATCTCTTGTTTCTCGAGTGTGGTGCACCGGCCAAGTGCACCCATACGATGTAGCCCTCGAGCTTGGGGTTAAATAGAATATTTAACCCTAGGGTCAATTCAATCATTACTTGAAATCATCATAAAAAATCACATAAAATTTGATTCAGCAATTGGAGAGATGCTTCGGCAATGAAAAACATCAGTCGGCGTTAATCGGCGTGATTTGAAGTCCGTAGGCGTAATTTCGACATTCAAGGCGTAATCGAAGATTTATGGTGTCAATGTTGGAGTCCATAAGTTGATGGAGACTTAGAGACATTAATCCGAGGCGTTCAAGCGTAACTAGAGAACCATGACGTAAATCTGGAGTAGTCTAGCAAACTTCAGTGTGGCCTTGAGATCCTAGTGGTCAGGCGATGACATGGCACGACAAGGCATGCCCAAACCCTCGAGCATAGTTCTACATTATCGGGCACGAGCCCCTAGGCATAAAAGATGTTGTCAGGCGTAAAATCCAGCCATTTATGCCTTCACAAGTGATATCTAGGCATTAAATGCATCATAGGTGTGCAATCTGGCCACTTGAGTGTTGACTCGACCAATTTTAATCATTTAGACCAGATAAAGAGAAGTACTAGTTGTCACTTCAGCCCGACCCACTGTTGAACAAGACAAAACCATAGGGAAAACACTGTAGTGAATCTTTGACTGATCGTGTGGCGTGATTCTGAGGAGTATAACTAGGTTTTCCTTCACCTTTTCCCCTCACTCTTCATTTTCCATCGCCTCATCTTCAAGATTTCTGCCTCTTGAGTTCCCTCTGTCCAATCTCCTTTGTCTTCCTCATCTCCACCACACTCGAGCTCTCTACATTTGGTTTGCCACTGTCTGGCTCGCCACTACAACTGTTGCGTCTGTTACCATAAGGCGTGTCGTCTCTTCTCCCTAAAGCCAATGGTGTCACTGGAGGAGAAGCTATTGAGAGACCAACAATGGGGAAAATCGATTTCATTGAAGAAGCAGCTATACCACCTTGTTGCTGATGGCATCCTCCCCAACCAAGCTTTAGCCTCCTCGTGTGCCACCACCGTTAAGCAAGTTCCGACCCCAATACCGCAGTGCTCGTTGGTTTTGAGTCTTTTTTCTTTGTGGGCTCGGTCTTCTGACCCATACTTTTCTCCATGGCCTCCATTACTATGACATTAAGCTCGTTAATCCCAATCCTAACTCCATTCTTTATGTTTTCATCTTTATCCACCCCTGTGAATGCTTCCTAGGGATCAATCCCTACTTTTATATCTTTTAGCACTTCTTTTTCTTGAAATCCTTCTCTAAGAAGGTGGGGGACGGGATCCAACCTCACGACAACATGTCGTGTGAATATATCTCAGTTCCCTTCTTGTCGAACCCACTCCACTTCATAGTAAAAACACAGACCATATCACACGTTAAATCGGAAAAAGCCAGTAGCATACACCTTAATGGCTCTGTGAAAACTGAACGAACCCGCCGGATTTTGGTTAGACAGTCGAACATGTAACCTTTTTCAAGAACCATCCAGTTCTATGTTAGTACACAAATACCCTCCTTTTGCATCTTTTTACTATGGATTTAAGGAGAAGATAAAAATATGTAGGTGGACTTAAGGTAAGTTTGTTTTATATTCTTATGTATCTTTAATAAATTTGTTAGATAGTTTGGATATTATTATTATGCTAGGGGTTTGCGAGTTGTAACATTATATTTACGATATCATTCTAAAATGTGATATTGTAATTTCTCTAATCTTAGGGTCCATTTGGTTTACGAACATGGTGAGATTGGATAGAACCATCTTAGTTTTATAGGATGTGATGATCTCATTCTTTATTTAGTAAATGGGATGGGATGATCCTTTTTGTTTTTTTGTTTGGTTGTAAAGATGAGATGAGACTCATTTGTGTAGTTATTTTGTCAGGTATGTATGGGTGTCTCCGCTCGAGTTCTATTCGTCCATTGGCCATGCTTGTTCGTCATCGCTCAGGCGTACCACACTGCCACTCAAGCTCAGCCACCGTCGGCCAAGCCCTACATGTGCTCGCTCGAGCTCCGTCACCATCGGTCACACCTGTCACGTTGTTCAAGCTCCACCACTGTTGGTCATGCCTGCCACTCTTCCGCTCGAGCTCCACCGCTGTTGTTCATGCCTGCCATGTTGCCACTTGAGCATTGTTGCTGACCACCATGCCCACCCTACCGCTGCTCGAGGTTTGCTGCCATCGTCCGAGCCCGCACGAGCTTAGTTCCTGAGCTTGCCTACGTGCGTGCGAGGTAGAATAAGCTCGTCCGCTCATTTTTTTTTAGAATGAGTTCATCACAAATCTATGAAAAATATTTCTCTCCTGGTCGATGTCATCTCATTCGTCTTTCAATCAAATAGCATTGTCCTATCCTACTTCATCCAACCAATAAAATAGATCTGTATTTTTTTAAACTCTACTATACATATTTTCCATATGTTTTTATTAATATAATATAAAATATAAAATAAATATAATGTTAATAAATAAAAAAATCAGCCATCAAATCGGTAAAACTGGCCCGTTTAACCACCTGTGACTTTTTTATCATGCTGATTAGTGATTACCCATCCCAAATGCCGTGCTCAACCAACGGTCGAGAGGGGCAATTCCGTCCCACTCCACCATCCCCACCCCGAGATTTTCAAAATCACGCATCCACACCGCTCGAGAAGCCCTCGCCGCCGACGTCCCACCCGCCGACCACTGCGGACTCCCACAGCCACGCGATGCCGCGAGATGACGCCGGCGGAGGAGGATTCCAGGAGATGATCGACTCCGTTCGCCGCTCCATCTCGTTCCGCCCGGGGGGCAGCGCCCCGGTCCTCGACGAGCCCGCCTCCGCGTCCGCATCAGGAGCTGGTGCTTCCGGTGGGGGGTTCAAGGTGCGGATCAGCACGTGCCTCCGTAAGTCGAGGGGGATGGGACTCCTCGGGATGCTCTCCAAGAGCCCCTCGCCCCCGCGCCGCCTCCTGCCCCCGCCGCCGCCGCCGCCGTGGCAGTCGCTTTCGCCGCCACCTGCGGTTGGGGTATCCGAAGGGAGGGACGGTGGGAGTGGAATAGGAGGAGAGGAGAACCCTCCGATTCGGTGGCGGAAGGGCGATCTCATCGGGAGCGGTGCGTTCGGGCAGGTCTACCTCGGCATGGACCTCGATTCCGGCGAGCTCCTCGCCGTCAAGCAGGTCGGGAGGCATCTGCGAAGAAGCTAGCATTTGAAGTTTCGAGCATGTGGCGATTTGGTCGGATTTGATCGGTCCGTTGCTGTTTCCTTGGTTGCAGGTTTTGATCGGAAGCAGCAATGCGACGAGGGAGAAAGCCCAAGTGAGTATTTTTGCTCCGTACCTTGTCTTTATTTATTTTTCAGACCAATTGTGCAATTGTAATGCTTTTCTTCGACACCTCGAAGTGCTTATCGTTGGAAAATTTCGATTAGGGACACATAAAGGAGCTTGAGGACGAAGTGAAGCTACTCAAGAACCTCTCACACCCCAACATTGTTGTGAGTAGACGCTACATGGATATATATTGTGTGTTCTTCTTTTTGGCGATGTTGTTTGCTATATCTGTTTTGGTTTTGAGCAGCGATATATTGGAACGGTGCGGGAGGATAATTCACTAAATATTCTGCTGGAGTTTGTGCCAGGAGGGTCGATCCAATCACTCTTTGGGAGGCTCGGATCATTCCCCGAGGCCGTAAGTACTTGCTGTCATGTTTGTTCTGTCTTTGACGAGTTAATCACTGGACAGTGGTATGATCGAATGTATTTGTTTGTCAGGTCATCAGGAAATATACTAAACAGATTTTGCATGGCCTTGAGTATTTACATCGGAATGGAATCATACACAGGGATATAAAGGCATGAGTAGTATTATAAGTTTGGCCAAATTTACTAGAGGACACCGTAAAAACATGGCATTTGCTCATGGACATCGCAAAAACGTGGTTTTGTTTGAAGACATCTTAAAATTGTGTATATTTGCTGCAGGACATCGCCACCATTATTTTAATATTTTCTGAAGATAAATTTTTTGAAATGACGAAAATGCCCCCACCTCCCGAGCGCCCCCGCGCCGCCGCGGAAACCCTACGCCGCCACCCCCCGAGCCCCTCCTGCGCAGGCCACGCCCTCGCGCCGCCGCGGCGTCCTCGCATCCGTGCCCCCCGAGCGTCGCCGTGCCGCTCGCCGAAGGCACCAAAACTGCTGCCCAAGCCGCTGACGCCATCGCCCCTGCTTGCTGGAGCCACTGACGTCGCCGCTGCCGCTCACCGTCGACACCGGTTGGAGCCAGAGCACACAGAGAGAGGAGAAACCGAGAGAAAAAAGAGAGGGAGTTAGGGGCATTTCAAAAAATTTATCTTCAGAAAATATTAAAATAATGATGACGGTGTTCTGCAGCAAATATACCTAATTTTATGATGTCTTCAAGCAAAACCACGTTTTTGTGATGTCCATGAGTAAATGTTATGTTTTTATGGTGTCCTCTAGCAAATTTGGCCTATAAGTTTGTGGCCTCATGCTTTTTTGTGTTGGTTGTAATGTGGGATTATTGTATTTTTTTTTTCACATTTCAGGGAGCAAATATACTAGTCGATAACAAAGGATGCATTAAGTTAGCAGATTTTGGGGCATCTAAGCAAGTGGAGAAGTTGGTGAGTAGATAGATTACTTATTGCTCAGTTTTTGTTGATATGTTCATGTCAATTTTCTACCTTTGGCTTGGTCTATGAATTGATCATAAGTTCAACTATGTATTAGGTCTAACGTTAACTTAATAATATGCCAGGTTCACCTTGCATTTACCTCTCTATCCATAGAATTCTAGTGTTCCACTTAAAGTAGAACTCACTGCATCAGGAGGATGTTTTTCCTTCACATCCTACTACATTTTCAGGTGATGACGGCAAAGACAATGAAAGGGACTCCATATTGGATGGCCCCAGAAGTAATTGTTGGGAGTGGGCATGACTTGTAAGTGGATAAGTTCTTTCTTATCAGTATAGCTAGCTGCTCATGTTTTTATTGTTGGATCCTATGTGATACCTATGGCATTCTCACTCTCTCACTTTAAGAATAAGAATAACATATAATATCCTTGAACCAAGCTTTTGACTAATCATGTCTGCTAAATGGTTAATACTGTGAAAAATTATTAAAAGATATAAATGTATCCTACATAAAAGAAAAGTACAATTAGCAGTTTAGCACCATGGCCTTTTCTAGCAACATTTGTAGTCACCTTTTCATTTGTAGAAACATTTCCACCAAGTGTGCTGTTTGAGAACATCTCCAGAACTACATGATGGTTTTTTTTCTTGAATTAATCTTTGTTATCTATCTTTTGCAGTTCAGCTGATATATGGAGTGTTGGATGCACTGTTATTGAAATGGCAACTGGCAAAACTCCATGGAGTCAGGAAATTCAAGAGGTAAATTTTGGCATTAACATGTCCTAAGAAAGTTATAGACATTGCTTATTCTTAACAACTGCAATTTCAGATTTCTCTTCTGTATTATGTTGGGACAACAAAGTCACACCCACCAATACCAGAGCATCTCTCCCCAGAAGCCAAGGATTTTCTGTTGAAATGCTTACAAAAGTATGACTATAATCACATTTGAATTCATAAATGTTATCTATTGCAGCACGAAGTACAATGGAAACTATAAATGTTTAGCTTAATGACAAGCACTTGAAATGCTCAAGAATTCTTGTCTATAAAAAAGAAGAAAATCTGATTTATACAAACTAGCAAGTGAAACTAAGAAATAATTTTGTCCTGAGTTAATTTACTAATCTCTGATTAGCTATTGCTAAACACGAATACTTTTATGAGTTACAAGTCAAGTGCGTCGAAGTAGAACTAACTCTGTGTCTTACATATTATGAAAATCAAGGGAAACTATCTGAGAATGGAATGCAATACATTCTAACATTTATAGTTTTATATGTTCTTGTGGTAGCTTACTTTCAGTGAACCAGATTGTGTACAAATTATGTGTTCAATGTAAATTCAAATATAAATACTTGTTATTACTTTCTATTTCTGTTATCTGATTACATGATAGATTAACAAATTCCAGATTTGGAAATGTAACTTTTATGAGTTACAAGTCAAGTGCGTCGAAGTAGAACTAACTCTGTGTCTTACATATTATGAAAATCAAGGGAAACTATCTGAGAATGGAATGCAATACATTCTAACATTTATAGTTTTATATGTTCTTGTGGTAGCTTACTTTCAGTGAACCAGATTGTGTACAAATTATGTGTTCAATGTAAATTCAAATATAAATACTTGTTATTACTTTCTATTTCTGTTATCTGATTACATGATAGATTAACAAATTCCAGATTTGGAAATGTAACTTGTGCTGTTTGCTTAATGTCTATTCAATTCATACTCTGGGAACTTTTGTCTGTGAGGTAGTTATGTGCATGCATTGTACAGTTAACAGCTGCTGATTAATGACATATGTTGTGAACCATTTGTAAATTTACCTAGAAATGATGAGAACCATGCTCCAAACTGCAGATTTTCCTGCATTTGGAAATTATAATTAATAAATGTCACTCCATCGCCTTCACCGTTTTCTCTCTCCTTTCAGAGAACCAGAATTAAGATCTGCTGCATCAGATTTGTTGCTGGTATGGTTACATTATTTTATTATTTATTTATTGCATTATAGCTGGTGTTCTCTGACTGTAATGATCAGTATTGTACTGTGTGAAGAGTAACGCTTTAA
>KE372946.1:531325-555921 GCA_000418225.1 Zizania latifolia | reverse complement strand
GAAGATCTTCATCAGCTTAATCATGCAGCACAAAAGGTTGGATTATAATAATTTTTTACTCACTTGTTTGTCCCAAAAATGTAAATCTATGCAATAATGTACTCACAGGAAACATCCAAGCTTCCTGCATATGATATACCAACTGGTGACCTGTAAGTAACTTGTCTTGTACTTGTAATCTTGTGCCATGTAGATTGTTCATCTTCAATTTGACTGAGAAAATTCTTCAACATGTAGGGAATTGAATAACTCTGCCAACCTATGCACCTCGAATTCCTACAAGTTATCAGACACCAGACCATTATGGGATCAGCACAGTGGCGATGACATGTGCCAGTTTGCTGACAATGATGTTGTGATGGCTGGAACAGTAAGTATCAGTTGAGCCTATTCTTGGGCCATACTTAATATTTCATTTGAGTGCCTATACTTGTCTACTGTAGCCATTAGATTTTAGTTTGTGCACAACTACACAATCAAGAAATGCATGTTTTGAATCCCTAAATGGTATCCTTAATGTTATGTGATGTCATCTCCAGAGCTTCAATCCAATGTCTGAACCATTTGATGATTGGGAAAGCCCAGAACAAAGTTCTAGTCAATCAAGGGAGTTTGGTGGATTAGCCAAACATGTTGACACTCACATGTCTGAAAATGATTTTCCTTTCCCATGTGAGGGAGGCTGTGAAGAGGATGATGAAGTCACGGAATCAAAAATAAAAGAGTTTCTGGATGAAAAGGTATTTTCTTTCATGCTTTGAGGCAGCCAACCCCTTTTGCTGCTTGTTTTCACCTCGTTATTGCTTGCTTTTGCACTCAACAGGCCATAGATCTGAAGAAACTACAGACACCTTTGTACGAGTTCTACAACACAGTAAATGCTGGAATATCTCCAGGAGTTAGCGATGCTTGCCGAGTAAACAACATAACTAATCCCCAATTGCCCCCTCTAGGAAGGTCATCTCCAATTAAAATGGAGGGAGTTGCAGCAGAACCAATTTGTGGTAATCTGAATAATGCCAGTCCAAAGAGTTGCGCTAGGCGTTTCTCAAGAAGCAGTGTGGAAAATGGTCGAATTTTGAGAGAAGTAGCTTCTCCTCAACTTAATAAGTTTGAGGACAAGGTTCATGATATTCAAGACAACCCCAGGTTTGTTTAGAAATTGCTTTAGAGACACTGACCAGCTTACAGCTATGCTGCAAAAGACTGAATAGTGGACTTTATTTTCAAAAAATGCCTTTTCTTTTTGGTCAATTTAGTTTCATCCTGTCATGTGGTCAATACATGGTCTAACAGCTGAACTGTTATCTGTTGCAGCATCAGCTTTTCCGAAAGGCAGAAGAAGTGGAAAGAAGAGTTAGACCAAGAACTAGAGATTGGAAGGGGTAAATGAAAAACCTTTTTCTTTCTATTTTTATGTGCACTATCACCAGCTTACGTGTGTTTATCTTGTTCATGTCATTTCTGAATTCCGACAGTGATGAGATTGAGTAGCTACGGTAAAGCGCCATCGCCAAAGAGCCGAGGCCTGAGCAGGAAACGTGATCGCCATCCTGTCTACTGAATACAAAATGAGAATGTCATCATACGGCAGGACTAATGGTGACTTGACTATAACTGTACAATGTCAGCTATTGGTGGCCATACTGGTACAGTGCACTACGTCACCATTGGTGTGACCTAACAAAAACTATTAGGCTGCCAAATCCTTTTGGTGCTCATTTTAGTCTGAGGCGCTTCTAAAGTGGACGCTGGATTGAATTCAGGTTTTCACGTTCTGGATGGCCAACGGGCGTGCCCCGCTGTTGTCTACAATATCCCGCTTTATGTTCGCGATCTTGGCGATTTTGGGAGCCCCTGGTGTGCTGTTTTGGTCCTATGGTTTATGCGCAGAAGAAATTGTTGTACCTTTTGTTTTGCATCTTTCTCTTTGTTGTTTTTTGTAAGCAAGATATGTCGGGAGCGTGCGTTTTTCAAGCATGCAATAAGCAATGAAATGCACAGTGTGTTATCAAGAATATAGGATGCGTTTGGCAATCTATGGGAACAACACATGCTATTGGCTCAAATTTGTCAGGTTTTAAGCTTTCCCTCAACCTCCAGGACCAGAAGTGTATACTGAATTTATCTGAGACAGTACACAAACGGTGCCGATGCTCCGCTTCCAAACTTGTTGAAACTGTACATGAAGCAACGTTCAGCAAACTATACAGGAAGTAGGCCGCAACCTCGTCGTGCTTTTGAATGCAGGAACAAACAAAATGCAGGGTCAACATAATCAATAACAAATTGAAGAACTAGATTCATTGAGCTAAAGTATGTCAACATCTTCCGTGCACCCAGAACATAAGGTTGCAATAGTGTAACAAACCACAATGTCTTTGCCAAAATCTCATGAGGCATACTGTGATGAATCATTTTTCTAAATCATAAGGTTGTTCTTATTTATTGCGATGGTAAAGTGTATCTTAAATCGTTACTTCTAGTATTTCTCTATGATGTGCTTTGCTACCTTGTAAATTCTAGACCAATTATCCTAGATATCATACTTATAGCACATCTGGTCCTGCTAACCATATGGCTTGACATTCTTCTTAGTTGTCTTGCCATTCTTATCACTAGGTTTCAACTTATATGCCTCCACTTTTCTTTCTTCCCTCCTCACTGGTTTTGCGCAACTTTAAAGAAACGACATTAGCATCTAGGCTATTACTCTTTTATTGTGGCTACGAAATAAAGTTCTTTAGGATTTCATCGTGAACTTTGTTAAGCTACAATACGTCAATTAATTCAGAATACTTCATGTATTCTGATTGACGATGGTTACATGCGGATTCTGTCATGTTTGGATAGAAAGTGGAGAGTCTTTTTAATCTCTTTAATATGAGATCTCTTTCCCATAAAGATTCAGAAACATACAAATTCAGTGCAACGTTGAGTTATACTCTCAAACGTACTTAGAAAGAGTCAGAGTCGGATTCATTCCTACTCTACTAGAGGCTTGATGGTATACTTGAGATGCTTAAAACACTCCTTCAGGGCGTCTCATATCACTTTCTAATTCATCGTGGTCATATACTCATCCTTCAAATTAGGGAGAGATATGTCGGAGAAAATGAATTGCTTAATCATTTTCATCTGGCATGAGGTAGGTTCGTTATTGCCCCTATGGCCTACGTTGTTACAAAGCTTCTTGGCTCTAAGTATGATCTGGACATCCAATGCCCAACTGGTGAGATGGTTGCGGCCATCTGCATTTTGCTCAGCGAACGTTTTGGTCACGATGCAAGTCATTTATGATGCATATGCTACTTTTAGTAAAGTTGCAACACATTGCTAAATAGTTCATCTATGACGGCGAGCGTTGGCTGTGGCGCATGCTGGCGCTGCATGCGGGCTTCTGCGTGGGTGGCGTGCGTGCAGGCCTTGTGCACGGATGGCATGTGTGGGGCGTCACTAGTGATGGCAATTTTACCCGTGAGTACGGGTACCCGTGGGTATCTGACCTGATGGGCATGGGTTTGGGTTCAAATTTATGCCCGCGGGTTTACGGGTTCGGGTACCCGTTTATTGTCGGGTCGGGCATGAGTTTATATTTAAACCCATGTGTTTTCCCGATTATTCAGTTTATCCTTTATCCCTGCATTTGGCCTAGCCCAATACTCCAACCCTAGCATCCTACCTCCCAGCTGCTGTCTCTCCCAGCCGCCGTGAGTTTCATCTCCACTCTCCCATCCCAGCCATCGTCCATGACCTAGCAACCCAGTCGTCGCCCGTGAGTCACTGCCATCATGGACGCCACAAGTCTACAGTGTGGTCAGGTGCTTCGGTAGAACTGAAGGTGCCGGTGAAAGTGAGATTTTTGCTCTGGATTATATTGTATTGGTAGAGTACATGATAGTACAGGGTTGGATCAACGGATCATCTACCTTTGCAAATAGCACAAGCATTCTTTTCCCTTGATTACCTACGAAACTAGGTAGCTGCAATCCTACAAGTGATTAGAAGATCCAAATTCTTTGAACTTCATCTTCATTTTGCTACCCCAAGTGTTCATTTTCTTTTCTAAACGATTGATGTCCATTGCCAAGGACCAAGTCTTGGCTTGTAATCAAACAGCTCACGAACACATATAAAACACTCCGTTTGAACTGATTTTTCTCACGACCAAGTTTTGAACCCACGGATTTCATGGGTTCGGGTTTGCACGGGCTTCATGGGTTTGCTTCGTGGGCGAGTTTTCATAAAACCGGCGGGTTTCAGACCCATTGCCATTCCTAGGCAGCACACGGTGCGGCAGGCCAGTGAGGGCGCGAGGTGGACCACCATGCTAGGCGTAGTGCGGTTAGCCATGCAATGCAGCGACCGGCTAGTGGCGCTGATCATGTAGGGTGCAGCAGAAAGCTAGTGGGACGTGTGACGCGGCAGTCGTGCGAGGCGTCATGGCTGGGCAAGCCGACACCTGGTGGCTCGTGCCATGTGTATTGGCCCACTCTAGAAGAAATTGATCCAACCTCCAACACACATCAGGAAGGAACCTTGTCTACACCCTAAAATCTAGCCCAACAGGTGAGGAACTACCCCACTATTTAAGTTGGATCAACTCTTCCCTCACAACTAATGTGCGACTATTCCAATAATCTTTCACGTCACATATTGGTGTCTTTTGGCCTTGCCACACCACACGGTCCACTAGGCCTCACTACATTAGTGCACTCTCAGACTGACCACACGGTCTCACTAAATGAGCACCGAAGATTGTGGAGACTCTAATACCATTGTTGGTCCACTCTAGAAGAAATTGATCTAACCTCCAGCACACACCGGGAAGGAGCCTTGTCTGCACCCAAAAGCTAGCCCAAGATGTGAGAGACTCCTCCACTATTTAAGTTGAATCAATTCTCTCCCACAACTAATGTGAGACTATTCCAACAGTACGGGGTGGCGATCCAATAGGTGGCTGTGATAGTGCGGGGCCACGGAGCAATGCGCGAGGCTGCCAGGCGTGCAGGGCCACGGTGGGACACCGGCACGGCATCAACCATTCATGGCTGTGTCGGAGCACCGGTAGGGCGCTGACTGTGTGGGGCTGCATCGGCCATGTAGGACGTGTCGGCCGGGTGCAACGTTGTGGGCAGTGGTAGCCACGTTCAGGCGGCAATCTAGTGGTCAAATCCATTGCTAGGAGCATGGTGATACGACCGACGGTTAACGGGCAGCATTTTCACGTCGCTGTTTAGGGTGGCTGGCCTAGTAGGGCCATGTGGGACAATGTGTTGGCGTGGCATGTTCTCATGATAGTTCAGATCTAATCTACACAAAACAATCTAGCATGTATGTCTATTCAGAGATATAAATTTAAATGCATACATACTTTTATTGCTAGTAGAACATTGCTGTAGATTGCTTCCCTCAACGTAGAGCTTCATGTTGATAACATGTTGAGGAACTCTGCTACTGTGTGTAGTTCAGAGCTTCAAGATAATAAACAAAAGACACATTATATAGGGAAAAGGCCGAACTTCTTTATTGCTCAGATTAAACTATATACAAATGAAGAGATGATCCCTCTATTTATAGGACATCAACCCTAAGAGATAGACGTGCCAACAATATCTAAAAATTCGGTTTCCTAGAAAATTGAGATTTGGTTTCCCAACATGAATAACCATGTCACAGAAGTCTTCAAAACATACTCTACTTGCTACACCCAGCTACGCCCACAAATCAATCAGAAATTATTGTCTTATACGGAACTTCAAAAATAATTAACCACATACAACAATTATGTTGTATTAGTTTTATTGAATCTCCTATCTTGTATTATTCAAATGCGAACATGCTACATAAAGAGTAATATTAAAAATATATTGCTTCGAAGTTATTTTACACTTATAAATTACAACAAAACAGTACAATCAGTATCTTACAAAGTAAGTCTTATGATAATATCACTGATTTATTCAGCAAGTTTTTACCAACTTCTATATTCACGAGGATTTTTGGCGGAGTTTTCCCATACGACAAGTGATAATCAACCGAAGATTACCAGATGCAAATTGATCAAGGGGAGTGTTGGAAATATAATTAATTCATAATCAAATTATAATTGTCATTACCAATAGCTAATGATGGCCAACTGAACCCTCTTCAGGAGGGGACATGCCCTCCAGGCTCCTGAACAAGAGGGGACTCACACCCCTTCGCCCCTATAAATATAAATCAAATCATGTACTCATTTACTCGATAATGAGAATGAGATGATAAGGGATGGTAACATGTACAAAACACACGAACACAACGAAAATTCACATGTGAAATACCCTCAAACCTACACCTACCAAACATATGAGTAAAACTTAATTCGTATCCATACATGTGCTTGCTAGGTTTCCAAAACTTAGTAGACAACCTACGGGTTCAACCACAGGTGGAGAGGCATGATCGGCCGCCAGAGTCACGGGTCAATGTTGTAGCTTTTTGCCCCACCATCATGTCCAAATATGGCACTATAGTGCTGTCCTTGTTTTGTGGTTGAGTGGTCATAGAAGGCATGACTAAGCATGGTGTGAACATGTGCCACTCGAACGAGTGATGGTCGTCACGAGGATAGGAGACACATGGATGGGGTGGGTGCCAAAAGTAGGGTTAGAGCTTTGTGCCTCTAAAAGGCAGAGGATCGAGCCACAGGACACGGTGTGACGGTGCGAGAACCATGAGGGAGGACGTGGTAGGTATGTGTGGGGACATGAAACCCATAGATAATTGTGGCTAAAAAGTTGAACCCATGTCTAATCCGATCCTAATTAGGTGTCAAAATCTATAATTCCGTAAACACAAAATCAAACCTAAATCCATAGGAAAAATGCCATTACATCACTTGTTACTCTCACACAACCACAAAAATTATCTTTAGTGACTAAGCTTTACTGACAAATAGAACATGCACGTCACTAATAAACTTTTAGTAACGAACCGTCTTACACCTGTCAATAAAGTTCTATTATTAGTGATGGCCCTCAATTCGACCGATCGACCTGTCACTGATGATGGTACCTAGCATTAGTGATGGGTCATCATGCAGCCCATCACTGGTGCTGCCTAGCATTAGTGATGGGTCGAATTGAGACTCTTCACTAATGATGGTGTAATCATAACCCCGTCACTAAAGGCCCCGCAACCCTAGAATGACCATTAGTGTCGTTTTTTAATGCCTGTCACTAGTTTTTCTTATATAAGCAGACCAAACGTTCAGATCCACTCTCCGCACTTATTGCTCCCACACACGTGCAACGACTGGCCGACGGAGAGCCAGGAAAGATGGTGACCTGCACGACTACGTGCATGGGTCCATCAGTCGATGCCACCGGTAGCACCCATGTGGGCCCGCAAGTTGCGGCGGTATATTTTTTCTCCATCACAGTATTAATTTTTTGTCAATATATGTTATTTTTATTGATTTTGTAGTAAATAAAGTGAAATAGGTAGTTAATAAATAATGGATTTTTGCTACAAACTTTGCTACAAATTTTAATATATTATTGATGATGTATTTTTGTGTTGCATGTTAGTTGTCGTACATATTTTATGGTATAAATGTTGAGTTAGAGTATGCGTAACGGATTACGTCGTCTCCTATTCAGAAGTGTTGGATTATAAATATGACTAGGCAACTGATCATATTTATAGGAAGACGCTCTCGAATTATCCATGTACTTTAGATAGATTTGTAATTGCCTATTCACATGATACCAATTGAAAGTTGCCTAGCAATTGGTGCATAAGTCTCATCAAAATCCAAACTTTCAATTTATGTGAAGCCTTGAGTCACCAATCTTGCTTTATTCCTTACAACCACGCCGTGCTCATCTTGCTTGTTACGAAAACCCATTTAGTATAGATCATATTTTGCTTCGGTCTTTTCACCAATATCCATACTTCATTTCTTTTAAAGTTATTGAGCTCTTCTTGTATGGCCATCACCTAATCCGCATCTTCAAGAGCTTCTTCCACCTTAACAGGTTCCAAATAGGACACAAAAGAGTAACATTTATAAAAATTAGCTAGACGTGTGCGAGTGGTTACTCCCCTTCGTAGATCACTAAGAACATTGTCCACGGGATATCCCTATGGATGCCTTGATGAATTCTTTGATGTTGTACAGGTGGTTAGTCAACTTCTTCTTTAACTTCCTGTTCCTTGTCCACCACCTCTTGCTCTTGAGTCTCTTGTGTTTGAATTTCTTTAACTTGTGGTTGTTGTTGATCCGTAGATTCTTGTTCTCTTGGCCTTATATCTCTAATTTGCATGTTCTTAATTACATCACATAGCGATTCTTCTTCACCTACATCACTTGGATCAAATTGCTCTACTTGAGAGCCGTTAGTCTCATCAAATATCACATCCCTAGTGACTTCAACAATACTAGAAGTTTTATTGAAAATATGATAGGCATGCGCATTTGACTCGTAACTAACTAAGAAACCTTCGTCTACCTTAGAGGCAGATTTAGAATTTCTTGGTCGCTTACACAAAATAAAGCACTTACTCCCAAAGACTCTAAAATATGAAACATTTGGTTTGTTACCAATTAGAAGCTCATATGCCGTCTTTTTGAGTATTTTGTGAAGATAAAGACGGTTGATTTCATGATATGCAGTGTTGATTGCTTCTGCCCAAAATACGTCTGAAGTCTTATATTCATTGAGCATTGTTCTTGCTGCCTCTATCAGTGTTCGATTATTTTGTTCCACCACTCCATTTTAAGGTGGATCATAGAGAGCAGAAAACTCATGCTTAATGTCTTCTTCATCAAGAAAGTCTTTAAATTAAGTGTTTTCGAACTCACTCCCGTTGTCACTTCTCACTTTCTTGATCTTGACTTCATACTTATTTTGAGATCTTCTCGCAAAACTCTTGAACACACTTTGTGTCTCGCTCTTATCATATAAAAATAATACTCAAATAAAATGAGAATAGTCATTAACAATAACTAAACAATATTTGTTACCGTCAATGTTTAAGTATACCACCGGTTCGAAGAGGTCCATATGTAGAAGCTCTAGTGGCCTCCTTGTTGTCATAATGTTCTTGGCGGTGTGTGGTATTCCAACTTGCTTACCGGCTTGACAAGCACTACATAACCTGTCTTTCTCAAACACAACATTGGTTAGTCCTAGGATGTGCTCCCCTTTAAGAAGTTTTGATAAGTTTCTCATCCCAACATGAGCTAGTCGGCGATGCTATAACCAACCCATGCTAGTTTTAGCCACCAAGCAAGTTTTAGGTTCCACTTTATCTAGTGCAAAATCGACTAAATAAAGTTTTCCCTTCAACTTATCCGTAAAGGCTACGGAATTATCACTTCTTCTCAAAACGGTCATACCATCATTAGTAAAAAGACAATTATAACCAATTTCACATAATTTAGAGATTGAGAGCAAATTATAACTTAATGTCTCAACTAGTAAAACTTTTGAAATTGAGTTACCATTTGAGATAGAAATTTTACCTACATCAATTACCTTTCCTTTTCTATTATCACCAAATACAGTGGACTCATGATTACCTTGATTTGGCTCAAAAGAAATGAACAAACTTTTCTCTCCGGTCATATGATTGGTACATCCGCTGTCCATTACCCAACTTGATCCACCGGAGGAGTATTCCTACAAAAGAGATTAGTTTTGGTTTTAGGTGCCCAAATCTTTTTGGGTTCTTCAATGTTAGTCATAAGAACTTTAGGAATCTAAATGTATCTAAATGGTTTTTTATTTTTATCTCTAATAAACTGAGCAACCACTTTACCATGATGGTTTCTCTTAATAAGGTAAGAGGCGTAAAAAGTAACATGTGAAGCATAAGACTTGCTATTGGTCTTTTTTGGACTTTGCTCTTCCTTCACAAAATATATGATTTTCTTACCCTTATACTTCCTTCTAGAATTTATCTTGTTTTCATTTGGATGAAAGCCAAGTCCTCGCTTCTCAACATTACTTTCAGTGTTGAGAGTCTTGAATAAAGCGTTCTTTGACTTATAGGCTTTCATGCACCTGTAGGTTATCAAGGTGCCAAGTCTTTCATTCTTCTTACTTAAGACTTCTATTTTTTTCATGTTAGTCTCATAAGCAGTAATATCAAGGTTATAATATTTAGCACAACCATTACTTGTGCAAGCAGTAGAAGGAATAGAAACAGGGTGAGTCATTAGAGACTCGACTCTCTCTTCAAGGCTCTTATTGTTCTTTTCTCACTCTTAAGAGTTTTGAGTGTTTCCTCTAATTCCTCTTTAGACTCATTTACTAAACTAGATTGTTTAGTCAATTTGTCTATCTTTTTCTTTTCCTTAGCAAGAAGCCTCTTAAGTTCAAGATTTATTTCTTTCTCATTAATGAGTAGATCCTCTTATTTTTCAAGAGTTGCTTCTTACGCCTTTATTGTTTTCATAAGTTCTTCAAACTTAGATAAAACTTGTTTACTCATAATTTTGAACATGTTATTATCAAATTTAGATTCATCATCACTAGAATCACTATGTTTATCTTTATCTAAAACTTTAGACATCATAGTTACCTTCTTGCTTTTTGCCATCACTTGGGGGAGACAATCTCGTCGTCGCTAGAATCTCCAAAGAGTGATAGCTTTGGAGGCACGATGTTGGCGATGACGATGGTGGAGACTCTCTTCTTACTGAGTCAGAATCCGATTCTGACTTGGAATCGGAGTCGGAGTTCCATTCCTCTCATATATGAGCATGGACACCTTTATTCCCCTTGTTGTACTTATGCTTCTCTTTACTTTTTTGCTCTTTCTTCTTAGGACAGTCGGCTATGAAATGGCTAAGATCGCCATATTCATAGCACCCCTTCTTTGACTTCCTCTTCTTTGATTTGTCATTCTTTTTCTTGTATTTATCAAATCCACCCTTCTTCATAATTTTTTTGAATTTCTTGACAAATAACACAAGCTCTTTATCATCACTTTTATCATCACTTACTCTTCTTTCTTTTTAGCCTTGAGAGCCATATACTTACCTTTGTTGTTTTGAAGCTGAGCAATGTCTTTGACTTCCTTTGCTTCCTCTTCCATCAACTCATGTGCTATGATTCTCCCTAGCAGATTACTTGGATTTATCTTCTTGAATTCTTTTTGCTCCCGGATTAGTGTCACCAAGGTAGGGTTCCTTGGTACTATAGCACGGAGCAACCTCTTCACCACCACATGATCTATCATTTTTTCGCTTCTAAGACCGTTGATCTTGTTTACAAGGACCATCAGGCGATCATACATCTTTTAAGAAGTTTCATCATTTTCCATAACAAATCTTCCGAGCTTCCCTTCAAGAAGCTCAATCTTTGATTCTCTGACTGAAGATGTACCTTCATGGGCAACTTGCAGAGTTTTCTATATTTCTTTAGCTTCCTTAAGTCCATCAACTTTATTGAATTCTTCGGGACTCAATGCGGCAAGTAGAACACTCGCTACTTGAGCATTGCGGTGAATAGCCTGTTCTTCATCGGCTGTTAGTTGATGATCGTCCATGTTTGAATCATCCACATCTACACCTGTGCACACAATCTTCCAAATATTCGAATGCATAGAGATTAGGAGCAACTTCATTTTATGTCTCCATGTCGTATAGTGTGTACCATCAAAGTAAGGTACACGACCAGTTGACATAGAGAGATAACTATTACTCGGATTTAATTTAGAGTAATCAAAAGGATATGCTGCTCCTTTCTTCCCTCCAACACTGTTCTTTTCGGTGCCGGTGGAATTTGACTCTTTTGACATCTTTACTCTTCAAGCGGTTAAGCCTTTGAGAAGAGCCTGCTCTGATACGAATCAAAAGTTGCCTAAAGGAGGGTGAATAGGCAATCTAAAAATTCTATAATAAACTTGTCAGTTTAAACCTCCAAAGCCCAGACTATCCGGGCTTAGTCAGATATTTTGGGTACCGGATGAAAATAAAAGCGTCCAAATTCTGGATTATCTGGGTTTAACCGAATGATCCGGGCACTATATATCTGAAACAATAAAGACTGTAGAATACGATCTAGCCAATGAACTTTAAAGACATGAATTCAATAAACCTTAGGCTTCCTAGTTAAAAGATAGATCAATAGAAAATAACAATTAACAGACGTAAAGATTGACACAATAGAGGAAACCCTAAAGGGCCGGGTCTCTTTTTACCCTAATCCTCACCAAGCGCTCACCACCGTAAGCCTTGGTTTTCCACTAGGTTACCTTTTTGAAGCCGAGGTGAGGCCGTGTACAAACTTGTCTGGTCACCCATAATCCTTGGGTGCTCACGGATCGATGCCTAGCCGTCTAGGAGGGATTACCTCCAAGAGTAATGAATCCGTTGATGTAATCCAAAGTCGTGTGCTCAAGAATACAATGAAGATCAAGACGCACACACCACCACAACTCCCAAAAAGATGGATCAACAAGAACTCTGGGAGATTTGTAGAGAACTCTCAATTCAACTCTCAAAGGTCTAAACAAGATAAAGCACTACAGAGAAAGAGAGTAAAATGGCAAGGCTACTAGGGCTTTTGGAAAACATGCCCTGATTATGGGAGATGGGAGGTATTTATACCCCTGTCTCAAAACTGGCCATTAGGGCAAAAAATAGCGCACTATTTATCTAGATGATTCGGCCTTAACCGAATGTTCTGGACTAAAAAAATAATTAAAACAGAACCATTGTTTTGGATAGTCCGGCTTTTGTCCGGATATTCCGGGCCAAAAATAAATCTATACAGAAAGGTATTTTTAGATCATCTGACCAAGGTCCAGATGCTCTGGGCCACAGAATAAAATCTAACAGAGAGCAATTTTCAGATCATCTGGCCAAAGTCTAGATGTTCTGACTCACAAAATAAATTCAATAGAATAATATTCGCGGATCATCCGGATAGCTCCGGATGTTCTAGGCTTCAAAGAAAATCCAAACAGAAACATGTTTTCGGATTATCTGGCTTGAACCCGGATACTCTAACGTATAAAAAAAATCAAACAGAACATTGTTTTCAGATATTCCGGATATGTCCGGATTATCTGGCTTTGCTAGGAAATCAAATCCAACTTAGAAAAATTCTAAAAACTTTCCAAGAAAATTTTTCTTTGAGCACTTAGTTTTGGGACACTAATCAACGCATTCCTCTTGATAGTATGGCACACCTAGACTCAAGATCATATGAAATATAAATGACTTGCACATATGAGCCTAAATAGTACTAAAGAAGGCGATTTCACCAAATACAATTGAATCACAATGCCATTTTAATTTTTGATATCTGCATTCATCTTAGCAACAATGTTAGTAGCATTTGATCACTATTGTCATTAATGATGGAAATATGCCCAATTGAATTCTAGGGGAACCGGAAGTTTTGGCTTGAGGCCGGAAGTTCTGGATTCTGGAGCAACCAGAAGTTTCGGTGCGACCGGAAGTTCTGGGCCAGCCCCAATTTTGGTTTCTAGAGGAACCGGAAGTTCTAGGCCTGCCTAAAAGGTGAATTATGGACGAACCAGAAGTTCTGAGTGGAACCAGAACTTCCAGGTCGAAATAAATTCGATACAAAATGTCATTTTCGGAAGTTTCGGTTGGACTGGAAGTTCTGGGTCTGGAAGTTCCGGTTAGACCAGAAGTTCTGGGCAGAAATAAATTCGTACGGAAGGTTATTTTTGGGAGTTCCGGGCCTGGACCAGAACTTCTGGGCCAAACAAATAGATTAGATCTGTTGGGCTTTAATACTGATTAAAGACCCATGAGAGGGCGTTATATAAGGAGAGGAGGGGCTAGGACGAAAAGGCTTTTGTTGCTAAGGCTGCTCCTCCCTAACCCTAGCCGCCACCTCTCTGAGCTACACCGATTGTAGCCGTCTCTCCTTTAATCTCCTATGTGATACTAGCATACCAGCGTGAGGTGATCCCGTCCCTGTACGTGTGGATACCGTAGAGGCACCGCTGCAATTGCGGTGCTGATCATCTCGACGTGAGGATCGCAAGGCTGCATCGTCTTCGCCGCCAATGATTGGACGGAGCAAGGCAGAGTTGATCGAGGACGTGCTTCCCAACTCATCTTCCGCTGCCCTAGCGCATCTCGTGGCTAGAGATAATGATCCATGATCCCATTACTCGTAAGGATCCTAGGTTGAACGTGGTAGAAAAGTTTTGTTTTATGCTAGCGTAGCCTACCCATTCTCCAATAGTGGTATCAGAGCCTACGTGCATAGTATTCAATCTGGATCATACACATATAGGTGATATGTGGTGGAAATAGACTAGATCTATTGTCCTTGCGTCGGATTTTTGAAAGTTCTGGGCTCTAGCCAGAACTTTCAGGCTGAAATAATCCCGGTACAGAATGTCATTTTCGGAAGTTCTGGTTGGACCAGAAGTTTTGGGTTCGGAAGTTTCGGTTGGACTGGAAGTTCCGAGCAGAAATAAATTCCATACAGAAGGTTATTTTTGGAAGTTCTGAGCCTTGAGCCGAAAGTTCCGGGCCAAAATAAATTCGACACAAAAGGGGCATTTCAGAAGTTTCGGGCTTTGAGCCGGAAATTCCGGATTTCGGCTGGAAGATCCAAGCCTTGAGCCAGAAGATTCTATACTTAACTCGTTTTTGTATAAAATTGTGACTGGTATGGCCTCGTGTTGTATATGATGCATGTATGTAATTTTCATGGTCTGTGTGTCATGGTTAATTGCATCACATGGCTATTCTATTGTTGTACGACCTGCGTGTCAACATGTGTTGCTTCTGCTCATATAATTTGTATAGTGCTATTAGATATAATAGACTAATACAAGATCATAGAGGCTTGAAGCGTGATGACTCGAAGGACAAGAACCATAGAGATGGAGATCACCATGTGAGAAGAGCCATACTATGTCACAGTTAATATGATTGCCTGTGATGTTTACTTATGTTCCTATCATACTATTCTTTTATGTTATGTATGCGGTAGGCATCGTTACCATGTTAGAATAGTTTCCCTTAGAAAATTAAGAGTCTTTGATGCCCTTTCCAATAGCTGCACCTACAAAGGTTTTTGATCAATGTATGGCAGGTCTGCCAAAGCAGAGTGCCATCTTTTATCTTATCCAGTTAAGGTGGATGTCGAACATCCACAAGCATAGTATTGGTTTGCTTAACAAAGCTATCAAAACAGTTTTGGGCTTTGGGGCATGGAGTTGGGCGTCGAGGCATTGGATGCCACCCCAACGAACAAGAGTCACATAGGGATGTGATTAGCAAAGGATTGCTTACCTATGTCACTAATTTTCTAATAGTGATGCTAAAGCTCACTAGAAGTTAGTTGAATATGGATCTTGTCCCACTATATGTCGTAAGAGAGAAAACGATTGTATATCATATAGTAGAGCATTTTTTATTTGATAGAAGATTCACATAGCATAGTGCTGAAACTTGTATTTTTGTTGTATATCATGGCACCTACTGCTAGTAACACTTCCAGTTTTAATTTACGATCGATTCTTGAAAAGGAAAAGCTTTCTGGAACAAACTTTATTGATTGGCATAGAAACTTGAAAATTATTCTCAAACAAGAGAAAAAGTAATATGTTATAGAGGAGCCCCATCCAGATGAACCAGCTGATAATGCATCTGTAACGGATCGAATGGCTTATGAGAAGCACGCTAACGATTCAATTGATGTTAGTTGTCTCATGCTTGCCTGTATGTCCTCTGAGCTTCAGAAGCAATATGAGAACGGGGATGCCTACGATATAATCGTGGGACTCAAAGGGATGCTTGGGAACCAAGCTCGGGCCAAGAGGTACAACACCTCAAAGCCCTTGTTTGCATGCAGGTTGGCAGAAGGCAGCCCAATCAGTCCTCATGTGATCAAGATGATTGGTTACATTGAGAGCCTAGAAAAACTTGGTTTTCCCCTTGGCCAAGAGTTGGCTACGGATGTGATTCTCCAGTTGCTCCCTACGAGCTTCGAGCCGTTCATTTTGAACTTTCATATGAATAGCATGGTGAAAAGCATGGCTGAATTGCATGGGATGCTAAAGACTGCTGAGAAAAGCATTAAGAAAAGCTCTAGTCATGTGATGATGGTTCAGAAGGATAGCAAGAAGAGAAAACACAAGAGCAAGGCTAAAGCTTCAGATGAGATCTTGAGCTCTAAGCCTAAACCTGTTGGAAAGTCTAAGGTTGACCCTGCTACTTCTGATACTTGCCACCATTACCATAAGATTGGTCATTGGCAAATGAACTACAAGTTATACTTGGAAGAATTGAAGAAGGGAAGTAAGACTTCCACTTCAGATATAAATGTTATTGAAATTAATCTTACTATTATTCAAGTGATTCATTGGTATTTGATACCGGATCAATGATTCATACTTACAAATCGTTACAGGGACTGAATAGGACAAGAAAGTGTGCAAGAGACGAATTGGATGTGCGCGTCGGCAATGGTGCAAGAGTTGCTGCGTTGGCCGTCGGCGTTTATTCTTTGTCACTACCCTCAGGATTAGTTTTGAAATTGAATAATTGTTATTACATTCCTGTCTTGAGCAGAAACATTATCTCTTCTTCATGTTTAGAGGAAGATGGTTATGAATTCATAATAAAAAATAAGTGTTGTTCGATATTTTTGATGGTATGCTCTATGGTACTTGTCCATTGTTGAATGGATTATATATTCTAAATCTTAAGGATATAAATGTTTATAACATTAATACGAAGAAGCATCGGCTTAATGATTTGAATCCCACTTTTATTTGGCATTATCGTTTAGATCATATAAATGAGAAACGTATGCTGAACCTCCATAAAGATGGTCTTCTAGAGTCATTTGATTTCGAATCATTTGACACATGTGAGTCTTGTTTACTTGGCAAAATGACTAAGACGTTTTTCACTGGTCAAAGTGAGAGGGCAAATGAATTGTTGACCCTTGTACATACAGATGTATGTGGACCAATGAGTTTCATAGCCAAATGTGGTTTTCAATACTTCATCACTTTTACCGACGACTTTAGTAGATTTGGTTATATCTACTTAATGAGGCATAAGTCATAATTCTTTGAAAAGTTCAAGGAGTTTCAGAATGAGGTATAAAATCATATAGGCAAGACAATTAAATATCTGCGATCGGATCGTGGAGGTGAATATTTGAGCCATGAGTTTATTGATCATCTAAAACAATATGGAATTGTTCCACAACTCACTCCACCGGGTACGCCTCAATGGAATGGGGTGTCCGAGCGAAGGAACTGAACATTGTTAGACATGGTCCGATTAATGATGAGTCAATCTGATCTTCCATTGTCTTTCTGGGGGTACACTCTAGAAACTGCTGCTTTCACATTGAACATGGTTCCATCTAAATCTGTAGAGAGGACGCCATATAAGATATAGACTAGGAAGCGTCATGTATTGTCTTTTCTAAAGATATGGGGTTGTGAGGCCTATGTAAAATGTTTGACGTCTGATAAGCTCACTCCCAAATCTGATAAATGCTTCTTTGTGGGGTATCCTAGGGAAACCAAAGGATATTACTTCTATAACTGGGAAGAAGGCAAAGTATTTGTCGCCCAAAATGGTGTCTTTCTTGAGAAAGAGTTTCTCTCGAAAGGAGTTAGTGGGAGCACGGTGCGACTCAAAGAAGTTCGAGAACCACTCGAAACTGTTTCAGCTCCTATTAAACCACAACTCGATATGCAAGATGTTGCAGAACCTGTTATCGAGACACTAGCCCCACGTCGGTCGGAAAGGGTTAGTCGTGCACCCGAGCTGTTTGTGTTTCTAACCACGGGGCAGCATGACATATTATTGTTAGACAATGATGAACCTATGACCTACTAGGAAGCGATGATGGGATCAGACTCTGAGAAATGGCTTGGAGCCATAAGATCCAAGTTAGAATCCATGCGAGAGAATCAAGTTTGGAACTTGGTCGATCCACCTAATGGTGTTAAAACTATCGAGTGTAAATGGATTTTTAAGAAAAAGATAGACGTTGATGGAAATGTTCACATCTATAAGGCACGATTGGTGGCGAAAGGTTTTAGATAAATTCAAGGTGTTGATTATGATGAAACATTTTCGCCCGTCGCAATGCTAAAGTCTATCTAGATCATCCTAGCAATTGTCGCATATTATGACTATGAGATATGGAAAATAGATGTCAAATGGCTTTCCTTAATAGAAACCTAAGCGAGGATGTGTACATGACACAGCCTGAAGGTTTTGTTGATCCGAAAAATGCTGGAAAAATATGCAAGCTTCAAAAGTCCATTTATGGGCTGAAGCAAGCTTCTCGGAGTTAGAATCTTTGTTTTGATGAAGTAATCAAAGAGTTTGGTTTCATCAAGAGTGAAGAAGAGCCTTGTATTTACAAAAAGGCTAGTGAGAGCACACTTGTATTTCTGGTCTTATATGTAGATGACATTGTTGATCAGAAATGATATTCCAATGCTCGATGCTATTAAATCTTCGTTGCGGAAAAGTTTTTCAATGAAATTTCTTGGACAGGCATCATACATATTAGGCATAAAGATCTATAGAGATAGATCGAGAAGTCTAATTGGATTAAGTTAGAGCACATACATTGACAAGGTATTGAAATGGTTCAATATGTAGAATTCTAAGAAAGGTTTTCTGCCAATGTCACATGGTGTTACGCTCAGCAAGAGTCAGTGTCTTTTGATACATGATGAGCTAGAGAAGATAAGTGTGATCCCGTATGCTTTCGCAATCGGATCTATCATGTATGCCATGCTTTGTACACGCCCAAATGTTTCCTATGCTCTAAGTGTTATGAGCAAATACCAATCAAACCCGGGTGAATGTCACTGGGCGATGGTAAAGAGTATCCTCGAGTACTTGAGAAGAACTGAGGATATGTTCCTAGTTTATGGAGGTACGGAGGAGCTCATTGTAAATGGTTACACCGATGCTAGCTTCTAAACTGATAAGGACGATTCGAGATCGCAATCTGGATTTATGTTTTGCCTTAATGAAGGCGCAGTGAGTTGGAAAAGTTCTAAGCAAGAAACGATTACAGATTCAACAACGGCGGCCGAGTACATAGCAGCTTCTGAAGCTGCAAAGGAGGCTGTTTGGATCATAATGTTTATTTTTGAGCTGGGTGTTGTCCCTAGTGCTTTCAGTCCAGTGGACCTCTATTGTGATAATAGTTGTGCCATTGCGTAAGCCAAGGAGCCTAGGTCACACTAGAAGTCCAAGCACATACTGCGGCGCTATCACCTCATCCGTGAGATTATAGACAGAGATGATGTAAAGATATACAAAGTGCACATGGATTCAAACATTGCCGATCCGTTGACGAAACCTCTCTCGCAGCCCAAGCATGAGGCGCACTTGAGCTCTATGGGTATTAGATACTTGTGTGATAGAGTCTAGTGTATGTGAGAGAAGGGGTCTTGTCTATGCTGATGTATTTTGGATAATTGGTTATCATGTTCCTTAAATAATTATCTTTTACATTGATCAGCAAGTATGTGACTTGTTTGTGAGACTCTTTGATTTATCATGATGTTATTTTAAATGATCCATAATCTCATATTATCATGTGGGACAGTGATGATTCATAGATTAGCACATCTGACAGATTGATGATCATGTTTCACGGATCATAGATATGGAGATATCAAATCAGTGATGTGGACACATGTTAGAGAACATGGTGTTAGATAGACCCACCTTGAGATTCTGCTGGGATTGTTATTCTTGATGTACCATCAGTTATCATCTCAAATGTTGTACCTGCAAAATCCTTTGACCTGAGATCGTCATTGATTCCAGAATATGTAGTAACACACTTAGGGGCTTCCAAACGCTATTCCGTAACTAGGTAGTTATAAAAGTTGCTTTTAAGTATGTTATGAAACATGTCTTGGGATGTGAGTGATCAAGATGGAATTTATCCCTCCTAAATAACGGGAGAGATGTCTTCGAGCCCCTCGAGATAGTTGGATTAAGAAAGTGTATGGCCATGCTACTCTGATTAAAGAGTTAATCATGATTAATCCACTACTTGATCGAGTGAAGTATCGAGCTATCACAAGGGTGGCACAAATCTCGCCTTGAGCTTGACTGATGTCGTGTGGTAAAGAGATTGGTGCGTAAGTATATCAAGGTTCAGAAAATATGATTTTGATTTTGTATGCTTTCGGGGGTTAATATGTGCTGCTAGGTACTGCTATTGATTTGCTATCCGAAAAGGATTTCCGGGTAGCGGCCGTTTGCATATGAACCTATCGAGTCACATGCTTCAGGGGATGGGATTTAAAGCTTGCAAGAATTGACTCTTGTGGAAGTGAGAGATTGATAAAAATATGCCCAAGAGAATTCTGGGGGAACCGGAAGTTCTGGCTTGAGGCCAGAAATTCTGGGTTCTAGAGCAACCAGAAGTTCCGGACCAGCCCTAGTTTCGGTTTCTAGAGGAATTGGAAGTTTCGGTTGAACCAGAAGTTCCGGGCCTGCCTAAAAGGTGAATTCTGGACGAACCGGCAGTTTCGGGTGGAACCAGAACTTTCAGGTCGAAATAAATTCGATACAGAATGTTATTTTTGGAGGTTCCGGTTGGATTAGAAGTTCTGGGTCCGGAAGTTCTGGTTGGACCGGAAGTTCCGAGCAGAAATAAATTCGTACAGAAGGTTATTTTCGAAAGTTCCGGGCCTAGACTAGAACTTTCGGGCCAGACGAATAGATTAGATCTGTTGGGCTTTAATACTGATTAAAGGCCCATGAGAGGGCACTATATAAGGAGATGAGGGGCTCGGACGAAAAGGCTGTTGTTGCTAAGGTTGCTCCTCCCTAACCTTAGTCGCCACCTCTCCGGGCTACACCGATTGTGGCCATCTCTCCCCTAATCTCCCGTGTGGTACTAGCATACCGGCGTGAAGTGATCCTGTCCCTGTACGTGTGGATACGGTAGAGGCGCCGCTGCAATTGCGGTGCTGATCATCTCGACGTGAGGATCGCAAGGCTGCATCGTCTTCGTCGCCAACAATTAGATGGAGCTAGGTGGAGTTGATCGAGGACGTGCTTCTCCAACTCTTCTTCCGCTGCCCTAGCACGTCTCGTGGCTAGAGGTAATGATTCATGGTCCCATTACTCGTATGGTTCCTGGGTTGAACGGGGTAGAAAAGTTTTGTTTTATGCTAGCGTAGCCTACCCGTTCCCCAACAATTAATACACCAAAAAAAATTAGGGGCCTAGATGCATCAAGATACACTTTTACTGCTTAGCTAGACTCCGAGGAGGTATTTTATGCCGCATTAAGTTGCGATGTAGAGAAAGTAGTCGATCACATCACAAACAGATCACCACGTCCTCGTCCCTGTAGTAGCATCACTGATCAATGCAGCAGCAACAATAGCAATGCCTCCATATAGTCCACACGTACAGGGATGGAACATCATGCGTCGGTATGCTAGCACCGTGTGCCCACCTAGGGTTTTAGGATAGGACGAGGTGGAGGCGATGGCTAAGGTTTGTGGTAGGATGGTGTACAGCCTTAGCCCTTTGTTGGTGTATTGCCGAGCAGTCTACCGATGGGGGTGCCTGTGGTAGAGATTTGTATGTACGGAAGCGTTGTGATCTAAGTACTATGGTTAACTCAGAACAAAGGAGCCAAGAGATTTACATAGGTTCGGGTCTCTATGATGATAATAACCCTATGTCTTGTGTTTTGGTGGATCGGATTAGCTAAAATGACTTGAGAACATATGAAAGCATGTCTTTGGAGGGGGTACATCGCCCCCCTTATATAGTCAAGCGGCGATGCGTACAAAATTAGGACTCCTACCCGAGTCAGATTCCTAGACCTCAAGGATTACGTATCACACTCTGGTATATCTCCTATTTACAAGGATATTTGTACATATTTATCTCTAATATTGAATCTCAGTATGTCTCCTTATCGGAATCAGACTCTTCTTCATGGGCCATACAAGACATTCAAATTGGCTAGGCCCACTTTTGGTCTGAACTACTAAAGCATATCTCGAGGTACCGAGGATCATATCCCCGACACCCTCCTTCACATATTTATAGTGTGCTAATGGGCTTTAATGTTACAGGCCTATTAGAACACTAATCTCCCATGGATCAATATCCATTTGGTCATCCAAATTGTTTATGATTGCCTCTTGAACATATCACCAACAATCTCCCACTTGCACTAGAGACAATCATATATGCAAGTTTTTCAATGTTCCAACCCTTTAAGTATGTGACCGGTTAGGTTCACATGTAAACGGTTGTGAACATAAACCATTTCTAAATCACAGGTCAAATAGTGTCACCTAGCATGACATATTGACTCCCGAATACACATAAATATTATATCGTTCAAACCAAGATGAACTCATGTACTAGTCCCTTTGCCACACAATACTAGTCAAGCTCAAGATGAGATCTGTGCCACCCTTGTGATAGCTAGATCATTCATTCGATCAAATAGTATATTCAATATGACTAACTTTTAGTCATTGTGATTAACTCCTTAACCACATTGACATGGCCATGCACTTTCCAATCCAACTATCTCGAGAGGCCCATAGATATCTCTCAATATTTAAAGGGGGGCAAATTCCATATTGATCAGCTCGCATTCCATTCCATGTTTTATGATACACCCAAAGACTACTTTTATAGCTACCCGATTATGGAGTAGTGTTTGGTAGCCCCAAAATGCACCACTACACACAGTGAGAAATAATGGCAATATCAAATCTCAGGATCTAGTAGGTATATCACTCAAGACCATGGCACATACAAAGTAACAACCCCAGTAGTGTCTCGGGGAAGGTCAATCGAACACTATGTTCATGAACATATGTCCACATAATTAATTCGATATCTCCATATCTATGATATATGAAATATGATCATCAATTAATACATATGCTAGTATGTATATCATTATTGTTCCATATAATGATATAGACTAGGGATCATTTAGAACAACATAATAAATAGAGAGTTTCACGAATAAGTCGCATACATAATAATCAATGTAAATGATAATTATTCAAGGAATAATTAACCCTTTACTATTAATACATAAACATAGATGCGATACGAGAATCTCACACACATACTAGAATCATTTATGTAAGTATCTAATGCCCATAGATCTTATGTGTGACTCATGCTTTGATTGTGGGAGAGCCTTTGTCAATGGATCAACAACAATCAAATCCGTGTGCACCTAGCAAATCTTCACACCACCTCTACAAATGATCTCCTAGATCAGGTGATAGTGTCATAGTATGTGTTTAGATTTTTGATGCGATCTAGGCTCCTTTGCTTGTGTAATGGCTCCACTATTATCATAATAGAGATCCACTAGACTGGACACACTAGGGACCACACCCAACTTGGCATCAGTCATCAAATCGGCTAATGTATCTTGCTTGGAACTTTTCTAGCTCATCACCCCTCCATTGAGACAGAACATAAAACCAGATTACCATCTATAATCATCATTGTCAGTTTAGAAGCTAACATCAGTGTAATCCCTTACAACGAGTTCTTCTTCACCTCCAAATACTATGAATGTATCCTTTGTTCTTCTAATGTATTTAAGGATGTCCTTCACAATTGTCTAGTCAGCTTCACCAAAATTTGATGATACTTACTTGTAACACTTAGAACATATGGGACATCTAAATGCGTGCAAAGCATGGCATACATGATGGATCCAATAGCCAAAGCATAAGAAATCACACTCGTCCTTTCTTGTTTATCAGGTGGAATAGGACACCGAGTCTTGTCAAGAGTAATGCCATGCGAGATTGGCAAGAAACCTTTCTAATGGTGTATTGACGGCCTTACAATTTGACATACCAACTTTTTTTTAACAAATTATTAGCATATTTCCCTTGAGTCAATATAATACCATTTGGTGTATTGCTTACCTCAATTCCAAGAAAATAATGTAACTCCCCTAGATCCTTGAGAGCAAATTCCTTCTGTAGGTCCTCTAGAAGGGCTGGCACTGCTTCCTGTTTGGAGCTTACAACAATTATGTCATCCACAAAAATAAGAAGAAATATAGTCAAGCAATTCTTGTTATAGAAGAATAGGGAGGTATCTTCCTTTGAGCCTTTAAAACCGAGATGGCATAACTTCTTACTTAGTTTGGAATACCATACTCTAGGAGCTTGTTTTAGTCCATACAAGGCCTTGTCAAGCTTGCAAACATAGCCTGGATATCTCGCATCTTCAAAATCAGGTGGCTGCTGCATATATACTTCTTCTAGAAAACCATGTAAAAAGGCATTCTGGACATCCAACTGACGCAGAGTCCAACCTTTTGTAGGACCAAAAAGGCGACCAGAGGGGGGGTGAATGGGCGCAAATAAAAACGAAATGGAAAATACAACTACCCCCAAAACTTCTAACAACAAGAATATCATCCTTGCAAGTGACTTAAGAAAGCTCGGCACAAGATTGTGCGATAAAAATCACACCAGGCAAGCTGATATCTCAAAACCTCCTCAAAAGCACTCTTCAAGAATAACAACAAGTATTCAACTCAGAACCTCTAACAAAGATCTCTACTAACACGAAA
>KE372946.1:491614-520578 GCA_000418225.1 Zizania latifolia | reverse complement strand
GTAGCACTGTTTCCTTCTATAACTTCTTGCTGTTCTGCATCAACAGTATTAGTACATTCTATGGTATGATTAATCACATAGTCATGAGGTTCTATACCCCCTGAACATGGAAAATGACTCGGAGAGTGCTGAAATTGTTTTTCTGAATTGTTTGAAGTGCTGATACTGTGATGCATTTTGGCGAAAGGAAACAAATTTTCATCAAATACTACATCTCTAGAGATGTAAACTTGACCAGTGGAAGTATCTAGACACTTGAAGCCTTTATGTAACGAACTATACCCCAAGAAAACACATTGTTTTGATTGAAATTACATCTTGTGAGAGTTGTACAGACGCAGATTTGGCCAACATGCACAGCCAAAGACTCTAAGATTTTTGTAATTAGGAGTGTGGTTGAATAAGCATTCTAGGGGAGTTCTATATTGAAGTAACTTTGTGGGAGTCCTATTGATCAAATAGATAGCAGAAATAAAGGCTATATCCCAAAACTTGATTGGCATGGATGAATGGGTGAGAAGAGAGAGCCCAACCTCTACTATATGACGATGTTTACGTTCGGCTGATCCATTTTGCTGGTGTGTGTGAGGACAAGATACATGATGAGTGATGCCAATGTTCTGAAAGAAGGTGTGAAGTTTTCGATATTCACCTCCCTAATCAGTTTGAACTGTTATGATTTTACGATTAAACATCCGTTCAACAAGCTTCTGAAACTCTTGGAATTTTTGAAACACCTCAGACTTAAGTTTGAGAAGATAAATCTAAGTGAATCTACTATAAGCATCAATAAAACTTACATAATATTTTTTTCTTTCCAACAGAAACTGACGCTGGCCACCGATGGTGAGGGGTCGTCGAAGAGCACGTAGGCGATGCAAACGGTGTGGAGGCGGAGGAGCATTGACTCCTTCCACCGGAGGTACCCATCGGCGTCATTCAGCTACCTGACTGCCGTTGCCATCGGCTCGACCAAACCACCACCACCTGACAAAAGCCCAACCAAATTAGACGTAGCAAACCATGGGAGTGGAAGCCGTGATGCTTCTTTCTCCTGTCTCCTCTGGGGCATTTTCACAAATAGTTGGTGCGCATACGAACCAGAGGATCGATGCCGATAAATGACGCGTTGATGAAAGATTCAGCCCGTGATCACATCGTAATAAGGAGGAGGATGTGGAATATATAAGTGCAGAACTTAGGGTTTGTTCGGGATCGAAGGCGATGTTGTTGCCGTTAATCTGTGATGACACCATGGCCTGAGTTACGTTACATGACAATCTGATACGGATCAACCCAGTGAACCATTAATAGAAGAGCTTATAAACACACAAGAACAAGCTAAGAAGGAGCAAGAACTTTTTACACCATTTCAAAGACCAATTACACGGAGTCGAGCAAAGAAACTAAAACAAGAGGTGAACTTGTTCTTAGTTGATACATATTTTAATATTAATGAGAATTTTATACTGCCAAAATCTTGTACTTTACTGTTGCTTAGGTTTATTGATAAAGAGGAGTCTTGTTGGATTTCAAATACAACAACTCACTAATCGCGAGCTCAAGAAAACGGTCCGGTCGGCTGCTACTTTTTTCTCCATAGTGTTACTTTTTACACTAGACCGATTGCCTGTTACTTTTCACCATGGTGTTACTTTACATCATATGTAATGGTCCCATCGGGTGTTACTTTTTTCTCCACGGTGTTACTTTTCACCGTATATAACAGTTCAGTCGTCTGTTACTTTTCGTCCACGATTTTTCACCTAGTTGTCTGCTGATAAATCTTCCAACTTCCAAGAGATGGGCGATCAAACCTGTCATGATTCAATAGCCATAATGCATATGGTTGGAAAGATAATCAAGTCTACTTTCATCTCCAATAAACGGATCATCTTTTGGACTTCCCAATAAAAAGTTATGGCTATTTTAGTAAAGACTGCACAGAAGCTGAAAGGGTTGTGCGAACCTGTTTGGGAATTCTTCCTGGAGACCTTTGAGCTACCAATTTCTCTAGAAACTTAAGAGTTTTTTGATACCCAGCTAGGAGAGTTGTTCTTAGTATAAATGCTTCTCATTATTCTTGCAAGAACAAACTTTTGATAATAAAAAACAGAACCTTTGTTTAGCAGTGTGCTAACAAATCCAGAGAGGATTCTCTACCCCTTTGTTCTTGTGATTTCCTTGTGGGATTACAGAAGTAGACGTTTGGCATCTCCCAATTGGTGCTCCTACTCCCTTCAAGGTATTCCTTGATTGATTGTAGGCTGTATTGGTTGGTAACTTAGAGTGTGGTTGGGCGAACCCTTGATTCAGGCTGCCGTAATCGAGACGGTGGTTGGCTTCGAGTACGATCGTCAGGTTGCACTATTATCTTGGCTGCTTGTAGCTAGTTATCTTGGTCTCTTTGAGACTAGTTATCAGTTTATGATCCTACGCCGTGAAGATCGGCACCACGCCCCGTACCATCTGGTATCAGAGCTTTCGTTCCCACGGTAGGATTATTTACCCTTAGCTATATATATTTGTTTTCATCCTATCCAGAAAAAGCCTTACAAAAATATTTTCATAGCCTCATATGTTGCATCTGTTATTTTAGTGAGTTTGGGTAAGTTTCTATCCATTAGAGCCTTTGTTTAGTTGCTGATCGAATTCCACGTCTATATCCTTATTGCCGTTATATCGTCTTGTTGTCTCGTTGTCCCTGAAAATCGCCACACAAAAAAATCATATCATATCATTGCTGTTTGTTTTTGTTCTTCCTATTGTTCGTGCAAGTGTTACATCATTGTTAAAAAAAGTATCAAAAAAGAGTCAAGAAAAAAGACAAAAAAGATCAAAAAAAAGAGATGAGAAAGATATATCATTGTGTAAAGTTGCTGAAACGTTTATGCCAATTGCTCTCTGTTTGCACTCTATCAATTATGCAGATGTTTATGTGCTAGCTAATCTATTGCTATGTGGAATTTAGTTGTTAGATCTCTGAAATTTTCTGTTAACACCATCCATATCTTGAGATCAGCACTAAGCAATGAACATCTAGTTTGAATCATTACTAATCTTTATAACAAATAGAATTCAGATTGCATTTCATATATTTTTCCCCACCAAGCTACACAAACAAGCCACCGTTTATGCCATCCTTGTCTTGTGTTCGCTTAACCATCACACTTTTACCACCACACATATAAACTTGTAATCTACAGGGAAAACATAAGAGTTTCAGTTGATAAGAGAATGTGAGGTTGTGAGATATTTCACATATTGACCTATCATATATACCTCCAGTTTTTTTTGTTGTTACACTAACAATGTAGGGAACATGGAACATCCTCAACCTAAAGATTATGTTACTATGGCTCAATTTAATGAGTTGAGGCAGAATATATAAGCAAGCTTTTAAAATATTATTGCTCATCTTCAAGCTGTTAAAGATGCTAAGTTGAGAAAGACAAGCTCTTTCGGTACACAGATTATATCCGGCAGCAATAAGTTTATGCCAAGAGTAAATTTTATCCGAGGTAAAAGTGTAAACCTAAGTGGAGGTTTACGCTCGATTGCTTTCGGAGTTTCTAGTTAAAAAGAGGCTGCCAATTCAAGTGGAAAGAGTAAATCTGCAGCTTCATCTATAACTTCTATTGGTTCTACTTCTAAAAGTAGGGATATCAAATGTTTCAGGTATGAAGGTTGCGGGCATGTCATCAAAGAATGTCCAAATAACCATACCATCATTGTAACTAAACAAGAAGAGTATGCATCTGCTAGTGAGGAGGAAGAGCAAGTTCCTAATGGCGGAATAAATCAAGACGACACAGAAGAAAAGGAGGATACAACTTGTGAATTTGAACAAGGTGCTGCTTTTATGGTGACTCAAGTTTTGAGCTTACAACTTAAAGAAGCTGAAAATAGACAACGCCATAATCTTTTTCAGACTCGAGCCAAGGTGGAAAGCAAGGTTTGTAAGGTAATTATTGATGGAGATAGCTGCCACGATCTTGCAAGCAAGGAGATGTGTGACAAATTTGATGTGAAATTGCTGCGACATCCACATCCGTATCATGTTCAATGGCTGAATAATAGTGGAGATATTAAGATTGGACATTGAGTAAAAGTTCCTTTCAAGATTGGTGAATATGAAGACATGGTTGAATGTGATGTTATGCCCATGACAATGTGTCACTTGTTGCTAGGAAGGCTATGGCAATTTGATCGATCCTCGCTGCATTGTGGTCGAACAAATCAATTCACTATCAAGTGGAAAGGGTGGAGTTTTGTGCTTAAGCCAATGACACCTTAACAAATAATGGCTGAACATATGCAAAAGAGTTCTGAAATTAGGATAGAAAGTGAAAAAGAAAGAGAGAAAAATAGAATGAGAGACATCCACAATTCGGAGAGTGAGAGCCACAAGCCAAACATGAGAGATAAAAAGAAAAGAGAGGGTGAGAACTTAGTTATGTTAGCCACAAAATTAGAAATGAGAGATGTGAAGAATAACCCAACTCAAGTGCTCATTGTAATCTTGTACAAGGAGGCATTGCTTTCGACTAATGATATAACCTCTCTTTCTAGTGTTGTTTCTCAACTTTTGTAGGAATATGAAGATATTTTTCCAAATAAAACTTCTGCTAGACTTCTTTCATTGCGTGGATAGAACATCAAATTGATCTCATCTCGGGGGCTATGTTACCCAATAGAGCACCATACCATACCAACCCTGAAGAAACCAAGGAGATACAAAGGCAAGTATAAAAACTTCTAGACAAAGGGTATGTATGTGAAAGCTTAAGTCCTTTTCCTATTCCTGTGATTTTGGTTCCAAAGAAAGATGGTTCTTAGAGAATGTGTATTAATTGTAGAGCCATTAATAATATTACTGTGAGATATTGTCATCCTATTCCTAGGCTAGATGATATGCTTGATGAGTTGAGTGGTTCTATAATATTTTCTAAGATTGATTTAAGAAGTGGATACCATCAAATCAGAATAAAACTTGGAGATGAATGGAAAACTACTTTCAAAATAAAGTTTGGGCTGTATGAATGATTAGTTATACCTTTTGGTTTGACTAATGCTCCTAGTACATTCATGAGATTGATGAACCATGTTTTGAGAACATTTATTGAAAAATTTGTTGTTGTTTACTTCGATGACATCCTGATTTATAGCAAGTCCTTAAATGAACATGTTGATCATATTAGATAAGTTTTGGATGTGCTTAGAATAGAGAAATTATTTGCTAACTTTAAGAAGTGCACATCTTGTACAAAGAAGGTTGTTTTTCTTAGATTTGTTGTTTTAGGACAGGGAATTGAAGTGGGTGAAACAAAGGTGGAAGCAATTAAGAATTGGTCAACTCCTGTGAATGTAAGTCAAGTAAGAAGTTTTCATAGTCTTGCTGGATTTTATAAAAGATTTGTGCAAGATTTCAGCACCATAGCTGCTTCTTTAAATGAGCTAACAAAGAAAGGTATTGTGTTTCAATGGGGAGAATCACAAGAAAATACTTTCCAAAAGTTAAAGAAATGTTTAACTAAAGCACATTTATTAACTTTACCTGGTTTCACTAAAACTTTTGAAATTGAATGTGATGCTAGTGAAATTGGCATAGGAGGAATATTAATGCAAGATAAGAAACCAATAGCATATTTTAGTGAGAAATTAGGAGGAGCTCAATTGAATTATTCTGTTTATGACAAAGCATTGTATGATTTGGTAAGAGTTCTTGAAACTTGGCAACATTATTTATGGCCAAAAGGATTTGTTATTCGTTCTGACCATGAAGCTTTGAAGTATTTGAAATGTCAATCAAAGCTAAACCGAAGACATGCCAAGTGGGTGGAGTTCATAGAAACATTTTCATATGTTGTGAAGCACAAGAAAGATAAAGAAAATGTTGTTGCTGATGCTTTGACCCGTAAACATACTTTATTGAATCAACTTGAAGTAAATGTGTTAAGACCTGAAAGTATGAAAAAATTGTATCATGAGAACCATGAATTTTCAGAACCATATGAGAAATGTAAAGCTACAAAGGGTTGGGAAAAATATCATGTGCATGATGGTTTTTTGTTTAGAGCTAACAAACTATGCGTTCCAAATTATTCGGTTAGACACTTGTTATTATAGGAAGCACATGCAGGTAAAATGATGGGTCATTTTGGAAGAGAAAAGACATATAAGTTGCTGGCTGATCACTTCTATTGGCTAAAGATGAGGAAAGATGTAGAGAAGTTTGTGCAACGCTACATCACTTGCCATAAAGCTAAGTCAAAATTGAACCCTCATGGATTATATACTCCCCTACCTGTTCCTAGTGTTCCATAGAAAGATATTAGTATGGATTTTGTTTTGGGTTTGCCTAGGACAAAGAGGGGGATGGATTCTATTTTTGTTGTTGTTGATAGATTTTTAAAGATGGCATATTTTATATCTTGTCATAAAAACGATGTGCTTCCTACGTAGGTACTTTGTTTTTTAGAGAAATTGTACAGCTCCATGGAATGCTGAGGACCATTGTCTTTGATCGTGATGTGAAATTCATGGGTTATTTTTGGAAGACATTGTGGGCAAAGCTTGGCACAAAGTTGTTGTTTTCTACTACTTGGTACCCACAAACAGATGAACAAACTAAAGTTGTCAATCATACTCTATCAATTCTATTGAGAACAATGATCAAGAAGAACTTGAAAAGTGGGAAGATTGTTTGCCACATATGGAGTTTGCTTACAATAGGGCAGTATATTCTACCACTAATATGTGTCCTTTTGAAATTGTTTATAGATTTAAACCTATTGAACTAATAGATTTGTTGCCTCTTCCTTTACAGGAAAGGATTAACATGGATATCTTAAAACATGCTGAATATGTGAAGAAAATATATGAGAAAACAAGAGAAGAAATAGAGATGAAAGCTCAGCACAAAGCCAAAAAGATGAACAAACATAGGAAGAAGGTTGTGTTTGAACTTGAAGATCTTGTTTGGATCCATTTGCACAAAGAAAAATTTCTTGATAAGCGCAAGTCAAAGTTGATGCCCCGAGGAGATGGACCATTCAAAATGCTAGCAAAGATTAATGATAACGCATATAAGATTGATCTTCTACCAGAATATGGTGTAAGTAAATCCTTCAATGTTGCTGATCTTACTCTATTTCATGGTTTTGACGATGTAGAGTCGAGGATGACTCCTTTTCAAGAGGGGGAGGATGATACAGATCAACCCAGTGAACCATTAATAAAAGAGCTTATAAACACACAAGAACAAGCTAAGAAGGAGCAAAAACACCATTTCAAGGACCAATTACGCGGAGTCGAGCAAAGAAACTAGAACAAGAGGTGAACTTGTTCTTAGCTGATACATATTTTAATATTAATAGAAATTTTATACTGCCTAAATCTTATACTTTACTCTTGCTTAAGTTTATTGATAAAGAGGAGTCTTGTTGGATTTCAAATACAACAACAACTCACTGATCGCGAGCTCAAGAAAACAGTTCGATCGGCTGTTACTTTTTCCTTCACGATGTTACTTTTTACACTGGACCGATCGCCTGTTACTTTTCACCATGGTGTTACTTTACATCGTATGTAATGGTCCTGTCGGGTGTTACTTTTTTCTCCACGGTGTTACCTTTCACCGTATATAATAGGCGAGCTTTGTTGTTTTGGTTCCTGTTGCCGAGTTGAAGTGCCGCCCTCCCCCGTCGCCGCTCAGCTCTGCCTTCTTCTCTGCTCATCGCTATTCAGCGGGGCTTTTTTCTCGTTTCCCCTTCTTCTCCTCCTCTCTATGCGAGCAGATATGTTTCTTCCTCCCTCTGCTTCTCCTCCACTCTGTCGTTGGGGGGCTTCTCGTGGCGACGTGCGGTGGTCGGACGACGCTCCGCGGCCTCAGGGCTGCTCATGGTGGTGGCCCAGCGCGGCGGCCATGGGGCGGTGCGTGAAGGCCGTGGTATGGCGTACGGTGGCCTAGTGCCTATGTTGGGTTATGGAGAGGCTACGCTAGCGCTTAATTTCAAAAATTTACCCTGTTAGCCCAGAAACCATGCGTGCAATGGGATCATGGATCGTTACCTTGAGCCTCGAGATGCGCTCGGGCAGCGGAACTAGAGTCGATGAAGCACGTCCTCGAGCTGCTCCTCCCGGTTCCGTTCGTTCATCAGCGATCCGGCGATGAAGACGGCGCGATCCTACGATCCGACGATCTCCACGGGAAGAAGACGAGCACAACTATTGGAGTAATGCCTCCATGGTATCCACACGTCCGGGGACAGAATCACCTCGCGCCAGCGTGCTAGCACCACTCACGAGATCCAGAGATATCGATCACAACACCTGCAATCGAGGAGAGAAGAGAGGTGGCGGCTAGGGCTCACAACAAGGAGCAATAGCAGCAACAACCAGCAACCTTTTCGTGCTTGCCCCACCTCTCTTTATATAGTGCCCTGTCATGGGCCTTTAATCTGTATTAAAGCCCAACAGATCTAATCTATTCGCCTAGACCAGAACTTTCAGTTCTGACCGGAACTTCCGAAAATAACCTTCTGTATCGAATTTATTTCGACCCGGAACTTTTGGTCTAACCGAAACTTCCGATTCGTCCAGGCAGCCCAGAACTTCCGGCTCCTCTAGAAACTGAAACTGGGACTGGCCCGGAACTTTCGGTCTAACCAAAACTTCCGGATGCTCCAGAACCCAAAACTTTCAGCCCTCAGCCAGAACTTCCCGTTCCCCCAGAATTCTCTTGGGCACAATTCCATCAATCTCCCAGCACAAGAGACAATTCTTGCAAGCTTTAAAATCCAATCCCCTTAAGCGTGTGACCCGATAGGTTCATATCAAACGGCCGCTACCCAGAAATCCTTTCCGAATCGCCGATCAATAGCGGTACCTAGCAGCACATATTGACCCCCGAAAGCATACAAAGTTAAAATCATACTTTCTGAACCTTGATATACTCACTCACCAATCCCTTTACCACACGATATCAGTCAAGCTCAAGGCGAAATTCGTGTCACCCATGTTGATAGCTCGACACTTTACTCGATCAAGTAGTGGATTCAATCATGGTCAAACCAGAACTTTCGGCTCCTCTAGAAACCAAAACTAGAGCTGGCCCGAAACTTTCGGATGCTCCAGAACCCAGAACTTTCGGCCCTCAGCCAGAACTTCCGGTTCCCCCAGAATTCTCTTGGACACAATTCCATCAGCCTGCATAGTGGCCACTGTGTTGTGTGCGGTGCGGGGCAGCGTGCGGCGGCGCGGTGGCCTCGGGGCGGCGCTCGGTGAGGCCCTGCCTTATCCTTCCCTTGCTGCCTTTTCTCAAGGCTGGCAGCGGGGTGTCGTGGCCTACTCTAGCGTGAAGTTGGCTGGCTTCCGGTCAGCTTGTGCACGCGGAGTGGCGTGAGTTGGTGGCGCCAATTGCTTACGGGGCAGCGTCGACCAGGCGGCAGATATGGTGGTCCTCTTTTCCCTTGCAACCACCACCCCTCCCCCTCTCTCTGTGTCAGTAGTTGCTCCCCTCCCTCCTCTGTCTAGGTAGTGGCTTTGGGCTCAGGGGGGCAACAATCCTACCTACCTGTGCGGCGGTGCTCTTGGTGTTACGCCGGTGGCCGTGTCCAGTGTGGGATGAGTTGGCTCACCTTTTTGCTTCGGTGTCGGGATTTCCAATCTCTGCCTTGGCTGATGTTGGCTTCATTAGCCTGTTCAGCGGTCTTCTTCTTCCTATCGAAGGATCACTGGTCTTGGTGACATCTTCTTTGGCACCCGCTGAGTGCCAGCTTTATGGCTATCGCAGGAGGGTCAATTCTAGTTTGTTCCGGATGTGGTGCGCATGGGGCCTTTGCTGGCGAGCGCGTCTGGTTGTGCTCTCCCTTCGCGTCACCCTCGTCGTGCCCGTGGTTGGTTTGACTGGCTTTGTCTCAGTAGTACAGCGATCGCTTTCTTCTAGCTTTCTCTCCTCCCTCTCCTTGGAGCTCCCCTCTTGTGGCCACCTTCCTTCTCGGTCGTGGGACGTTCCTCAGATTTGGTGGTGTTCTGGCCTAGAAGAAGCTTTGCTTACCTGCTGTTTCGTCAGCGTGCTAGAGTTGCGCTAGCGGTGGGGTGCTGGCTTGGTCGGGCAGTAGGGTTGTAAGGTCCTGCTTTCGTCCCAGACTCCCCCGGGGGCAGGTCGCTTGCTTCCGACGGTTGTTTTATTTGTTTGGGGCAGTTTAAGGGCATCTTCGGGGTTGGGAGGAACAGTTTAGGCGAAAGCCTTGTCCAACTTGGTTAGGTCGACATCGATGACGCCTTTGAGTGCTATGTTCCTCCTTTGAGGCTTTGTCGCGAAACCGTCCTCTCGCCCCGTCACGAGACTCTTCGGTAAAAACCTAGCCTAAAGCTCTTAGACGAATGATAGCAGCGTTTTTGCGTCGTGACCTCTCTGAAGGCATCGTCTTGAAGGTCTTATCGGTGTCTCTCCTGTTAGCATTGGTCGATCTCGTCTAGCGATGACTCACTTGATGCTAGTGCTGCTCTTGGTTAGTGGGTAGTTGCTGCTGGCCCATGTGATGTGTATTTTTGTTTTTTTTATTATAATCTTTTAGGATTGTAATCTTGTAATTTTTCTTTAATTTAATTAATATAAACCCCACTGTTTTGCGTGGATTGCTAAAAAAACAAGGGAACTAGTCCTTTACTGTTTGCGAGCTGCTTTGGAATGCTACAATGAATTTGGTATAAAAGGAATAGATATTCTTGCGCCTGCGATATATTTGGCTTAATTCATACTGTACATGACATGGACTGCAGCATCAGCCCTTCTTCTCCGCCTATTGGTTGAATAATCTGTATCATTTGGTAAGCTTGATTATTGATGTTGATTGTCTTGTTTCAATAATGAAAGGATTTTAATGTCCTTGGTTCTTTTTAATCCTTTATTTTCCCTATTTTTATTACAAGTGCTAGCTTTGAATTATAAAGTGTTTGTGTACTTTTGTTATATTTGTTAGAAATAAGGCAAATTTTGTTTCCTGGCAATGAACAAGGGCATTTTCATAAATTTTCAGTTTTTGTTCTATCAAGGAACCTGGTTTACACATTAGCTTACAACCATTCAATACACATTATTTTTTCATTACCACAGCGAAAGGAAATAGAAACGATCTATGTCATGTGGTTCTCAAAAGTTTAAATTTGGCACATGATTTGGAACAATATATATTTCTATATTAATTCAACTTATAACATTGGGTTAGGCTATATAACGGTACTGCTAAATGTTTAATAGCCTATAATATATATTGGAGGAGAATGTGTATTGCTTACAAATCGACTAGAATTTTTGGATCAACTTCTAAATAACCGTGCGTCTATTTTTATGTTAATAGTACCAATATTAATCAAGAAAACCATTCATACTTAAGTTAGCGTACAAATAAAACATAATAAATCTAGCAAATAAAAACGGAAGTAAATTAAAAGTTACACCGAGATTTAAGTTACATCCTTTTTATTGGGTTAGCAGTTTAGTGTAAACATTGTGAAAGTTACGGCGAACCGCGAACGACAAATAAAAGAGTAAATTGTACTTTCTATCAGATGAAGTGCACCCCTTGTTTACTTTGCATGGCTCACTTTACAACAGATTATATCATGCATTTAGAAGAAAATCTTGGAAAATATAAGTAAAAAAGTATGAACCATCTTAAATTCAGACCATGTTTTATGGAGTATCATTCAGCGTTTATAAAATTTCCAATAGGTTTTAATTATGTTTACTGGTGTTAATTGAGCAATAATTAAATACAACCTAATACGAAAAAATGATGAAATCTCGGATATGTACACCAAGATGAAGCCACGTCGCTTTCTTCTTCCCCAATACCATATACATATGTCCTATTTAGGACTTTTGAGAAGCAGTAAGAATTTCTAAGCTATAGAATTTATAAATAAATTTTTAGACCGTAAAATATAAAAATAAACTAATATTTAGAAATTAAAAATAAAAATACTAAGTCCTTTATGTTTTTATTAGCTAGCTAGATATGAATCTTAAGGCACGTTTGTTTCAGCTTCTAGCAGCTGCAGTTACTTCTTGAAGCTGAAACAAACGGTTTAGATTCTAAACTCAGATTGTGAGAATCAGTAGCTGCAGAATCTAGAAATGAACTAGAATCTAGAAGCTAAAAAATATCAGTTTCTCTATATTCTCACCAGCTAGATACTGAGAATCTCTACAGAAACTAAAATAAATAGGCCCTTAATCTCTGTCCCGAAAGCCCATCAAAGTCGCCCGGTTTGGTCCGCACCGCCGGCCATTGTGGCAGATTAGGGCCTGGCCTTTGGGCCGGCCGTCGGCGGGCGCAACTGCCAACTGCTGGCATCGTCTTCCTGCAAGGCTGCGAATACAAGATTGTCAAAGTAGCCATTCTCGTCGTGAAGAAGCTGCTATGCTACCATAAGCAATGGACCAAGTGGTCGCCCGCCGGGTTGTGAAAGCGCGCGGCGAGGCAAGTCCGTCGAACATGACGGCGGCTGGGGAAATGAAGTAGAGTGCGGCAAAGGAACAGTAAAGTACGTGGCTTGATCTGGGCTGTTGGAGAGAAGCAATGGCCCTGAATTTTAGCAATCTATGCGGAGTTGATATCAACTCAAGAAGATCTACACCCGTATTTTTCACGTGCAAAATGCAATTTACTTTTTTGAAAAATAAGACCAAACGTTTTGCCGGACACGAACTGGCAGAACTAGCTGCTTTGCTAGCTAGGCGGGCGGCCAACTGAATCGCTGCGCTGTTCCGTGCATTTATTTGCTAGTGCTGCCTGCCTGCCGAGGCTGCAGCTGCAGGCAAATAAACGGGATAAGCGTGTCAATTTTCGACGCTCGATCGGAAGCCCATTCTGCAAAATTAAACACGGGCTTTAACAACAAGGACGTGACTAGTTCCGTACGTCTGATCTCAATTAAAAGATTGAACGATTCTCCCAACCGTCTGGTCACTGCGCGCAATCCTGCTCGACCAATCAAACTTCAATTGCCAGAACTAAAACATGACATGTTACGGAGTAAAATATCATGTATATATTATGTTAAGTATTGATTAGAACAAATTAAAATATTATATATGAATATTTAACACAAATTGTATTTTTAGCTAAAACATAAATTACATAATTTTTAGAAAACACTACTAAAAAAATAAAACAACTGATTAACTATTTAAAAATATTATGATATACTAGATAAAACAATATGTTTATTTGTAATGAAATATTATTCATAGTTGATTGAAATATTATATGTGAATAGTTAAAATAATTTGTGTTTCTAGTTAAACATGATATATATATATTGAAACACTACTAATGTATAAAAGTGATATACTAGCTATTTAAAACATTATGATATACTAGTTAAAATAATATATATAGTTGTATTGAAACATTATTCGTTATTAATTAAAACTTTTTATGTTCACAGATTTTTGACAGGAAAAACAGTTTGCTGAGCCGGGCCTAATAACCGTCGCGCCGCACGCTGTGCCACGAATTTTTTTTAAAATAATACAATTTTTAAATGAAATTTCAATTTTGGTACACGGTTTTAAAAAATTGCAAAAGTAGTCTTCTGTCGGCCCTTAATGTGCCGATCTAGGGCCGATTGACCTAGATCGGCACTTGATCTGCCGATCTAGGCCGATCGGCCCTAGATCGGCACACTGGCTCATCCGGCTAGATCGGCTCGGGGTCACGAAATATCGGCCGTTGAAGCGTCGATCTAGGCCGATCGGCCTACATCGGTACACCAAGTGTCGATCTAGGCCGATAGGCACCACGACAGCGTCGATAGGCACTTGGTGTAGTTCGCCCGAGCCATCGCCGATTCACCCGACGATAGCGTTCCATAGTACTCATGGGGATCTGTCGTCCTTTGCGCCACATACCGCGCTCTTTGCGACGGATGTCAACGCCGGACGGCTGGCGCGTCTATTATTGGGTGTCCCTTATTGATACAAATCTGGTCGTACGAGAGGGTGCAGATTGGTCAACCCCAGGTTGACATGACACCATACCTGGGGGGCCGCCAGACGAGGACATCGACCTACCGACTATGGGCACACTTTGGTGTCGACGACTGGTTAGTATTTGTTGTACTTAATCATTCACTAAAATTAATTTCGTACTGATATTTCTTCTTTTGCAGCCATCTTGGATCCACTCTCAGACCCACCTCTCCTACCCAGACACATGGCGTAGCTCGACAATATTCGGGCGCATGACTTTCATTGAAGACCTTACATGCCAAGCGAGATCATCTGGCGCGCGCCTCACGGGCTCTCCGCCTTGTGCTTGCGGGATGCGGCATACTGGAGGACGCATAGATGCCTCGTATTCGATGTCATGATCGAGGGATATGCTCCCTACCGCGTCTGTCGACAATTTGGACGAGCGCAGTACTTTCCATGTCCTATACATGCCTAGGTGCCTGCTCAGATGCACCGATGAGCTCCTGCACACGTACATACGAACATGCGCATCACGTTTTACTGTTACGTACCATTGTAATTTAAACAGTTTGCTGCAGGTACACGCAGAAGGGAGTACCTGGCGGTATTCCATGGGATGTTAGGATGCAGCCATGGGTCGCCCAGTGGGAGGGTGCGCTGGAGGACCTAGATGAGGAGGATAACGACTACGACCCTACAACTTACTATCACTACCTTCGATGGTACTCCGTTCATACCAGGGTTCGTCTCGCCAGAGGATGGGGCGATGGTCCTCCACCCACGGCTGGTGTGACGCACGGATATCCTTCTCACATGGTCACTGCCTTTCAGGAGTCGGTACGTACATGAATTATCTAATCTCTGATGATTGATAATTGATACTACGTGATTATCTGACTTTATTCTTTTGCAGTCCGATCACATGTGGAACGCACGGAACCATATCAATGATATCGTTCAGCGGTGGGTCGTCGACGTTGGTGTGGTGCACAACCCGCTGGACTGGATGAGAGTGCGGCGGCTCTCGACGAGATCGACGCTTCTATCCGCCTCACGTCTGCACGGCCACCTCCTCCAGCTGCTGCCCCTCAGCCACCTCCTCCAGCTCCTCGTCCACAGCCAGTGCCTGTGATGTCGGCACCCCTACCGGTGCAGCCTCCACAGTATTGGTATACCCCGCACCAATACTTCTACGGTCCGGGCCCATCATCGGCAGTGGGCCCATCATCGGCAGCGGGTCCATCGGGACATGCGGCATGGCCACTATTGGGATATGGAGCACAGCAGACACCTAGTGAAAACTGTACAGTCTTACACTATTTTACATCGTAATCTAAATTATGTCATTGATAACTCATATGTTTGCATAGCGCCATATCCATATCAATACTAGCGAGCTGGCGTGGACACTGCCTATCATAGTCCGTCTAGACCGATAGAATTTGGTACCGGTGGCCAGCACGACTCAGGAGGTTACGACGCCTGGGAGCATGGTACCACTAAGGTGTTCGGGCCTTCACAGCTTGAGGGAGCATCACCACCGACGCAGCCAGAGCAGCAGCCCGCTAGACTGCCTAGGGTGCGCCGTTCGCCTGATAGATTTACCTTCTCGGAGCAGGCACTGAGACAGGCACCGGGACGCACTCGGGGTAGGCGTGGTGGTTAGTACGGCTTGCGGTTGTTATCGTAGGGACGGACGATTTGTACCGAAACATTTATTACGATATGTCGTATTGTATCATTATGCACTTCATATTATGAACATGCACTTCGTAGTATCTCTGCTATTTACTATCTACTCATAATTTGAGCTTACACTTCAATACCACATTTGACAAGCTTGTTTGCAGATGTGTGATTGCCTTCGAAATAGATATTGCAATGGCATGATACAGTAATTTAAGTAGTCCAGCATCAACAACTTCTAACAAGATAGTTCGTGACATAACACAGTATATTATAATGGCACATGCAAACGTGATTACGTGCCTTTAGGGAAATGAAAATAGCTGAGACTTATCCAAACTGACTACTGAGTGCAGCGAGGGTACTTTCCCTTTCTTATGGCGTCTAGTCCTGCTTCCTTAGCACAATGAGCCCTCGCTCGCTTCCTCTCTCTTTCAGCCTCACGCTCCTCTTTTGCCTTGCGCTCCACCTCCTCTCTCCTCTTCTCTTCTTCCTCACGCTCACAGGCCCGCTGGTATCGTATCTCAAAAAGCTCCCTGTTGAACTCCTTGTGTCTCATAAGCTCTGTCCAGTCATCAGGGTGCACCTCTTTATCAATCCATTTGACAAAGTCACAGAGCGGAGGTGGCGACGGTGGAGGAGTTACCTACACGCATAAACGTTAATAGAGATATTATAAGTGATTTATTTGAGAACAAGATATAACTGAAGAAATAGCATAATTATTCATACCGGTTTATTAGCACGTGGTCCACGCTTTGATCTTGGCTTTGGCTTTTCAGGAGTGTAAGAGTAGTTGCCACACTTCCAATACCTCATCTCGTATGTGAGGTCATCCATACTTCTCATGAACTTACATTTATCTCCACAAAAACACATAGGTGGTTCAACACCTTCCGGTGGACGGTGACGAGGATCGTAACCGTACTCAGATTTATCCTTTTTTACCATCTACGGTAAGAAAATATGCAATTGATATGTCGACATAAATTTAAAATGTTACATTTACACCCACATATTCTGTATGACCTCACGGTACCCAGAACAACTAACAAAAAAACACATATTTATTTAATATTCACATAATTATCGCTAAAGTGTATTTAAAAAGGCCTACATTATTGCTAAAGTGTGATTACAGTACCCTAAGTTACTTCTAAACTATTTCAAAATTGGTAAAATATATTAAAATTACCTCTAAATTATATTTAATTAACCTATATATTATGTTAAATCTATCGCTAATCTACTCCTAAATTATCCATAATCTACTTCTAAAGTACCTCTAATCTACTACTAAACTATATCCTAAAGAAAAAAAAAGAGAAAAAAAAGACATACCTCAAAGGAGAAGTGACTGCCTGCGGGCTAGGAGGAGCTGCAAGGGGTGCCTGAGAGGGAGGCTTCGGCCCCCTTTTTATAGAGGTGATGTCGGCACATGAAGTGCCGATCTAGGGCGGGTAGCCCTAGATCGGCAGACCATGTGCTGATCTAGCCTAGATCGGCACATGGTCTGCGATCTAGGGCCACCCGCCCTAGATCGGTATTTTATGTGCCGACAGGACCGCGCAACAGGCCGATTTAGGCTGATCGGCCTAGATTGGCCAATGAACTGCCGATATAGGGCCGATCGGCCTAGATCGGCCGTTCAAGCGCCGACAGAGACTCAGATTTATAATTTTTCAAATCCGTGTATCAAAATTGAAATTTCTTTAAAAAAATATATTATTTAAAAAAAATCCTGTGCCACACCACGCAGGAGGCTAGCTGGGCCGTGGCGTCCTAATCGTCCGGACGACCCGGACGGAAGCAATTTGGTAACAACAATCGAGCCCAACTCTGGATGCGAACGACGTTGTGTTTTGGCGCACAAGTTAATTTACTTGGTTACGACATACGAGTCAGGTGTATATGTACATTGTACACACGTATATATACATATATATACACACACGTGAATAAACTAGACAGCATATCTCAGCGCTCTCGTCTCGATGTACGCATGTCCCACACAATTCCTTCGGTAATATTTTTTAGCATCCATCTTACTTAGTTTATATATTTCTGTAACATTAGAACCATACTTCTAATCTACGGTTTATTAGATGATATTCTATCTTGATATATCAATAAGATATCATCTTTAGAAATTATACTCTAAACCCTGATTTATTAGTGTGGCCCTAACAATTCAGCAATCATGGTGGTAGGCGTCGGTGAGGACCGAAGACATCCACAAGAAAACTGATATTTTATCACTCTATTTGCATGACTTTAATAAAATGCTAGTCACTCGTATAATTGTTAAAATATTACTCAGGACACTAGATATTCTATAAAATATCATTTTACTATTTCTTTTTCTTTTCTTATTTTTTCCTCCCAGAATAAATATTCTTCACCCGTCCAACCCCGATAACCATACGTCGTCACCTCGGACACCGGCCACCGCAACCCAACGCCAGCCCTGGCACCCTATAGGCGACGGCAGAAGCTTCGCAAATCCTCTCTCTTGATCTCTCTAGCTCTCGCTTGCCTTTTGATCCGCGTGTGCCGGCTATAAGTTGCTGCTAGTAATCTCGGCTGGTGCTGACACGGTATATGGATGTATGGTGATCTTCGGCGCTATGGAGGCTGCTGGTGGGGGGAGGGAGAGCGCCGCCGATTGTGCACTCCGCCTAAAGACCAAGTATGTACTCTACTCGTTGCTGTTGTTTATTGTGCACCCTTGTGTTGTGAGATTATTCCTTGATGTTATCAACTTAATTGAGAAACTCATCTGTGTGTGAATGTGTTCTTGTGCATGTTCACGGCGCACGGGGCTATCAGCTGTACGTAGCACGCGGAAGCATTGAGAAAATTGATATTATATCACTCCAACATATTAGTTATAATAAAATGTCACTTATTATATGACAATGATTAAAATGACACTTGATATATTAAAAACTCTACGATTTATCTTTTTTTACTATTTTTCTGTGTTTTTCCTATGTGAAATGTCATTTAATGGCAGGCAGCAGCAACGGGCGGTGGCAGCGGTAGGCAGTGATGTCAGCATGCATCGATGGTGGCAGCAGGCGACGTCGTCGGACCACGTCAGGCGTTGGGCAGCATCGGCCAAGGGGCGACAGGCATCGGGCAGCCATTGGCTAAGAGCAATGTTCTGTAAACAGAGAAAGGAGAGTAAAAGTGACATTTCACACGTTCATTTTCGGAGGAAAAAATAAGAAAACACAAAAAAATAGTATCAATGTATGGAGTGTCATTTTAATAATTGTTATAAAATGAGTGCTATTTTATCGAAACCAATATACTAGAGTGTCATAATATTAATTTTCTCGAGGCTATCGAGGGACAAGACCAAATGATGTTGTGGACAGGATCTAATGGCATTTGGGCGGGTTGTACAGAGACAAGAGAAGGGTAAGAATGCCATTTTACATCCATTTTGTGAGGGAAACAATAAGAAGAGAATAAAATGACAAAAGGGCATTTTATAAAATATCTAGTGTACTGAGTAGTATTTTAACAATTATAATACAATATTTTAACCAGGAGAAAGTCATCTCAATCCCCTCAAGTATATACCTCTAGACACATATTCCTCTAAAATACAAAATCAGATTCTTAATATCTCATCTATTCTCTACCGAAGAAATTACTCCAGGACAATTTTAGACAGCGGTTTTACCTATGTGATAGTCCACACTGGCAGAAAACAGCTAAGCTAGCTCGGTGCGAGTGGCTAACATGTGGGACCCAAAAATCTAACGTGGATCGTTCCCCTTCTCTCTTCTCTTCCTCTCTTATCCTACTTCTTCCTCCTGCATCCTTCTCCTAGACTCAGCCTGGCTGGCGTGGTGAGTTGGGCATCGGGGGCTCAGGCCTGACGCACGGGGGGCTGACCATGCGGTGGCACGGTATGCGAGGGCGTGGGGGCGTGGCGCGTGGGCAAGCGTGCGAGGGGCTAGGCGTGCGGTGGCACGGCGTGTGGCGATGCCGGGGGCTCAGGCGCTCGGGCTCGACGTGCGGGGGCACAGGGGGCTTGGGCACAGGGGCGAGGCGCATGGCGCATGGCGGTGTGGGTACAGGGGGCCGAGCATGCAGGGGTGCTAGACGTGTAGGGGGCTAGGGCTCGGCGTGCGAGCGCTCGAGCACGGGGGAGACGGCAACGTGAAGGGGGCTAGGCGCATGGGGGGCTCTGCCACAGGGAAGAGAGGTCGATCGATAGGCCGGAGGGGTAGGAGGAAGGAGAAAGAAGGAGAAGGAAGGAGGAAGGAGAAAGAAGGAGAGAGAAAGAGGCAGGAATATTTTTTGTGACACTAACAAAGTGGTCCCACTTGTCATTTTAGCTAGCCCAATACTTCCTGCCAGTGTGGACTGCCACGTAGGCAAAACTGTCGTCTAAATCTGCTCTAGGGAGTAATTTCTCCGGTTTAGAATAGATGGGGTATTAAGAATTTGGTTTTATAGTTTAGGAGAATATGTGTTTACAGGTATATACTTGAGGGGGTTGAGTAGACTTTTTTCTTTAAACAATTACAAATTACAATATGGTTAGTCGGATAGAGATTCAAGTGGTCTCAGGAAGATATCCGAGTAGTCGAATAGAAATGTCCGAGTAGTTGGATAGATATTCAAGTAGTCAAATAAGTATCTGAGTGAACTTAGATAAGGAATCCGAATATACTCAAATAGGGATCCAAATAGACATCTAATGGGTCTTAGTCCTCAAGGACATGATTAGTAAGCTCCATAAATAGTGGGGTGTAGGAGCCCAGGAGAATTAATCCCAAGTGTGATACATCCTTGAGCAAATCCCTTGTCGTCACTTCGAACCAAACCCTAGTCGTATGCAAGTGCTATCACACCGATGATCAATGTTCCACCCTTGGACATATGGATATCGGTAGAGGTATTGTTTTGTTGTGGCATTGATCATTGATCAGTTACCTAGGCCCAACCCTTAGGGGGTAAGCAGGGTGGTCCCCCAAAATCATGGGTCCCAATTTTGTATCTTTGTAATAATTTTCAATCGGTAATTATTTTTTTCTCAAATTTCAGCATGCTATGTCGTCTAGAAAGCATGCATCTGGCAGTGAGAAGAAAAAAAGAGAAAACAAGTAAATGAGTTGATAGAATAAAAAAAATATGTTGACAAATTTTTAAGAGTAATACAAGTACTTTAAGAAACCTAAATGGGTTTGCGATGGTTGTTGTGAGTAAGTTACTAATATTAATTTTGAAGGCCAAGATCCTATAGAAGAAAATTTTGACACCAATAGAAATGATAACAATGTGAGTGATCATGAGCACATATTTAATTCATATGCTACTGTTGATGAACAACCAAAATTTTTCTATGAATATCTATGATTGAAGAAATTGGAGTAATCTTGATAACAAAACACATGAATATTTTGAATTTTATTTTTAATGGGTCACTTTTTAAATTTTTATTCGGACCACCGAAATCTCATGACTGGCCCTGCGGCTATCTCCAACACTACTTCGAAGCACGCATGTTGGATCGGCTTCTTCGATACAATCTTTGATACAATCTTTCGCTGCTTGTATGTCTAACTGTAATGATTTATAATCATTTATCAGATACTCTGATGATATATTGTTATGGACGATAACAAAATTTATTTGCACTACCATAACCTACCCATATTCCAACAAAAGGGCCGGGGTCGCTGCCATGCCGTCATCAAAGCCCTGCTGCTCGTCAGGGGTGACGTCGCCACCGTCGTCGACGTGGCACTCCCTGCAAGCCATGCCACCGCCGTCGTCGAGGGGCTCTTCCACCAGCTCAGGATCACTAGGCTGTACGTGCTCAATGGCAAGATGATGAGCTCAGCAATGGTTTGTGAAGGTACTTCAGGAATCAGGATGACAGGTGATTGAATTTTGTTCTTATCTACCGATCACCTTTTTTATTCTGCTATATTAATATACAACCTCTTATATCCTTTTTTAAAAGAAAGAATATTCTAGATTGAAATCTAAAAATTATACTTTATGGTAGATCTTACTTCTTACTAGCAAGAACTTATGATCTAGATAATAATGCATATAAGCTAAATAAAAATAAAAATAAAAGTGACACTATTTTTTTTACTAACCTTGTATCTTTTCATATTGTATATGTTTAAACTATTGTTTGTACAGTTTGATGTGAATAGCAAAACTAAGTCTCATAAGCTCAGACGTCTTAATCAATATGGTCAAGGATTATAAAAGAGATTCACTCTCTAATTAGGACATAAAAATTTTACACGGTTTTTATGTACTATAAATGACGAGAGATTTAATAATTTTTTCACTATTAAGAAATATCTTCGATTTTTTATTATCTTGGCTCATACATGATTAACTTAAATAATCTTGTTATTATTGTGAGGTGATAATATAATTAAGGGGTGATGCGAGGTGATAATATAATTAAGGGGTGATTCTAAGAGGGGCAAATCAACAATTTCTACCTGCCACTGAACTGTAGTGCTCAACCCGGTGAAGCGAAGCTGGTGGCAGTGTGGCACTCGAGAGTTCAGGCTCGCCACTGCACGTTATTTACTTTTGTTCTGTGTGTCTACTCTAGATATCTACTTCTATATCTACCCACTTTATGCACTCGTGCTACCACTACTGCTAATGCACCACCAAACACGCCCACTACGTAGCGCCCACTACCCCGTCTTCTTCATCTCCCACTGCCAGTACACCACCATATTTTTACCCTCACTGCCACTGCCCATAGATAGATCGATGCATTAAAGATAAGAGACGCGCGCTGGCGGCGTAGCTAGGTAGCGACGTCGTCGTCGGGCCAGCGGCCGGCTGACGAACGGTGATGGGCCCCATGGTGGCGCCGGCGGCCACCAGAGAAGACGAGAACGACGACGTCGCGTACCTCCTCTGCACCGAGGACGCCTCCGGGGAATTCCAGATGCAGCACGAGGAGGCCGTGGCGTCGACGTCGTCGTCGTTGTCGTCGCCGGCTGGTGGTGGTGGTGATGGCGCCTACTGGGTGGCCGGCGAGGAGGAGGCGTCCATCGCAGAGCTCATCGGCGGCGAGGCCGAGCATTCTCACTCGCCGCGGGAGGACTACCCCGGCCGCCTCAGGTCCGGCCGGCCCGTCGACCTCGCCGCCCGCGCCGATTCCATCGCATGGATCCTAAAGGTCACTTAATCAATTATCCCTCGCTCTCTCTCCCGCCTCTAAGCCTTAGATAATCCTAACTACGAGTAATTAATTAGTTAATTAACAGATAAAATGTACTTACGTTAATACAAAGATAGTTAATTAGCAGTAATTAATACATAATGTTGCAGGTGAGAGAGGTGTACGGTTTGCTTCCGCTGACGGCCTACCTCGCCGTGAGCTACATGGACCGCTTCCTCTCTCTACACCGTCTCCCGGTACGTAGTACGTACATATATACGAGTAACACAAGTATATACGTACGTACATGTGTATGTATAGGCCAAATAATCCCATTCTTGCATATGCGTTCAGTTGGTAGTGCGTATGTGCATTCATGCCTAGTTTTTTCAAACTGTTACTCCATCTATTTCATATTATAAATTGTTTGTCTTTTTTCAAATTAAAATTTTCTAAAAAAATTCATTTGAATTAGCTCATGACTTTATGTTATAGGCCCAATCACGAGGGAGCTAACTTTGATCATTGCCAAAAAATAGAAGCATTACATTGTAATTATATTTAGGCTCTTTTTGTACCTTAAAATAATCAGGATTATAGTATAATTCCAATTATTGAATAAGCGGGGAGTTGGTTGATTTTGATTATTAATTATATAGCTGATTATGGTTATTACTTAAGCTAACTATAATTTTTTGTTTACCACATAATTAACTTCTATTTTACGTATAAATTGTTTATAAGTTGTCGTAAAAGAGGTCTTGGACAAATGCATAGTATCGTATTTTTATGGGGATTTATAATTGTATTACTCATACTACAATGCAATGGTTGGTGAAAAGTTGTCTTTTGTAAATTGTGAACATATCTAAAATAGATGTTGCGGCCAACGTTCACTAAATTGATTTTGGGCCGGCCCAGATGAGCGGCTACCACGGTAACCGGTCCAATTCGAGCAAAATTCAAATTTTGAATTTTGAATTCAAATCGATTCGTGAAAATGGTAACCGCGGTATGGGACTCGGTAATAGCTCGGTTTAGAGCGGTTACCGAGTGGTTTGGCGTCGGTAACCGCTCGGTTTGCGTCGAAAACTGATCAACTTTCAAAAAATTCAGAAAAATAAGAAAATTGTAGAAAAATATCAGAAAAATATAAAGTCTAGAAAAAATTTAGGAATATAAAGAAAAACTTATGATATAATGATAAAAATATTTGGTATAAAATTTATTGTTTTTTGGTTGAATTAATTGGTAGTAGAGCATTAAAAATATAGTAATACCATTTTTTGAAAAAACAAAAAAATCTGCCTATAGCATGCTTTTGGATTGGGCCAAATTTTTTCTTTTTTCTTTTTAATGATCTTGTTTTGCTCATAACTTTATAAAATTGTAATATTTTTAAAAATAAATTTCACCATAAATCATCTACTCCCTCCGTCTCACAGTATAACCAGGCTTTGACGCGTTTATTAAGGTGTAAGAAAAAAAGTCCAAATTGCCCCTCAAGTAGTACTCCAAGCAAATAGTACTAATGTAACTAGTACTTTAAATAGGGGTAAAATAGAAAGATTTAGGGAAAAAATTGTAGAAGTTGTAATATTTGGGACAAAATTTGAATGGTAGAAATGGTTGTATTTTGGGACGGAGGGAGTAGTATTTATAGGAATTTTTTGAGATTTTTTAAAATTTTATATTTAAATTTAAATTTTGAATTAAACCGGTCGGTTTATATAAACCGTACGGCCGGTAACCGAGTGTTCCGTTAACCATGGTTTGTTGTGGCACGAGTATTTTGCTTTCTTTTAGTCATGAAATAGGAGTAATTAATAATGCTGGCAGACATGTCATCAATTGGAGATAAAAAACTGGCAAGCAAATCCTATAAACTGTAGTATATGATATAGGAGTATATGCGACGCGACATCCTTTCAGTTCACCATAAATTCCGGTATCATTCTACGGAACCCTAATATTAACTGATCTGCAACAAATTAATGTCCCTCTTAATTTCCTCGGATAGTACATGCAAGCTCTCGTAATAACTCAATTAATTAATCAAACAAAAATTGCCGTTGGAAGCAAACACGCACTTGTGTGCTCATGATCATGTGGAAATAATCCATATCCATGAAATTAAATCTACATGGTAATTACAACAGGGTAGAGCCAAAAATATTTCGTGATTAGAACTAAATCTAATATAAATATTCTTAACTAATCATTTAAAATTTTTAAAAACTGTTATAACAATTCAATTAAAAACATTAAATATAGGAAGCTAGCTCTGGGGGCTCAAGCTCTCCATCCGCCTGTATCCGCCCTGTGGTACACTAGTACAAGGTGGTCCATGGCACACACTTCATTTCAAGATTAAAGGTGCTCATCAGGACCATGCAATGATGCAACATATATCATAACTCCTCTTGAGACTGGAGATGGCTATCTATGGTGGTCAAGGACTGCAAGAACATAGTACAATTGCAAGCACCATGTCCTTGATTTAAGAGTCCTTTCTCTAGTCTTTAATGCACTGCTTTGTGTTTTTATTCTGCGAACTGCAGGGTAGTGGTTGGGCAATGCAGCTGCTTGCAGTCACCTGCCTCTCCCTTGCCACCAAGATGGAGGAAACCCTAATGCCATCCATCCTAGAATTACAGGCAATTTACCCAATCACACAATCACATTATATTGATATTTCAATCTTAGAGGAGTACCTTTATCCAAATTCTTGTTCCATTTATGATCTATTTATGTAGGATCTCTGTCAATTTCTTGTGGGGGTCTGAAAGTACTTCAATTCCCTGACTAAAATAAGTTATTGCAATTGAGATACACATTGTTGTACATTGGCAGATAGAGGGAACAAGATACATATTCGACACACGGACAATTTTTCGGATGGAGCTTCTAGTCCTCAATGCACTTGATTGGAAGCTTCGATCGATAACACCCTTCACTTTCATGTACCTCTTCGCATACAAGGTCGATTCGACTGGCAAGCACACGAGGGAGCTGATTGATCGAGCCACTAAAGTAACATTAGCTGCAATACATGGTATATTCCTGCAAGGCATCAACTATACTTCCTGTGAAATTCCTGCAAAACATTTTAAAATTCTTGCATGTGAAATTCATTTTAAGATTTCCTGTGAAAGCCCTGAACATGTGCTACAAATATTGTTCCAATGCAAATTCTTTTAAAAAATAACTGAAACTAAAAACGCTGCAGATATTGAGTTCTTGGATCATTGCCCGTCGTCCATCGCAGCAGCAGCAGTGCTATGCGCCTCCAGTGAGATCATGCAGCTTGCATCCATTGATCTTGGAACTGTGGTTAGCTGGTGCATTATTGGCCTTCACGAGGTACATGCAGTCTCAATTGATATTCAGACTTTCATTCATCGCGAGATTCTCGCGTGGTCATCAACTCATCATCACTATATGGGGATGCGGTCTCAATTCAAAACCATGTCTGTCTTGTCAATGCAGGAAGCTATCATCAGGTGCTATCAGCTAATGCAGCGACTGATAGTTAACAATGTGCAGAGAGGATCGACAGTGACAACAATGGCGACGGCGATGCCAACTTCAGAAACAACTGCTGTGACCTCAAAGGAAGTAGTGTCCTCTCATTGTTATTCCTCTTCTCCCCCATCAAAGAGGAGGAAGAGGTCATCAGGCACATGATACAAGTTGAGATTATTCAGATTACATATATAGGGTGCCATCAGCAGAGTTCTTCTTTCTGATGTCCAGTTCATGCATTTTCTCATATTTTTTGCCCTTCCTTTATGTTCTTTTACACCTTGAGGTGTGGGCTCTTGTAGATAGCCCTACTGGTACAGTACAGTTGTGCCATCATGCATTCAAGCTAGTGGCTGCAGATTCTGCACTGCCAGTCTGTTAAGAAAACAAGTGAGAGAAAAGAGAGAGATCTGTGCCTGGCAACTTGTCCCTGTAGCAATGTGTGGAGTAGAGCCCTGCTCTCATTCATGAAATACATGGATTTCTGAATGAATGAGGCCATCTGGGAAAGGGCAATGGAGTGAGCTGAAACTGAGCTGGCCATATTGCCATAAAGTCAAGATTGGTCAGATATGTAGTTGGCCTACTCCCTGCCAAGATCTGTTCATGTTCATTGGGGAGAATTTGTCTGCTCTTGAGTGATGCTCTGTCTGAAATTTACCTTGCTGCTTTTGTATTATCAAGTGAGTCCAAACTTCCACCCCCATGATGCTACTGGGACTGGGAGAGGCACATGCAGCCTGAAGTTTGTGTCCATCTCCAGGCACATTGTATGCAAACAAGGTATCAGGGCCTTTGGGGCCTTGCCATTTGTTCCTATCTGTATTTATTGGTTACTTTCATCAATAAGAATAGTACATGCCAACTAATTTGTTTCAGAAGAGTTCCCTGTCAACACTCAACAGAAGATGTTCCCTTGAAATGCACAAGAATAATAAGGTTTTTCCCTCTAGCTAAATAGTGAATATCTGGTCTAAATGGACACATTGTTGATTGTTGCATATTAAATCAAAATCAGTTTTAGAAAAATTTTAAGAAAAAACTTTAAAAATTACTAGACTTGTTTTTGTCTCTTCAAAATCAATCAGATATAACTTTGACCACTCTAATCTTTTGCATAAATAAAAAAGTTATACAAGTACAATATTATGAAAGCTTTTGTTAAAACAAATTTAGCCATGTCAATTTCAAACGCCCAAAATTTATATTGTAAACAACAATTATGATTAAAGTTATCTTACGTTGACTACACATATTTGAAAACAACTTCCTTTTGTGACAACGAGTACATGACAAAATACTGTATGCCGACCCAAAGATCAAGTTCTGTTTTGACTTTTTATAAAAATTTAGAGTTGCACAATTTAAATTTGTCGCATTTGATATTTCATAGCATAATAAATCTAAACATTACCATTGTCTAAATCTATTGTCCAATGAAATATTTCATATTAAATCTGATACTAAACTATGATACTCTATGATGGAATTCACATGACACGACCAAAAAGCAGGCAGGCCAAACAATGAGTCCGAATGGCACATTTCAACGTGCAGGCCGGCCATTAGAAACCAATACAGTTTTTCGTCTGAAATTTGTTAAATTAGTTATGTAGTCCTTTTTTATTACAACCTTTTATGGTTTTCTTCCGCATAAAACTGGAGTTTTGGCATTCTTTAATAATGGAAATGGATAATATTCTCAGCCTTTTCTGTTAAGCACGCACCCGGCTAAATTGTAGCTTTAGTATAAATTGTATTTTCTCCATCCCATAAAAATTTTACTTTTTGATAGGTTAGACTTAGCTTAGTATAGGATCAAATAGGGTTAGGTCTAGTCGGGTATCTTCGGGTTTCGCCGAGGAAGAGAACGCCATGGCACGGTGCTATGGCGTCGGTCGATCCAGCGAGGTCGCGGCGTGGAGGAGTCGAGGGAGGCTTCCCGCCGCTTCAGCACACACACAAATCGGGTCGCATTTAGGGGTGTAGGGTGGAGCTTAGGCACACGAACAACAACTCGTTCATGTGTGCCGCGCGATGGGGCCCCTTAACCATATTCGGTTGGAGTGCCCCCGATCAGGGCGCTGGAGACCAGGGCGTGGGCGTGACCGTGGGGAGGAGAGGGACTCAGTTTCTCTCTACTCCCAGAGATCTTAACTAACATTCTCCTCCTAGATCTCCACTTAATACTTAATCTAAGCTTAACTCAATACATGTTCCATTACGGATCAACGCGTAGAGCATGTTGCATCATAATAGTTAGTTATGTACTATATGACTCAACAACTACAATGCACCTTTCTATTTTGAAATAGATTCTTAACTTATTTTGAGGCCCTTAGAATCCAAAGATCATAGGCTTTCCCTTAAACCCATACCGGCTAAGTGTTCTCTGAACACATTGGGTGGTAAGCCTTTAGTGAGCGGATCCACAAGCATTCACTTGGTGCTTATATGCTCAAGACTAATAGTTTGATCTTGGATTTTCTCCTTAACAACATAGTACTTAATGTTGATGTGTTTGGCAGCACCACTCTTCTTGTTGTTATGGGAGTACAATACTGCTGGCTCATTGTCACAGTATAACTTAAGTGG